>JANAVB010024400.1:18377808-18416151 GCA_029216955.1 Iris pallida | reverse complement strand
GGACTCGATTCATGGCCTTGGGTCCTGATTGAACTTTGGTTCAAAATATATACATGGACAAAATACGCAGATAATTAATATTTAATTTCAATTATGCAATGCTGTTTTTGGATTTCTAAAAATACTTAAAGTACTGCTAAAATTCTGGAAAAATAGTATTTAGATACTATGTTACTTTAGCTAATTTAGTATAATTTTATAGTATTTAATTTACAGTTTGTCACTAGTTTGGCATATGAAACCAAACTTATTTTGTCTATACTTAAGAAAACTGATTTTTATAAATACTTGTACTGGTTATAAATTCCACAAAAATTATAATAAATTTCTATAATTAGCAAGGATCTTTTGGTACTTTTACTTTAAGTAAAAATAAGCTTTTGTCTATCTCAAAAATTGTTAAAACAATGATCATTGATTATTTATTGATTAATTACGACTTGTAACTTTTGTGTTATTTTGAGTTTTAGCCGTATTAAACCTCACCCCTCACTAGTGTAAAGACCCTGGAAAGATAGTTAAAGTAGTGTGTCACCCCATATTGGTCCCCTATGCTAAAATTATCATTTTGGCTAGGTGCCCAGTCACAAGTCGTGTCGTACCAATTAGTGTCCTAGTGTTTTAGCTTAGTGTAAAAACTAAGTTTATGTATTTATTTCTACAGTAACGAGTTACCAGACATCTATAGCAGTTTTATCGCAGCTTGTTTTGCTTTGCTTTGCTAGAGGCAAGTACTTTCTACGAACTTTACATACTGCTATAACAATAAACTGCGATTTACCAACCATGTTAAATGCTGATCCTTGGGGTAGCAAGTTAGAACTTTACATGTTGTATTACTTTTAGTCTCTACCATGTTTAGACAGTATCTCATATCTCTCACATGCTTAAATAATGGGTTAAGGGGAAACTGTTAGTATTGTACGTGAACATGACCCCCTTCTCCGTATGTATTTACCGCGCTCGATAACATTCTATATGTGACCTTGCCGTATGTTCTGATCCCGCGTTTGTGTATGGATATACACCGATGCCGTTCGTGCACGTATGTGCATGCCAGAAAAACTTGATATGTACCGCTGTACATCCTATTTCACCTATTGACCGATTCACGTACATACTACTGTTTTATACTTTTAAACTACATGTTGTCATTCCTAAAAAAATAACCAATTAAACCATGATATGCCATGATTCCAGTTTATTACATACTTGTTCATGCTTCGTATATTTAGTTTTCTAGAATCAGTACTTGCTCCCATCCTGACAGGATAACGTTTTAGGTGTCCTTACTGAGGAGGAGTTACTCTGCGACTCATATTATGGAGATACTACCGAGGACCCGGCTTTGCCATACGAGGATGTTCCTGCGGGGAGACTCGTCTAGTTTGCATAGCTACTTGGGATATTTAGTGTAGTCATGTATTAGGCTATATATTTTGTAACTGGACATGTATCCAGTTTTACATTTCAGATCACTTGTACTTTGGACTTATTTCTATATATGAGACGACTTTTGTGTTTGGAGCATTTATGACTTTTATTCACTTATAGAACTGTTAGCACATTTAGTCTTAACCTGTTGTCTTTAGAACAGCTTACTACGTTTTATCTCAAACGTAGGCTGGACATGACTCGGCCCGGCCCAATAATTTGGGTAGCGGGTCGTGACAGTCAGTCAATTACCTCGTTAATAGATCACGTGGGCCACAGAATGCTAGGTTGGAAGAAAAGCTATCCAACTTACAGAACTTTCACTAGTATTCGATTTGAATCTTATGGGACATACATGACATTTTCCTATCCTCTATATTATCCTAAACTTGTAATCACGTTTGAAGTCGTTTTACCGAGAATTATGCCTCGTCCGTATACTCTGGCTGTGGTAAACCCTTGGTTCCATGATTCAAATATGATACGCTATCAGAACTTTACCTTATATTGATACAAGGTCTAAAGAGGTCAACGAAGACGTAGTTTTAGCAATATTCCATAAGCTTCGATTCCTTGAAATAATTTCAACTCTATGGGTCATGCCTCGCCAGTGCGCTGCTGGATGCAGTGAACCCACACTCTCCATTCTCAAGCAATTGACGACAGTGCGCTGCTGTCTAGCCATCGCAGTCGTTAAATTACTCCAACTATATTCCTAAGGACTTCAAGGAGCTGCTAGAGATTTAAACTAGTTGACTATGATAGAAAGCGTAACCCATCTGCCTATAAGTCTCAATCCTTAAAGTAAAATATTGATCGAGGAAGAAATAACTGAAGACAAGGGAAGTAAGAACATCCTAATCTTCATTTCATATGTATTTCAAATGGTTGAGAAAAAAACTTTGAATCAAATCTACCTCGAGATTCGTATATGAATAACATAATAAGGAATTATAAACTAATTCCTTACAGCAAAATAGAATTTAAAATAGGCAATTGTAACTTATGATATAGGGTTTATATCTAACATAGCAAAAAAACTGAACAGTTTATCAAGATTTAAAGCCTTAATTCTAGGTAAGCCTAACATACCAAGTGAATAGCATATCCACATTGGATCACATCGTCATATCACAAGTAATAGTGTATCTCTAAAGATCTGGCAAGCTATCCGAATTTAATAATTCCTTATATAAATTGCATGGCCTATCTGACAACCTTAGCTACCCAACGATCAATTCGAACAAGGGACTCCTAGTCCTAGTCATTCTCTTAAATCAATTTAACCCTAAGTTGTGAATAAGCATTTTCTAGCCGCAGGCTCGCAGTAGAACGACTGACATAGGTACTACCACGAGTTCGCAATCTTTCGCAAAAAATGACTTGCATGGGCCACCACAAAAACTTGTCACGACCCGCACGTGTCCAAGCCAGCCTACGCAAGTAGAATCGACGGTAGAATGCTGTCAAGCCCACAAGAAATAAATGCTCAAAATAAACTTTATTGCTCATTCATATTTCTAAATTTAATTACAACATTTATAATATTTATAATTAAAGAAAATACAAAGTTCTCACAATTAATGAAAATGATACAACTGCTATCTATTTTTAGGTTTTTGTCTACATGTACACCCGTATCTTCCAAAGCTAAGTGAAACCACAACTAACCTAAAAAATATTGGTTTTCAGTCAGGAGTGGAACGAGTACATTCTCACAACAGAATCAATAAATGACGAAATCCATAAATCTGTAATAATACTGAGATACATGATAAGGGATAAACAGGCAATCATGGTAGGAATCATGCGAGTAAAAGCAGGAAGATATGGTACACAAGACAAGCAATGACAAGAAACTGTAATGTAGTAAATCTATATCTAACAAGTGATTTGAAATACACTTTCGACATATAAACGGCTAAAGGGTAAATCCGACACCCTGCACGTGTCGTGTGCAGCTGCTATTATTCAAGAATAGACTCATAGGATATTTTTGGGTATGTTTACATGTCTACTAATGTACTTCCCCGCCCGGCTAGTACCAATGGATTCAAACAGGTCACGAACACGAAAATATATTGGTCACGAACAACATGCAAGAATCCACAACTACTATCTCGTGTGACAAGCGTGTCAAGAATCAATATGATATCAATATAAACATTATTAAATACAAGAAGTATAGAGATAATCAAATATAAAAACCATCAGAGATGTACTCGCTTGAGGTCCCGTGCTGGTGAAACCGATAATACTATACCACTCAATAAGCCACAACAATCAACACATGCAGAAGTCTCCGGATGCTGAAATAAACATTTTCAACATTTTCAGAATAGTCAAATTAGCTAGAATTGCCTGTCTTTAAGTCCAATTCTGGACTCAGGGGCAAAACGATAATTTCGGGTCAAAACGGTGTCCGTCGTTGGACCCGCTTTGTACCGAAAAGCGTGCCAGAGTCTATGGTCTCTAAAGTCGTCAAACTATATGTCAATAGGTCCGGTTTTCTGATATGAATCCAACCGTATGTTCAAAGTTGGATTCCGGTAGGCTGTGCACAAAATCGTCCGTTGAGTCGGATCGTGGGACTCACAAAACGGTGATCCGGTCAACTGTCTCAGCATCGGACCAAACTTGGTATACAGGACTAGAAAAATGATACGGTCCTGTTGGCGCAAGTTTCGTCTCGATCTGACGAACGTGCACAAAGTAATTATGAAATTTGCACAGAGGTCGATACGGTAAATTTTGACGGATACGCATCAAATTCGTCGCGCACACGTGACCAATTTGAATTCCGTCAAAGCCTACACGTCCAAGAATCCATTACACACCTTTCGATGATTTCGGTTCGTGACCACGTCTCCTGGATTGGCGGAACGCACGTCGTATCGGAAGGTTTTCTAGTTTTTGAAAACAGTTTTCGCAGGTTTTTCCTCATTTTCAAATTGGCTTAACTATATCTATAATGGATGAAATTAAGATTTAAAAACAGCGTTTAGAAGTCATATAGGTTGTCGTTAAAGCTATTCAAACACATTTTTGAGACAGTCAAAGGATTGGCGATTTGTCGCCTTCCAAATCAGGGGTTTGGACTATTTGGGGTTCTGTTTTAGTATCTACAAAAGTGGGTTTTTTCGAGTTTTGGAACTCGATTTACATTCGAACTAATACGTATCAAAATAATCTAACTAACCAGAGTTCAAGAGGGTTAGCTCGTGATCTAACCTGACCAATCGTCTTGAGAAACGGTTGAGTGGTCGCAGTAAAATTACCACGCGAAAGTGGCTTCCTCAAACCGCGCTGCTGCTGCAACCGCTGATGCTGTCGCAGCTGTTGTCCTCTCTGGTGCGCATGGCGGCCGTCCGGCGGCCATGGCGTGGTCGTCGGGACTGGGAAGTTCGCCCAGGGTGGCTGGTCGATGCGGCGTGGGTTTAGAGCTAGGGTTTTATGATTCCTCGCTCTCCAACTCTCGTCTCTATATATAAAGTCGTGTGGGGGTCGGGTTTCGGCAAGAAACGATCGGGGGTGGTTTCTTGTTGTGGGCTTGTGGTCCTGTTGTCCCGGCTGGGCTGGAATTCCCTGCTTCCTTTACAGTTTATTATGTATGCATAAATATATGCACACCTATTATATTTATATATATATGTATATATACAACATGTATATATGTATATACCTTAATAAATTCTAAATGTATATTTATATGTACATAAACATATATACCCATATATATATATTTATATATACATGCACATATACACCTTTATATATATATGTTTATGTATACATACACATGTACACCTATATATATACATATCTTTGCATACATAAATATTCCAATAAAATCCTAAATTCCTAAATACCCTTTTTCTAGTGTAGGACCTATTTATATAAATATGAATAAATATTATAACATTTATTTGACAAAATAATATAACCAATAATAATGATAATATTATATAATAATAACCTCAATAAAAATATTAATAATAATAACAAAATTCATTAAACCAATAATGGTGTATATACCATTATGTACAGTCTAATAATCTCAAAAATGTACAATGACCTATTTTTATACAAATGTTATTGGATATCAACTAATAATGATTGTAACTCCATACTTCCAAAAATTTGAATTATTTTTAATATTTTTTTATGCTAATTAAATGATTTGGAAATTTGTTTTGGTTAATGAATTTAACTATCACTAAAGCAATGTTTAGGTTTAAAATCTTTTAAACCTATTTGGTCGTTTGGCCCAACCCAGGAAGCCCATGAACCCAACATTTCTTTGAAGAAGAAAAACCCTTCTTCTTTCCAGAGGCACAGGCCAGCCCTCTCCTCTGTGCTGTGTACAAATTTAAATTTTCCAACGGCCATGTGCTCTCCACTCCTCTGCTCTCTAACAACCTCTGACACCTGAGCCAGGTGGCCACGAATTCTTCTATTTTTCCCTCCATCCTCTTTGCAACGGCCTATTTAAGGAGCCACAGACCCTTCTCCTTCTTCACACTACAAGAAACTCTAGAGGACCCTTTTCTTCTTCCCCAATCCAACCTAGAAGAGCAGCCATGGCATTGAGGGAACCGCAGCAGCTTCCAAGTGTTGGTATTGATCTTCCATTTTTCCTTTGCTCTTTCTATTTCAGTAGACAAATCTTTTGATCCGAACATTTCAATTCGTTCAGAATTTCCTCGTGTCCTGATATAGTCATCTCGTGTCCTGCTCTCTTCTGGAATGATCTTCATTGGATTAAGAGGTGAGTTGTCTATCATAAGAACAACCATGTTTTCTTGTGATTTTGGTGTTTGATCTAACGGAATGGTTGTGTCAGATTTAATCCTTCTTTAAATCAAACTCCTTAAATTTCTTTTGATCTGTAATGCTTGGGGATCTCCTGTTGAACACCACAGTGAGTACTCAGTCCCTGTGTTGTTGATTTTGGGTTACTCGAGGTGTAAGAATGAGTTTTGATACCAGTTCTCCATGTTGTTTTGATTATAGACTTTGAAGTTTGATCATCTGGATCTAGTGAACCATCGGCCAAGTTGTTCTTGACCATATCGATCAGGTAAAATCCTAACTAATAAGAAATTGCCATTTTACTATGGGAGGGTGTTTTCAAATCAAGTTCTACGAGTAGAGGTTCAGATCTCTTTAGATCTCCAATCTGTTTGTGGACTGATCGTATTGGAGATGGAATAAGTTTAATTTAATCTTTTAAATTAATACTTGTTCTCAGATCTGGTGGTTGAATCTATTTATTTTGGTCATATTCATTTTGAAGTATTATTAATTTATTACAGTTGGTTTAAGTGATTGATCAGTAGGACTATGGAAGCCTAGCTTGGGTAGTACCTGAATTTATGTTTCCTTGCAACAGTTCATTTCCTCAGTTTCTAAATCCTGGAAATAATTAACCTGGGCAGTGTAATACCTGAGTTTGTTATCCTTTGCAAAATCATTGAAAACTCTGTTTACATATTCTGGAACCAATGACTTGAGGGGTGGCAGCATATGCCTTGATTCATATGACTGTTCTGATGATTGATGTGGGTTGTCCTGAATCAACCACAGGACTTTTAGCAAGACAATGTAGTTGGAATCAACCCTTAGTTCCCTATAAACCTGTGTATTAACTTGTCCAGATTATGGACTTGGTTCAGAGCATAATGGACTGATGTGGAGATGTATTCGTTTATTGTATGGACTGAATTTGAATATCATTTCCTTTTTGAATTGGGAACATAAGTATTCCGAGTAATGAAGGGATATCAAATTGTAACTGTTTGGGTCATTGAATTTATTTCTAAATACATATAGAACTGGTATGTAGATTATTGGGACTGAGCATAAGACTGTCTGAGATATGGACAGTAGATTAAACTATATTTTTGATTGACATTTGAATGATATTGGACTGAACTCTATAGGATAGCATGAAGACATTGTCATCTGTAGGACAATATAGTGTAGATTGTCATCTGTCACAGGAAATTTCTTGCTTAGGATTGACTCCACCTGGGTATTAAAGTCAGTTGAACCTGCATTCCTGGAATAAATGTTGTGTTCAATACTGGTTTTGTTTTAGTCTTGCAACCAATTGTTGCTTGTAAAGGCTGCTGTCTATGACTTGAGGGGATTAGTCGACTATGCATTGTAATAAGAGTGATTGCTTCAAGGTTAAACTAGGAAGGGAACCTGATGCAAATCTTGAGTCTGTATAGGAAAGTTTAGGCTTGATTTCATTTGTGGACTAATTAAATCAGTCTTAAGGTTGAGACTAATAGGTACCAGCCTGAGTTTTGGACTGTTAGTTTTATTCCTGATATTGGACTACTTAGAGATATTGTTAGAGAGCCTAACTTATTCAGTTGGAATGCATTTAGCAATCATATATGTTGATGTAGCTAGCTATACCTGTGTTTTCCTGAGAACATGGTTGATTTTATTTTGGCTAAGAATAATCATGGAATGATATACCAGTCACACATTAGGGACTGTCGTTTCAGAGCAGTATTTTGGACTGTCTATGCAGGAGGTAATGTCAGTAAATACACCAAGGTGATATGCTAAGTCCTGTTTGGACTGAGATGGATTACATTAGGACTGAATTACATGATGCCTGGATGTCTTCCATTTGATAGACTATTGATCCTCATATTGTATTTAGGACTGATAGGTTACACCCCCTGTTCTGGACTAGCTATGTCCTGATGTGGTGTATCAATGCAAGGACTGATTTCGAAATTAGATGGTTGGATGGTAGTTGGACTGAACAAGGTATGGAGGACAAATAGATAATTCAGCTCCTTGCTAAGAAGTTGATTTAACCTTAGTAAAGGACTATTGAACATAAACCTGTGTTAGATAATGGGTTAAGTCCTTATTTGGGTTTCCAGAATAGTGTAAATCTGTCTTGTTAATAGGAAGCCTTGTTAGAACTGGCTGATTTCTTAAACCAGTGCTATGATAATTATAAAACTTCTTTATAACCTAATGATACTAGTTCTTAGTTTCCCTCTTTGAGACTACCAAATTTTAGAGAGTTGACTGGTTATGTTCTGACATTAGATTGTTATAGGATTGGTTTGGGATTGATGTAGGACTAGTATCTGGACTGCTTAAGGAACTGTTTTGACCCTAAACTAAGATTAGCTAGGTTAATGGTTATAAAGGGGGGGGGTCACAGGCTACTTAAAGTAGTATTTTATAGTTGAGTATTATACTTCATGATCTTGTATTTAGGATTGATTATGTAGCTATAATAGGAAATGGAATTATAAGTATAGATTCTAAATAGAAGACTAACACTAGTGTATCATAATTAGAATTGTTGATAGCCAGTTTAGATTTAGTCAAATTATTAACCAACTTGTAAATTTACATAACAGGAGGATATCCAGTTTTATTGCCTACATTTTATCACCCGGAGACAGGCAAGTATACTCCTCTGATTTGTCCATTTCTCATGTCTTCATATTCATTCTTGTATCTCTTGATGACACGATATATCACGATATGGTCTCATTTCATGTTCCTTGTATCATTGTGTCTGGGAGGGGAAATACTATAGATATGTGATCAAACCCTGTTACTACTCTGGTGAATAGCTTGGGTTCCGCACCGTGCACGCGGGGCCAAAGCCGTACCATTTTATTATCATTGCATCTACCCAAGCCGATTACAATCTAGATGTATTTCAAATATTGCACATGTCAGGATTCAGTTTGTATTTCAGGATTTCATGGTTGTATTTCATGTTCAGGCTGTATTTCATGTTCAGTTTGTATTTCATGATTCTGGTTGTATTTCATGTTCAGGACTCTTACCATGTTCCCTGTTTTACTTTCAGTATTCCTATTTCAGTTTATGTCTTGTCTCATTTCCTGTACTTTATATTATTCCTGTTTTCTTGATTCATACCATGATGTACATGTTCATTTCTCTGGATATACTAGCTTCGCTCCTGACTGGATAAGTTGCAGGTGAGTTGGAGGCCTTGTGCGATACATTCTATGGCGAGGAGCCCATTGATGCAGGAGAGCTAGCTGGTGCAGCTCATGACTTAGAGGCTGCAGAAGCCTAGAGATTTCCTTTAGTTTTCCCTATTATTTCCATATTTTGAGACTAGTAGTTTTCTATCTTTCTGGAATGTAATAAAACTTCAGATATTGTACTTCACTCTGGTTGGGATACATTTATATAGATGTTGTGTTTCATTTCTATCTTGATATCTGTTAGTTTCCCTAGAATGGTACAGCTTACTTTGTTATTTAATGACAAAGGCTGGGCGTGTCCGACTCGTATCCGGTTATTCGGGAGCGGGTCGTGACATGTTTTTAGTGGTGGCTCATGCAGGTCTATCCCAATGGTACCTAGGTCTTAGCGTACTATTGGGGGACTTGATTACACTAGGGAAACATGAACACAGCGTAGGAAAATCGGGAATTAAGGGTATATCAGGTTTATCATGTTTTCAGGTGCATTGATATTATAAAAATATTGTTTGTTAGGTTTTAGGGTTTGTCGTTCAACGAAGTTTTCTTTTTATGCAGGATGGTGGCCACAAGGAAGACCGCAGATCAGACTGGAGTTGCGAGCGGTTCTGGAGTTGCAGGCGGTACAGAGCAGCCCGCACCAGACGTCCAGGCAGATCAGCTTCCGCCAGCGCCTCCTATCTTTCCATCACTGCCGCCGACGATGATGCTTGACGGCAACCAAGTGATGGCGTTGTTTCAGCACTTTCTGGAGGCCCAGAACCATCAGGCAGCGCAGTTCAGAGCGACTGTCGTCGACGCGCTGAGGACCCGAGAGCCGCCAGCACCAGCACCAGCACCAGTCGCACCTCCAGTACCCCGAGGACCGAGGCCAGGGACGGCGAAGGAGTACCAGCACCTTTGCCCGATGGACTTCTGGGGCAACGAGGGGATTCTCTATGCAGACGAGTGGCTAGAGAATGCAGAGAGGACCTTGAGGTTGGCGAACATTCCAGATAACACGAAGGTGGAGGTGGCCAGTATGCGACTCTTCGACTTGGCGAGGACATGGTACCGGGAGGAGCCCCAGTTGACGGAGCCCCATGTATCTTGGACAGTTTTCAAAACACTGTTCAAGGAGAAGTTCTATCCAGGGGTGGAGAGGGATGAGCTGAGGATGCAGTTCGAGGCGCTACAGCAGGGGACTATGACGGTTGCGGAGTACACTTTGGAGTTCACCAGACTCAGCCGATTCGCTGAGAGCCTAGTTAGAGATCCAGAGGACAGGGCCTGGAGATTCAAGAAGGGTCTGAACAGGAAGATGCGTCATGCGGTAGCTATTAGCCAGGCGACTACCTACACTAGCATCCTTAAGATCGTCCAGGCGGTCGAGAAGGAGATGGACCCGAGGTCCAAGCGGGACAGGGACGTCGGCAGCAACAGTTACCAGGCGCCAGCGAAGAGGGTGCAGATGCAGACTCCGGCAAGGCAGCATCAGCAGGCAGCAGTTCAGCATCGTCCTGCCATAGTTCCAGCAGCTCAGCACCAGAGGCAGCAGGGGATCACTTGCACGTATTGTCATCGACCGGGATACCACGTGGAGGTCTGTCGCAAGAGGCTCGGACTTTGCCTCTTCTGCGGATCAGACGCACATCAGATGAGGGACTGCGCTCAGGCTACAGCCAGATTAGCAGGAGGACCCCGAGGAGCTGGAGGACCACCGCCCGCACCACCCAGAGCATTACCTGCACCCCAGAGAGGAGGACCCCTACCACCTCAGCAGCAGAGGTTTGCACAGCATCAGCAGCAGCAGAGAGGAGGAGCGCAGCAAGGACGTGCTTACGTCTTGGCCGCAGTTGAGGAGGAGGCAGCTCCAAATGTCATCACAGGTTCTGTTATCATTCATTCATTTCCTACCATTGCCTTATTTGATTCTGGAGCCACACATAACTTTGTATCATATGAGTTTCTGCATAGACACGGCTTCACACCCAAGCCCACTAGGAGGAACTATTAGATTATGACAGGAGATGGGATTGTGCCAGTCAGTGAGATGGTGGATTGCCCTATCACTGTAGCTGGACGAGAACTTAGGGCTCGACTTCTAGTGATGCCATTGCCCGGATTCGACGTAGTCCTCGGCATCGACTGGATGAGCGAGCAGTTTGCTGTAATAGACTGCCATGAAGGGAAGGTGACTTTCAGCCCGCCAGGACTTCCACAGTTCGAGATCTGCAGACGAGTTGCAGAGAAGCCAGAGGGAGTCTACTTCGGAGCTATTGCAGAAGACCAGGAGTTGCCGCATCCGCTGATTGCAGAGTATCTTGACGTCTTCCCCGAGGAATTGCCAGGATTGTCGCCCGATCGAGACGTGGAGTTCAGCATCGACCTAGTGCCCGGATCAGCGCCGAAGTCTCAGCATTGTTACAAGATCAACCCGAAGGAAGCTGCGGAGTTGAAGGTGCAGATTGATGAGCTTGAGGGCAAGGGATTTATTCTGTCCAGTGCTTCATCCTGGGGAGCACCGGTACTTTTCGTGCCCAAGAAGGATGGGACGGTGAGGATGTGCATTGATTATCGTGCACTCAACAACATCACCATCAAGAATAGGTACCCTTTGCCGCGTATTGATGAGCTGTTTGATCAGCTGAGTGGAGCGAGGGTCTTTTCCAAGATTGACCTTCGGTCGAGGTATCACCAGATGAAGGTTCGGGAGCAGGATATTCCGAAGACAGCCTTCAACACTCGATACGGCCAGTATGAGTTCTTAGTGATGCCGTTCGGACTCACCAATGCCCCCGCAGTTTTTATGAACTTGATGAATAAAGTTTTTCACAAGTATCTGGACAAGTTTGTCGTAGTCTTCATTGACGACATTCTGATTTATTCGAAGACGGAGGAGGAGCATGTGGAGCACCTGCGGATTGTGCTGGAGATACTGCGGAAAGAGAAGCTGTATGGGAAACTCTCGAAATGTGAGTTTTTCTTGGACCGGGTGGAGTTTTTAGGGCATGTGGTGACAGGAGAGGGGATTTCTGTAGATCCCAAGAAGATTGAAGCAGTAGAAGCTTGGGTACCTCCCACATCAGTAGCTGAGATTCGTAGTTTCCTGGGGCTAACAGGGTACTACAGGAAGTTCGTGAAGGACTTCGCCAGGATTGTAGAGCCTATGACGAAGCTTACACGGAAGGACGAGGAGTTCATCTGGAGCGACGCCTGCCAGTCAGCATTTGAAGAATTGAAGAGAAGACTCACGACGGTACCAGTTCTAGCTTTGCCATCGGGATCAGAAGGATTTGTCATCTACAGCGACGCTTCAGGGAAGGGTTTGGGATGTGTGCTGGAGCAGAACAAGAAGGTTATAGCCTATGCTTCTAGACAGTTGAGGCCCCATGAGAAAAACTATCCTACACATGACTTGGAGCTTACAGCAGTCATATTTGCCTTGAAACTGTGGAAGCATTACCTGTATGGAGAGCGAGTGGACATCTTCACGGACCATAAAAGCCTGAAGTATGTCTTTACTCAGAAGGAGCTGAATATGAGGCAGCGCATATGGCTGGAACTCATGAAGGACTTCGACATCAGTCTGCAGTACCACCCTGGGAAGGTGAATATGGTTGCAGATGCTCTCAGTCGTTATCCTATTGCTATGTATCTCACCATGGACCGGCATCTCTTGGAGGATCTTGAAAGCCTTGGGATTGAGGTTGTTCTGCCAGGGTATGGAGGACAGATGATGCACATGCAGATACAGTCAGGGTTGCTAGAGAAGATCAAGGAGGCCCAGCTGCTTGATGGAGGAATCCAAGGTCTTAGAGCTCAGGCAGAGTTAGGTCTGCTTGACGACTTCACCATTGCGGAGGACGGATCCTTGAGGCACGGGAGCCAGCTGTGTGTGCCCAAGGACTTGCGGGAGAAGGTGATGCAGGAGGCCCACCAGTCGCAGTATTCTATACATCATGGGTCTACCAAGATGTACAAGGATTTGCGAGAGTATGTTTGGTGGTATGGGATGAAGAGAGAGGTCGCCAGATTTGTTTCCAGATGCCTTGTGTGCCAGCAAGTCAAGGCGGAGCGCCAGAGACCAGCATGACTACTCCAGCCTTTACCTATTTCGGAATGGAAGTGGGAGCACATTACCATGGACTTCGTCTCTGGATTACCGTGTACTCCCAGTGGCAAGGACGCTATTTGGGTGATCGTGGACAGATTGACAAAGTCCGCTCATTTTATTCCGTTCAAGGTAGGGCTGTCGACCGAGAAGCTTGCAGACCTCTACATGCGTCAGATCGTGCAGATTCACGGAGTGCCGGTTAGCATCGTTTCAGATCGAGACAGCCGCTTCACATCACACTTCTGGAGGAGTCTACAGATGAGCTTGGGATCACAGCTGAAGTTCAGTACAGCCTATCATCCACAGACGGACGGACAGTCCGAGAGGACGATTCAGACGCTGGAGGACATGCTACGGGTTTGCGCACTCGACTTCGGCGGTTCGTGGGAGGACTATTTGTACCTTGTGGAGTTTGCCTATAACAACAGTTATCAGGCTAGCATTGAGATGACCCCGTTCGAGGCACTGTATGGACGGAGATACCGCACGCCGCTATCTTGGGACGACATTGGCGAGAGAGCGTTGCTTGGGCCAGAGATGGTGGTAGAGTCAGCCGAGAAGATCAGACTGATTAGGGATCGTCTCAGAGTTGCGTAGGATCGGCAGAAGCACTGGGCGGACAGCAGCAGACGGCCATTGGAGTTCGCAGCTGGCGATAGGGTGTTCCTAAAGATCTCACCGACCAGAGGCGTCATTCGGTTCGGCAGAGGCGGGAAGCTCGGTCCGAGGTACATTGGGCCTTTCGAGGTGACAGCACGGATTGGCGAGGTGGCGTATCGACTAGCGCTTCCAGCTAGCTTGGAGGGAGTACACAGCGTCTTCCACGTATCTCAGCTTCGACGCTATATTCCAGACCCGAGCCATGTAGTAGATCATTCAGAGCTAGAGGTGGGCCCGAGTTTGACCTATGAGGAGCAGCCAGTAGAGATCCTGGACCGGAGGGAGAAGCGACTGCGGAACCAGACCATTCCTCTTGTCCGCGTCATGTGGAGACACCACTCTCCAGGAGAATCCACATGGGAGCGTGAGGACGAGATGCGTGAGCGATATCCTAGTTTGTTCACTTGAGTGTTTTGTGTTTCATATATTTTGAATTCAATAAAACAACTCTCTAGATTCACTATTCTTGATGTCTGTGTCTACATTCCAATTTCGAGGGCAAAATTTTTTTCAAGGGGGAGAGATTTGTAACTCCACTCTTCCAAAAATTTGAATTATTTTTAATATTTTTTTTATGCTAATTAAATGATTTGGAAATTTGTTTTGGTTAATGAATTTAACTATCACTAAAGCAATGTTTAGGTTTAAAATCTTTTAAACCTATTTGGTCGTTTGGCCTAACCCAGGAAGCCCATGAACCCAACATTTCTTTGAAGAAGAAAAACCCTTCTTCTTTCCAGAGGCACAGGCCAGCCCTCTCCTCTGTGCTGTGTACAAATTTAAATTTTCCAACGGCCATGTGCTCTCCACTCCTCTGCTCTCTAACAACCTCTGACACCTGAGCCAGGTGGCCACGAATTCTCCTATTTTTCCCTCCATCCTCTTTGCAATGGCCTATTTAAGGAGCCACAGACCCTTCTCCTTCTTCACACTACAAGAAACTCTAGAGGACCCTTTTCTTCTTCCCCAATCCAACCTAGAAGAGCAGCCATGGCATTGAGGGAACCGCAGCAGCTTCCAAGTGTTGGTATTGATCTTCCATTTTTCCTTTGCTCTTTCTATTTCAGTAGACAAATCTTTTGATCCGAACATTTCAATTCGTTCAGAATTTCCTCGTGTCCTGATCTAGTCATCTCGTGTCCTGCTCTCTTCTGGAATGATCTTCATTGGATTAAGAGGTGAGTTGTCTATCATAAGAACAACCCTGTTTTCTTGTGATTTTGGTGTTTGATCGAACGGAATGGTTGTGTCAGATTTAATCCTTCTTTAAATCAAACTCCTTAAATTTCTTTTGATCTGGAATGCTTGGGGATCTCCTGTTGAACACCACAGTGAGTACTCAGTCCCTGTGTTGTTGATTTTGGGTTACTCGAGGTGTAAGAATGAGTTTTGATACTAGTTCTCCATGTTGTTTTGATTATAGACTTTGAAGTTTGATCATCTGGATCTAGTGAACCATCGGCCAAGTTGTTCTTGACCATCTCGATCAGGTAAAATCCTAACTAATAAGAAATTGCTATTTTACTATGGGAGGGTGTTTTCAAATCAAGTTCTACGAGTAGAGGTTCAGATCTCTTTAGATCTCCAATCTGTTTGTGGACTGATCGTATTGGAGATGGAATAAGTTTAATTTAATCTTTTAAATTAATACTTGTTCTCAGATCTGGTGGTTGAATCTATTTATTTTGGTCATATTCATTTTGAAGTATTATTAATTTATTACAGTTGGTTTAAGTGATTGATCAGTAGGACTATGGAAGCCTAGCTTGGGTAGTACCTGAATTTATGTTTCCTTGCAACAGTTCATTTCTTCAGTTTCTAAATCCTGGAAATAATTAACCTGGGCAGTGTAATACCTGAGTTTGTTATCCTTTGCAAAATCATTGAAAACTCTGTTTACATATTCTGGAACCAATGACTTGAGGGGTGGCAGCATATGCCTTGATTCATATGACTGTTCTGATGATTGATGTGGGTTGTCCTGAATCAACCATAGGACTTTTAGCAAGACAATGTAGTTGGAATCAACCCTTAGTTCCCTATAAACCTGTGTATTAACTTGTCCAGATTATGGACTTGGTTCAGAGCATAATGGACTGATGTGGAGATGTATTCGTTTATTGTGTGGACTGAATTTGAATATCATTTCCTTTTTGAATTGGGAACATAAGTATTCCGAGTAATGAAGGGATATCAAATTGTAACTGTTTGGGTCATTGAATTTATTTCTAAATACATATAGAACTGGTATGTAGATTATTGGGACTGAGCATAAGACTGTCTGAGATATGGACAGTAGATTAAACTATATTTTTGATTGACATTTGAATGATATTGGACTGAACTCTATAGGATAGCATGAAGACATTGTCATCTGTAGGACAATATAGTGTAGATTGTCATCTGTCACAGGAAATTTCTTGCTTAGGATTGACTCCACCTGGGTATTAAAGTCAGTTGAACCTGCATTCCTGGAATGAATGTTGTGTTCAATACTGGTTTTGTTTTAGTCTTGCAACCAATTGTTGCTTGTAAAGGCTGCTGTCTATGACTTGAGGGGATTAGTCGACTATGCATTGTAATAAGAGTGATTGCTTCAAGGTTAAACTAGGAAGGGAACCTGATGCAAATCTTGAGTCTGTATAGGAAAGTTTAGGCTTGATTTCATTTGTGGACTAATTAAATCAGTCTTAAGGTTGAGACTAATAGGTACCAGCCTGAGTTTTGGACTGTTAGTTTTATTCCTGATATTGGACTACTTAGAGATATTGTTAGAGAGCCTAACTTATTCAGTTGGAATGCATTTAGCAATCATATATGTTGATGTAGCTAGCTATACCTGTGTTTTTCTGAGAACATGGTTGATTTCATTTTGGCTAAGAATAATCATGGAATGATATACCAGTCACACATTAGGGACTGTCGTTTCAGAGCAGTATTTTGGACTGTCTATGCAGGAGGTAATGTCAGTAAATACACCAAGGTGATATGCTAAGTCCTGTTTGGACTGAGATGGATTACATTAGGACTGAATTACATGATGCCTGGATGTCTTCCATTTGATAGACTATTGATCCTCATATTGTATTTAGGACTGATAGGTTACACCCCCTGTTCTGGACTAGCTATGTCCTGATGTGGTGTATCAATGCAAGGACTGATTTCGAAATTAGATGGTTGGATGGTAGTTGGACTGAACAAGGTATGGAGGACAAATAGATAATTCAGCTCCTTGCTAAGAAGTTGATTTAACCTTAGTAAAGGACTATTGAACATAAACCTGTGTTAGATAATGGGTTAAGTCCTTATTTGGGTTTCCAGAATAGTGTAAATCTGTCTTGTTAATAGGAAGCCTTGTTAGAACTGGCTGATTTCTTAAACCAGTGCTATGATAATTATAAACTTCTTTATAACCTAATGATACTAGTTCTTAGTTTCCCTCTTTGAGACTACCAAATTTTAGAGAGTTGACTGGTTATGTTCTGACATTAGATTGTTATAGGATTGGTTTGGGATTGATGTAGGACTAGTATCTGGACTGCTTAAGGAACTGTTTTGACCCTAAACTAAGATTAGCTAGGTTAATGGTTATAAAGGGGGGGTCACAGGCTACTTAAAGTAGTATTTTATAGTTGAGTATTATACTTCATGATCTTGTATTTAGGATTGATTATGTAGCTATAATAGGAAATGGAATTATAAGTATAGATTCTAAATAGAAGACTAACACTAGTGTATCATAATTAGAATTGTTGATAGCCAGTTTAGATTTAGTCAAACTATTAACCAACTTGTAAATTTACATAACAGGAGGATATCCAGTTTTATTGCCTACATTTTATCACCCGGAGACAGGCAAGTATACTCCTCTGATTTGTCCATTTCTCATGTCTTCATATTCATTCTTGTATCTCTTGATGACACGATATATCACGATATGGTCTCATTTCATGTTCCTTGTATCATTGTGTCTGGAAGGGAAAATACTATAGATATGTGATCAAACCCTGTTACTACTCTGGTGAATAGCTTGGGTTCCGCACCGTGCACGCGGGGCCAAAGCCGTACCATTTCATTATCATTGCATCTACCCAAGCCGATTACAATCTAGATGTATTTCAAATATTGCACATGTCAGGATTCAGTTTGTATTTCAGGATTTCATGGTTGTATTTCATGTTCAGGCTGTATTTCATGTTCAGTTTGTATTTCATGATTCTGGTTGTATTTCATGTTCAGGACTCTTACCATGTTCCCTGTTTTACTTTCAGTATTCCTATTTCAGTTCATGTCTTGTCTCATTTCCTGTACTTTATATTATTCATGTTTTCTTGATTCATACCATGATGTACATGTTCATTTCTCTGGATATACTAGCTCCGCTCCTGACTGGATAAGTTGCAGGTGAGTTGGAGGCCTTGTGCGATACATTCTATGGCGAGGAGCCCATTGATGCAGGAGAGCTAGCTGGTGCAGCTCATGACTTAGAGGCTGCAGAAGCCTAGAGATTTCCCTTAGTTTTCCCTATTATTTCTATGTTTTGAGACTAGTAGTTTTCTATCTTTCTGGAATGTAATAAAACTTCAGATATTGTACTTCACTCTGGTTGGGATACATTTATATAGATGCTGTGTTTCATTTCTATCTTGATATCTGTTAGTTTCCCTAGAATGGTACAGCTTACTTTGTTATTTAATGACAAAGGCTGGGCGTGTCCGACTCGTATCCGGTTATTCGGGAGCGGGTCGTGACAATGATATTTATAATATTTAATTAAGAATACTTAGAAAATATTCATTAGATCACTAAAACGGAATACGACACAATCATACCAAAATACATCAACACGAACGTCATTGAATGTACCGCATGACTACATGGGTTTGGACTTGTCTTGGGTCCAATCTGGACTAGTTTGGTACAACCGGGTTCCCTAAAACTCAATAATATAATTAATAAGTAAATAATTCTTCGGTAAGGGTTAAGTCGTAACTTGGCCTGATTCTCTTAGTTAGAACATCACTTTGGCTCAACCTTCCTAGGCATGGCTAATACACTAGTCAAGGCACGCCACTGCATTGTCCGTGTCGTGATTCCTAGTCGTCTGGTACTTTAAAACTCAACCATGGCTAAAGTCATCTACCGTAATAATTTACTAAATAATTATTTATAAAAAAACAAAAAATCACCATTCAATTAAAATAAATAATAATAAAAATATTTCAAATTTTCGGGAAGGGGAGTTACATGTCCACACCTTATGATATCGTGAAATACATATATCGATATATGCTCATCACAACAATCTAGGAACGTGCTACAATATTAACTACCACTTACCACAGAGTTCTACTATTTATTAGAGGCCTTTACCGTTTTTCTTTCGGAGACAAAGCCAGTCATCGACTAAAGGCAACATCCACATAGAAACTAACACATCATCCTACACAACATATACAACTACAACTGAATAATAGGTAGGGTAGAAGCCAGTCATCTCTCTCCAGAGATAGTCTCTGGGTCATATGCAATATCCATGCCAGCATCTCCTACCATATCCTCATGTGGGCCATAATAGGTAGGGTAGAAGCCCTCATCCTCATCTGTCAACATATCTAGTCAAGATGAAGCAAAGTACAGTTATAATAATGACTTGATACAAAATAATGCAGAGAATATAAGATGCTGTAGGTGGCTAAGTCTAATTAGTCCCGAATATTTGTTTCGACCAAAAGGCAAAATATCTATTTCAGTATTTCTAAAACTTCCTTATTTTATATTTACATTTTTTTTAGCAATAATTCTTTTGTCTAAAAAAAAATCACCTAATTTATTGGAAATGCTTAAGATTTGTTACTTTTTTTTACTTATCTTCTTAAATTCTTAATTTAAATTATTAAGGCTAATTAACTCTATTTCTTATTATCATAACCCATAATTTACCAATAGTCTAAAGACCATTATACTAATTCCAGTCCGAAAGCCATTCTGGCCCATTTGATTTAATTCTTCCTTGAAAGGCCGAAACCCTCAACATAGTTTTGTTCTTAATAGTATTAGGTCCGGCCAATATCGACTATAAGGAAATTTCCTCATTTCTCTCGTTCTTCTTGGCTTGACCAATTTATTCTTTCAAAGCCCAATTATGTTCCTTTTTATTTTATATGGGCTTGGCCCAGTCTATTAATACTTAACATTTTACTCATTAAATTAAATGGCCTAATTACACAATTTATTATTGGGGTATGAACCATGTTGAAGAATCAGTAATGTATATACACTGAGCAGGGTACTTAATAGAACTAAAACTCGGCTAAGAACCCAACTTCAAATATTTTTCCAGCTTCTTACCGAAGTCTTCAGCCTAGATTATTACTAACTCAATCCCACCAGTCAAAATTTTATTAGTTAAATTATCAACCCGTCCCAATGGACCTCCTCCATGGATTGTTGATAGAACCAAAGAAAAAGAAAAAAGAGACGAAGAAACCTTACCTTTTCTTACTGAATACAGGAACTCGAAACCACACATCTATCAGCTGCTAGCAGAAGGTATGAGTTGAGAACAACAACCTCGCTCAAGTCATCAGCCTGCTCGTCTACAAAAGAATGTGTAGGGTTCACTAGAAGAACCCGACAGAGGTACTGTAGTCGTGATTAAGAAGATCGATGGAGAAGGAGGACATTGTCAATCCCCGTCAACTAATACTGCATCCAATCGGAGATCGAATTAAAGGAAGAATGATCAATTACGATTAGGATTCATAGAATTTGAATTGAGAAAGGTCGGAGAAGAGGACATCCTTACAGGCGCTTGGCGCAACCTCAGAGTTCTCAACAAGAATATCATTCGAAGTTTTGTTGGAGGAGACTCGAAGTCGTAGAAATCCTCGCTCGAACCTCGTCGAGACCCGTTGGAGGAAGTCGTGCTCGTCGGGAAAGGATTGAACCATGGGTGGAGGGAACGACGCCTGACTGGGGATGATAGTTACTTGCCGGAGATAGAAACTCCTCGTCGGAGAAAACTTGAACTAATCGGTGATTGGCGGAGCTAGGGTTGAACGAGGAAGAAGAAGATGAGTAACTGTTCTTGAATTTGGAGAATGGGTTTCGAATGAGAGGGCCGGAAGAGTAACCGTGGGCTGGAGAAATGTTGTGAGAATGACTTTACTTTGGGACTGGCCCTTTTTATAGGAGATTTAGAAAAAACCAAAAAATTGTAAAATAAATTTTATTTGTTACAATTTAATACCCACATGCCCTATTTACTAGGAGATTAAAACTAACTCTAATCTAGAATGTTCTTCTCCTTTATTCCATGTGTCTAAATAACTAATTAAACTTTGTTTAATTAAACACATTACTAAATTAAAGAGTTTGTTATGATAGTTAGTTATAACTAACCCAAAAAAACATGTGTTTAAATTAACTAGTTTGTTAAAAGTAACTACCTTAGATTATAGAAGATACCCAAGATTAGACCTTATCCAATATTAACTTGCCCTCTCCTCTTCATGAATATATATACATAATTAAAAAAAAATAGATACAAATTTAAGCAAAAATGTATTTTGAGAAACATGGGTTACAAATCTACACTCAAAAAAATTCGTCCTCGAAATTCCAAGAATGTAGTGAAATAAGGAAAGATGTTCCATCGCCCTTCAAATAGGCGTGGATTGCGTTCATGTATTTCATCCTCTCCCCCAGGTAGATTCTCCAGGAGAGTGATGCCTCTGCATGCGAAGCTAGAGAAATAGTCTAATTTCACAGTGTCTTCTCCCCGCGGTCCAGAATTTCTACTAGCTTCTCTAAGTAGGTAAGGCTATGTCATGCCCTGCTCCCGCATAATCGGATACGGGTTGTGAGCACGTCCAGTCTACGCCGGAGAATTGGTGATAGTGAGCTGTCTAGACCTCAATAGTCGCTAAAAGCTCATGATTATCGATTTTGCTCAATCACAAAAACTAGTAAAGCAATAAATCAACTTAGCACACACACAATCACACAGTCCACTATTATCTTTAGTACATAATACAAGAGCAATCTTCGACAACAAGTCTGGTAACTATCATATCAAAATCTATCTACTATATCAAATACATTTGATACAACAAATCCTATTCTAATATTTTAAGTCCTCCAAATGTAGTCTTCCGATCCACGTGCTATCTTCATGACCAAATATGCCAACTATCCTATCATGATGGGAGCAAAGTACATCCAAACAAAATATCACACGATACAAAATAAAACAGTAAAATAAATAAAAATAATAAACCAGACAATGTGACACTGAATGCTGTAATGACCATGAAACCTACAACACGAGAAACTATAAGAACAACAATGAACAATAATAAACACGACTAACCACGAGAATAGACAATGATTAAGAATATACGACTAGCAATCTACGTGTTTTTAAATACTGTTTCAATATGTGGACGGCTAAGGTTTAGATTCGGACTGGTCAGGCTGGAGCATACATGTAGTGTAGGTTAAGCTAGGATTCAAACTAGATAGGTTGACTGCATATCTCTTAGTATTTCTCCTTTCTATGATTCAAAAATCAATATCAATTAAGATTCAGAACTGGATGTCATTTGATGCAAAATCAAAAGTTAATATCAATGATATGAAGTCATATCTCAGAATCATGTCATAATATGAACCATGACTAAACAATAAACAAGATACAACATTTATTTGTATAGAGAAACATAATGCAAGGAGTACTTGCCTCATGTCCAAAGCTTGTAGAAGTGACGACTAATCCAAACCTATGTCATAAAACAATATTTTGTTACAAGATTTCCTAAACATTCTCAAGAATTTTCCTATTTCAGGTCTTCTAACTAAAAGTACGCTAATATACTAAACCCCAAATCCTATGTTTAATAACCCAAAAGGCTTTATAACTGAAGGCCTTCTTCAATTATTTCTATATTTGCTATATGGCTTGACTCATAAGTCTAGATCCCAACATAAATCTAAAATCCAAATTCTATTAGAAGCCCACATAAAATTTTATTATTCCAGTATTAACGTGCCGACTGAAGCCTAAATAATTATTCTATACTCAATGGCTAAAGCCCAATCTGATTCTCATATACCGCAGGCCCAATCTCTAAATTAATTTCTAACTAAAACCAGCCTATAACCCAGTCTTCCTATCTAGCCCGAAGGATTATTAAAAGCTATATAATGTTAGTAGACCCATCAGATCTCTTTATATTTCTTGTGGCTTAAACCTAATAAAATAATCCTTTAAATTCCTTCTTCTGGCCTGAGTCTAAATTCCTAAAAAGTTTATTAGTCATTGCTAACTAAAGAAAGATAAGAGAAAACCTATTCATTCACTAAAAAGGAATGGAGTGCTTTCCTAGAAAGAAGAAGAAGTCACCTAAGACTTTGTTTTCCTCGCGCTTGGGTGTTCGTCGCCAGAGGAGTTCCCAACGGCAGAGATACCGACTAGGCAGAGAGGTGGCATGGCTCTAAAATTCGGTCGAAGATGGATGTTGGCGGCTCGAGAAGGCTGTGATTGATGAGTTGGACTATCGATGCTGGACTGGAGGCGTACGCCTGGACAAGTGGCAGTTCCAAGGGAGTAGGTCAGGATTGTGCAATCGTCGACGATGATGGTGTGCACGGGAAGGGCTCAGATGGCCAGATCGGGGTCTGCGAGCGATAGTTGACTGCAGATGAGGAAGGCGGCGGTCGACGCGGAGCTTGAGGGAGAAAGAAAGGGTTAGGGCTCACCGGAGCTCACGAAGGTTGCTGGTTGTTTCTGGATCCGGTGTCCACCACGGTCGGAGATACAGGTGTAAACCCCCAAAAAATTTTAATTTTATTTTTGGCTTAAATAAAGTATTTTTGTGGATATTTTATATGTTGGAATTATTCAATAATATGGACCACACATGTAAAATTAATTGTGTTGGGCTATCTAAATAATTAAGCCAAACTAAAGTGGTCTATTTGGAAATTGGCTTAAGCGTATAATTGTCATGGAATTAATGTGTAGATACTGGAGATAATTCTAATTTGATGAGGGGTCAAATTAGAAATATCAAAACACACACACACACACACACAGATATATATATATATATATATATATATATATATATATATATATATATATATATATATATATATATATATTCATTAGGGTTATGGTCCCTAACTTATACGACCACCAAAAAAAGGGTCTTTTTTTCTCTTCTGCATCCACATCAACAGAAAGAGAGGGACAAAGGATTCAGATTCCTTTTTGTCATTAAGGGTCGTAGCAAGTTGGAAGATCGAATCCCATAAAAGGACGACCGCTTCAAGATCTATCAAGCCTAGCAATGGATTCAGGTATGCTTCTGCAATTTAATTTATGTTCTTTATCTCATGAATCAACAGGCATTAATCTCTAACAAGTGGTATCAGAGCCTCCTTGTTTGATTTATGAGATCGAAGTTTCAGAATCAATTTTCTTGTTGTTGTTCAAGAACCTAATTTAATTTAAGATTTCAATTGTTCGATTAAATTTTTTATGAACCCTCCTATTATATATTATTAACTTTTTAATATAAATCAATCGTTTCTTCGATTGATTTCTTCTTTGTTTTACCAATAAAGCAATGAATTCAGATGGATTCTGATCTAGTAAAGCAAATAAAAGGACATGTTCAGTTCATAATGACGATGAATGAGCATAATGGAATACTTCTGCTCTTACAAATTGTTTGAAATATCCTTCTTGTGAGGGATGTGGCTGATTTATTGGGTAAAAAAAAACTCAAGAAGCACTCATGATTATGTTTATAGGTGTTTACTCACCATGATGGTGATTGATGTCATATACTGGCGAATGCTAGGGTTTTCATTGCCCTCGCTTAATAATTTTGACTGACTAAAATTCGGACCTTTATTTATTTTATTTTTATAATAACATGGATTCAGTTGCTGGTTCCACGTTGCGATGGATTAAGGTTATATCAGAACAATGGCATCACATTAAGTTTAAATTCCTTTGTAGTTTATGCCAACTTTGTTTGCTGGCATACTGTTCTATATGCAAATTTTAAGTATTGTTTTTTTTTTTTTGATATTTGTAAAAATTTGTTTGGAAACGGAGACTACACAATATATATATATATATATATATATATATATATATATATATATATATATATATATATATATATATTAGGAAGTCTACTAGGCAAGTTTTTAATATTGCATGCAATACCATAAAGATATTGGATGATTATCTTCTGTATGGTTTATTAGAAGAATATTATCCTCTTTGGATATATATTTTCAGTAGATTTTTTGATGTAATCTTTTCATGTATATATTCAGTAAAATTTGTTACTGTAATCTATTGACTTATGATTATTTGAATTGAGTAATAATCTTTTAAATATGCATGTACATAAAATTTTGGACATGATTCAGTTTTGTAAAATTTAGTTAACATTCAAAATTTTGATGTCTTTTGTGACTAGCAATAGTCGTCTAATATTCTAAATAGACACATTGAAACAAGATGTCACCAAAGTGACCTCTCTTGCGTAGATAGTCTATGAGAGATGTTGGATGTTTGTGTGTGTATATTCATGCGGGTATTAGTCGGCCCAAAGGAAGGTTAGTACTTGGCCGAATTGCACACATACTTGTGGTGATAAATGTGTGACAATTGTAAGGTTTACATATGAATAATAATCCGATCCAAAGATAGGCTTATTATTTGACATGACTTATTGTCAACGTTTGATTATTACACCAAGAGTACCACTTGCAGTTAATATCACTGTCCAAAGACTTGATGTTAATGATGAACTAGGTATCTTGAGATGGGGTTCACCATTATTTGAATTTGTTTGACTATATTTTACGCTTTGGTTATTTGTTAGAGCATATTTATTTTTGTTGCTTTGTTCTTTTTGCAGTTAATGTTGTTAAAATATCTGCCAATAAAATTTTAATTTTGATGTTTAATAGGATAAACTTTAAGGGCAAAAAGAAATGAATACAGTAGCTGCTAAGAGTCCAGATCAAAAGAAACAACAATATAAAACTAAGGGTTATTTCTTTTGTGACAAGCCAGGACACATAAAGAAAAAATGTACAAAGTACCACACATGGCGTATAAAGAAAAGTACATTTCCAAATTTAGTCTGTTCTGAGGTTAATTTAGATTTAGTACCTAAAAACACATGGTGGTTAGATTCTGGTGCTACTACCCACATTAGTATTTATAGACAAGGTTGTCTGAGCTATCGAAGCCAATTGATGGTTAAAGATACATCTATGTGGGTGACGACAAATCGGTAGAAGTGAAAACAATATGACATTTTAGGTTATTTTTTGGGAACCGATTATTATTTAGATTTGGTAGACACTTTTATTGTACCGTCTTTTAGACGAAATTCAGTTTCAGTTTCCTTAATGGACAAATCTGGTTATCATTGTTCATTTGAAAATAATAAGTTTAGTCTATCTTTAAATTCAAATATTATTGGTAACAATTTTTTTAAGGTTATGATAACCTATATTCATTTAAAACTATTGCATCTTACAATAAAACCTTGCAAGTGAATTTATGTGATACTAAATGCAAAATTAACAATAAATATTTTTTTAGTCTTATTATGACATAAGCGATTAGGTCACATCTCTAGAAATAGAGTTGAACGATTTGTGTCTGATGAGATTTGGATTTTATTGACTTTATAGACTTTAATGACTATATTAATGTGTAAAGGAAATACATACCAAAAATAAATTATAAACATCTACTTTCTTGGCTATGCTGACAAATCGATGGGTTAATAATTATACGGTCCCACATAAATGAATTTTTTTGAGACGAGAAGTGTAATTTTTTTTGAGGAAGATGAGTTTGGGGGAGAAATAAAGTCAAAGACATCATCTTTGAGGAGGAATCGATTGTGATTCCTACTATCACTTTTGACGATGTACAAGATTTTGTACCTGTCATTGATCAAGAAGTGAATTCGGAGTCTCAACAAGACAATGTCGAATTATCTCTACAAGTCATTATTGAGATACCTTGACAAGATAATGTAGCGGCACCCCATTCAAGATAAGGTAATTATTTCTGAGGAACAAACTCAACAACCTCAAGAACCGGTAATGTTAAGATTGTTCACAAGAGAAAGGAGAAATATAATTTCGGATAATATTATCATATTTCTCTAGGAACGTGAGAAAAACTATGGAATATTGGAAGGTGATTCAATCATCTTCCGTCAGGCCATGAAAAGTTCAAACTCTTAAAAGTGGATTGAGGAAATAAATAAGGAGTATAAGTCTATGCAAGTCAATAAAGTTTAGGAACATGTCATATTACCAAAAGATACGAAATTCATTGGTTGAAAATGGATATTTAAAACCAAGAAAGATTCGAAAGGATAATGTGGAGAGGTATAAAGTACGTCTTGCAGCTAGTGACTTTACTCAAAAGTTAACGATTAATTTTAAAGAGAATTTCTCTTCGGTATCTTTGAAAGACTCTTTTAAAACAATCACAGCACTTGTTGCACATTTTGATCTTGAGTTTAATGTGGATGTCAAAATTGTGTTTTTCAATGGTAACATCAACGAAACAATTTATGGTGCATGCAGAAAACTTTGTGTCGAAAGACCCAAAGAATATGGTTTGCAAATTGACAAAATCTATTCATGGACTCAAGCAGGATTCTCGTCGAAGGTACTTAAAGTTTTACCAATAATTATCTCGTTTGATTTTTGAGATAAACACTATTAAAGATTGTGTATATCACAAGTTTAGTGGGAGTAAACAATTTTCTTTAGTTATATATGCTGATGATATACTGCTTGCCAAAAATGATATAGGTATATTGTACGACACTAAAAATTTCTATCAAATAACTTTCAGAAGAAATATCTTGGTATCATTTTTTTTGTATTAGGAATCCAGATATACCGTGATCGTTCTCGGGATATTCTTGGATTATCACAAAAGATTTATATCAATAAAGTGCTTAAAAGATTTGACATGCAGGAATGCAAACAAGGTGACAACCCTTTCGCTAAAGGAGACAAGTTCAGTCTCAGTCAAGTGCCCTAAGATTAGCCTTAAAATTAAGAAAATATAATAGATTTTCCATTCATGACCAGTTGTAGGAAGTCTAATGTATGCTCAAGTATGTACGCGTTAGGATATTGCGTACATATTTAGATGTTAGGCAGATATTTTAAGCAAATATGGATGGATCATTGGGTAGCAGCCAAACTACTTAAGTAATTAATAGAGAACCAAGAATTATATGCTCTTTGTAGGAGATCGGATAATTTTGGAGATCACAAGATATTTCGACTCCAATTTCGTTGGATGCCAACATAGCAGGAGATCCACATCAAGTTATGCTGATTAATGGAGATATATTTTGGATTAGTGTCAAACATGCACTCATAATTTCTTCTACCATGGCAGCAAGATTTATATCATGCCGTGGGGCATCTATTCAGGGAATATGGTTGCAAAATTTTATCACAAGGCTACGCCTACAGTACGGTGTTGAAAGACCACGTAAAATTATAGTGTGACAATAAGTCAGCAGTAATGTATTCCAATAACAACAGAAACTTGTATAAGTCAAGGATATTGATATAAAGTTTCTAGTTGTGAAGGAAAGAATTTAGAATGGTTAAAGTGTCCATATAGCACATTATGACAAACTCCATTTTAGCGGATCCGCTCATAAAAGTATTATCACCCAAGGTCTTTCATGAGCACACTGCTCATATGGGTGTTATCTCATTTGATGATATGTCAGTTTAGCGGGAGTTTGTATTTTATGTATTTGGGTGCTATTTGGTTTTGGACATATTTATGTATTAAAGTATTTTGGATATTCATCTGATCAGATATATGGAAAATTCAGTTCATTCTGTTTACATTATGTTAAAGTATTTGATCTCACTAAAGTTAAGGAGGACCAGTTGGAAGTAGACATGTATTGATCATATTGCGTGTAATTTCTATGCTACGCATCCATGATTGATCTATGTCGTTTAGCTATATTGGTATATGTGACCATTGATGGTTTAGTTACGCTATATGTGACGAATGCCGCTTTGATCCTATGTTGATATGGTTAATGGACGATATTGTTCGGATATACCCTAAGGATTAAGATAACAATTTATGAGCTCACTAAGGTTAACACAATTATAAGGTTACATATGTGGTCCAGTGGAAGATTGTTGGAATTATTCAATAATATGGGCCACACATGTAAAATTAATTATGTTGGGCTATCTAAATAATTAAGCCAAACTAAAATGGTCTATTTAGAAATTGGCTTAAGGGTATAATTGTCATTGAATTAATGTGTAGATAACGGAGATAATTCTTGATGAGGGGCCAAATTAGAAATATTAAAACACACACACACACACACACACACACACACACACACACACACACACACATATATATATATATATATATATATATATATATATATATATATATATATATATATATATATTCATTAGGGTTATGGTCCCCAACTTATACGGCCACCAAAAAGAGAGGTTCTTTTTTTCTCTTCTGCATCCCCATCA
The DNA here is from genome assembly GCA_029216955.1 of Iris pallida. Classification (NCBI taxonomy): domain Eukaryota; kingdom Viridiplantae; phylum Streptophyta; class Magnoliopsida; order Asparagales; family Iridaceae; genus Iris; species Iris pallida. Next base: position 18,386,337 of record JANAVB010024400.1, on the reverse strand, counting down.
ACAGAAAGAGAGGGACAAAGGATTCGGATTCCTTTTTGTCATTAAGGGTCGTAGCAAGTTGGAAGATCGAACCCCATAAAAGGACGACCGCTTCAAGATCTATCAAGCCTAGCAATTGATTCAGGTACGCTTTCACAATTTAATTTATGTTCTTCATCTCATGAATCAACAGGCATTAATCTCTAACATTATATTTTAAAAAACAATATTTGTAATATAAAGGATCAGCCTTGATCATGATTAAGATTGAATATGTATTTTGATTATGAAGCATGGCATGACTAGTATAGTCATGTTCCATAATTAGCATATTAGCATGGAATGAATGACATAGCCATATCCATGTCACATATATGTGTAAAGCCCCAGTGTGAAACCCCTATCCTAAATTCTCAACTTTATAATTTTTTTTATATTATGATAAATGAACAAATTATTTAAATAAGCTAAATAATAGTATTTAATAAATATTATTGATAACAAAGCCATCGAGTAAATGCATATAGATAGGGGCATAAGATAAAGAGGGAATATATAAATACTTACTACTTAAAAATAAACTAAAAGAAATAAACATATACAAACTAAAATTCTAACTACTTGGCTGCACCCATATATATAAAAGATATCTATACAAATATTTAAATTTCATTCAAATTCTAGCAAGAGTTAGCAAGTCAGATGCATATATGTTCCTATCCCACACCATGCCGCCACCTATATGTGTATATTTAATCTGATCTTTAAGTACCCACCCTTTCCATCTATATATATGTACATATAACCTTACCATCATGCCTTCTTCATCCATCCCATCCATAGACTCTTCGAGCTTCCGAAGTGACCCAACCTAGGACCTTGATGTTGTGATAAGCCGGGACTCGCGAGTTGGCTGCTAAAGCTTGGCACGATACCTAGACTTGCGGAGCCATGCAGCCATGGCCGAGTCCATTGCTTCCCCATCCACACAACCCAGCTCCCTCCAAACCGCTGAGGAACCTCTCGACCAACCCAGTTGCTGACTAGGCCGATCAGCCTTACCGTCGACTTTGCGCCTTTGTCCCACCCGAACCACCATACGGAGCATGCTGGATCGACGTAACGTTTCCGGAGTACTCACCGGCCATGCACGCGCGAAGGAGTCAAAGCCGACGCCTCCAAACCGAGAGAACCCCAGTCAGCCATGACCCACACGACCATAGTGCGGCCACCGTGAAAGCCCGTTCAAACTATGGAGTAGCCGTCGACTCAATGTCGGACCCTGTTCAGACTCCCCGCAACGCGCCCAAGCCTCTGTAGCTTTACGATTGTAAGTATACTCCGAATACTTATATATGTATGGTCACAAATAGAATAGAAACGGTAGAGATACAAAATAGGAAGTAGATTATAGTAGTGCATTATTCATGCAATATCAAGAAGAAGAAGAAGGTGAATAGTAGCAACCATTTTTTTTTTTTGAAATGATAGTAGAAACCATACAACTATGGACAATACCATATTCACGTGAACCCATGTGAAGGAGAGAAGCAAAGCAAATTATTTGGTTCTGTCCTTCCTAATGTTGGTTGCTACCTTTTCACATTCACCCTCTTAAAATCTTTAATTTCCATGTTATACTTATATCTCCTTCTAGGAATTTGCATGAATATATGGATATTTGCATAAAAGGCCCTATATCATGTAATACTACGTCCATGCAAAAATTCTTTAGTTAACTAATACAATATATTTAATAATAAAGAATAAGTACTCCTTTCCTTTCCTTCACCCATTATATTATATTTTAACCCCCCTTCTTAAGCTTGAGAATTATTTAGAATATATAAGCACCTGCTTCAGCATTATATATATATATATATATATATATATATATATATATATATATATATATATATATATATATATATATATATATATATATATATATATATTAAATTATATATTTTGCTATTTACATGGTTATATACCAAATACATTATGTCTTGTATTAGCAACATATACTTTCATATATACTAAATATTGTGTATGTATCGGTAATTTTATTTATTTAAATAATATAAATAGGTACAAGTGATATTAAATAAGTAAAAGAGAAATTATTTTTTAAAAAACTCTAATAAATTTTATGTATGACATTACTATATTTCTTTTTATAAACAAACTTTTATTGTTTTATAAACATTTATGTGTACTGAATTTGTGTCATACATATATATTATTATTTTAAGTTTATAAATATAAATATATATAATAATAATCTAAATAATTTTGTTTATGAAGGAAAGCTATTTGAAATATAGAGCTTTATGACTATACTTGTATGATTATGCAATGTACATATTTATTTGTATTTCATTAGTAAACCATCTCTAATTTCTTAAAATCCTATAGATATCGGGAAGAAATTATGTTTTTCCAAATAGAATCACTTTCATAGATTAAACCTAGTAGAAATTTAGGCTATAGACAGGTGCATATGTGTGTAATTTGTGACTGGTTTTTCGGGTTGTGGTAGATTCTCGAGTGGTGTACCAACCTTAGTTCGTAGCTAGACCAGGACCAAACTTGACTAAATACAGTCTCATCAACGTTGGGCAAACTCTGTAGCTCCCCTTCCCGAAATTTTTTAAAATTTTTTATTTATTATTTAATTAATTTAAATGGGAATTTTTAGATTTTATAAATAAATAATTATTTAATTATTACGGTAGATGATTTTAGCCATGATTAGGAATTAGAGTACAAGGCAACTAGAAATGTCACGTCCCAGAACCAGAATACTGGAGAGCGGGGGCAGACATAGCCAGCTACGTATATTGAAATGGAAACCACCTCGATATACGGTCACGTCTGTCTAGATATATGAGGGTTTACTACAAGCCAACAGTCTCTTATGGTCATGAACAAGCCTAATGTCTCAGTCACAAGCAAGTAAGTAAGTTGCAAGATGTATGATCATTAAATATACAATAATAAGGCGTCCCAAATATTACATATTCAGCTGATCATGAAGCTAGCCGTTACAAAATATTAGGACTAGCGAGAGTTTAGTCGTACATGATCAACCATAGGATTTGTTAATCATGTTTACAGCCCGTAGGCAGACAGTAAGTAAAAGTGCATCGAGCTAACAGGTGCTCGTCTGCTAAACGCCTCAAAAGAATAGTTTACAATAAAGTGGGCAGGACAAAAAAAGAAAACCCACTCTTGGCCCGGGTTTCGTCTAGTTGTCACCATTGGACTGGAAGCTTGGTAGATCCTCGGAAGCTGCTCCGAAATCTGGCCATACAAAACCAGCTGGGTCAACCCCAGAAAGAGCAAGTGCCACAAGGGGGCCACGAAATTAGAACAAAAGCCAGCAATTAGCACAAGAAAATCTAATATTAAAACTAGAATTCACGGAAAATATGCCAGGATGATATACGACGAGATAACCATGGAACTATTCCGATAGCCAGATTACAACCCGTAAACCAAACAAGGACCGGGGTTGTAACCCTTCATCTGAACAGAACTTGGTTTCCCACCATTTATCGGCAAGATAATGATGTAAGAAAATCAAGACAGGAAGTAATCCTGTACGGGATCAAGACATGGCTGGACTGGTTATACCTCATTCAATCAATCACGGCCAAGCAGATACTACGGCTTACTACTTTAACTAACTAGGGTTATCACAGGCCTAATTACTAACAAGATGCAGTGAGATTATTCCACAGCCACAAGCCCTGCAGACCATCCAGGTTACCCAGGTCGAAAATTAGGGGTTGAATTCTGGTGGGTACATCGTCCAGAAAATGCATGTACCCTTAAGTGACTTAGAAGGTGCAACACATGACAGTGTGCTGGAAATGTGCCCTACTCGACGGCAGGCTACAGATCCCAAGAGCGCCCAGGTAACGGGATTGCCTGTAGCTGTGTCATCTCTTCATGACTACTGTGTTATTCTAGTTATTAGCCTTAATCTTTTTTTTTGGTAGGTACCCCTGACCGTGGTACTCAGGAGTCCCATCCTAGACACGATGCAAGACAGGACAAGTGGATTTAACAAGCAAACAAGAAAGAACCACCCACGGTGTCAAGGCAGGTCAAGCTAAGTTAGCCGTCGCAACAGTATTAAGTTATCAAGTCATGTTACAAGTCAGGAGTGCGCCGCCACGGGCCACTATCAAGTTATCAAGTCACAAGGATTAATCACAAGTTAAGGAGATCAGAGAATACCAGGATCATAATCCACAGAAAATCCCGAAAACCGTCCTAGTCATAAACAATTACTTGAAAATCGTGTTAGGCCGTGCCGGTTCAAGATAGTCGTGCTGTGTTGAACAAATCTCAGGAAACCCAATCCATAAAAGAGAAACCAAGTCGAGAAATAAAACCAATACTCCAAGAGCCAATGGGTTAAGCAAGGGGCTAGGGGGTTGGGTGGCGCATGGCCAAAGGTGCAGGGCCAATGGCGCCAGGGGCCGGGTGCATGGGTCACGAGGGTCGGGTGCGCAGCGGGCTGCACAAGGGAGAGCAGCGCAAAGGGATACTGCGCAAGGGAAGGGCGCACGCACAAGGCGTGGCGCGCAGGCGGGCAGCGAACGCGCAAAGCGCGCGCGCAGGGGGAAGCGTACGCTCAATAGCGCGCGCAGGAGGAAGCGTACGCGCAAGAGCGCGCGCGCGGGGGGAAGCGTACGCGTAAGAGCGCGCCCGCAGGGGAGCAGCGTACCTGCAAGGGCGCGCCCACAGTGGAGCAGCGTACGCGCAAGAGCACGCATGCAGGGGGGAAGCGTACGCGCAAAGGCACGCACGCAGGTGGGAAGCGTACGCGCAAAGGCACGCACGCCGGGGGGAAGCGTACGCGCAAGAGCGCGCCCGCAGGGGAGCAGCGTACGCGCAAGAGCGCGCCCGCAGGGGGGCAGCGTACGCGCAAGGGCACGCACGCAGGAGGGAAGCGTACGTGCAAAGGCACGCACGCAGGGGGGAAGCGTACGCGCAAAAGCGCATGCTTCAGGCAGGGAGCGTACGCGCAAAGGCACGTGCACTGGGTCTTCTTCTCCATAGCCGAGAAGAGGTTCCAATGGCTCCCAAAACTTCAAAACATCACAACTTGGCCATCCGAACTCCAAATTCGGATTTCCAAAGTTCCATCTTGGGGTGAAATTGGATTCTCTTCCATATGGAAACATCAAAACCCATAAAAATCCAACTTAAATAGATCAAAACCATGCAAATCCAAAAATAGAGAAAACTTAGATCTAGAACAATGGAGACTCCAAATCACAAAATGTCAAGTTCTAATGTTGATCACCATGTCCTAATCTAGCTAACGGACAAATAAAATAGGGTTCTCATGTGGTGGCAAGGTGTACTTGCCTATGGGTTGGTGTTGTGTAGAGGAAGGAGAAGAAGAAAATTAATGGAGGTTTTGAGAAGAGAGAAAAAGTTGGTAGTGTTTTAATGAGGGTGGGATGTGGTGTGTTGAGGGTGGAGCATAGGCTAAGGGGTTCCAATACATATTAAACCAAACCAAACCAATCCAATTAAAACCGAGCTAACCCAAAATACGAAAAATACTGAAATTCCACAAGTTAAGAAAAATAAAAAAAAATACATGCCAAAATCCAGATACGAGTATAAATACGAAATACGAGAAATACGGGAAATGAGGGTGACAACTCTACTCACCTTAAAAGAATTCCGTCCTCGGAATTTAATCAATGAGCTAGAGATTGTCACGACAAGTTACACTAAGCACAGGCAAGTTACACTAAGCAGTTCAATCATACAATCATACAATGCAAGCAAGGAAGGGAAAACGTAAGGCATAAGAAAGACATTATACCTCACGAGTCAAACAGGTAGGGATATCGCGATCGGATGTCGTCCTCACGCTCCCACGTTGACTCACCTAGAGAGTGATGACCCCAAGCAACACGGACTAACTCAATAGTCTTGTTCTTGAGTATCTTTTTCTTCCGGTCCAAAATAGACACGGGCCTCTCCTCATACGAAAGGTTGGTACCAACAACCAATTCCGAATGGTCTAGGATGTGGCTCGGGTCCGGAATATACCGTCGTAATTGGGACACATGGAATACATCATGTACCTCATTTAGCGACGGCGGAAGAGCGAGACGATAGGATACATCTCCTACTCGCTCTAGAATATCGAACGGCCCTATATACCTAGGACTAAGCTTTCTTCGCACGCCAAAGCGAATGACGCCGCGGTTAGGCGAGATCCTAAGGAATACATGGTCGCCGACAGCAAATTCTAAGGGACGCCGATGAGCATCGGCCCAATGGCGCTGGCGGTCCTGGGCAACTCGGAGGTGATCTCTGACCTTCCTGACCACTTCAACCGTCTGGGAAATCAATTCGGGTCCGAGCATCTGACTCTCCCCGACATCGTCCCATGCTAGCGGAGATCTGCACTTCCTGCCATAAAGAGCCTCGAAGGGTGCCATCTGGATACTGGTCTGATAACTGTTGTTGTACGAGAATTCTACCAGGTGCAGATGATTCTCCCATGAACCACCGAAGTCAAGGGTACAAGATCTCAACATATTTTCAAGAGTCCGGATTGTGCGCTGTCACTCCCCGTTTCCAGAATGCGTATTTTTATACATGTACTACTCAAATATATTTATTTAATATTTATCATGTATTATCCTATATTTAAATTTCTTTAAATTCATGCTAATTAATTATCTGCATTTTACTTTCTGCTTTTATTTCTCTGCTTTAGCTAGACTTTGGGTTCGGCTTGGTTTGGATTAGTATGTTAGTTCAACATGAACCCAATACCCCCACCTACCACCACCCCTCCATTTAAAGCTTCCAAACTCTTTCTCTCTCTTCATTACTCTCCTTCACCATTACTCTTCTTCTTCTTTCTCATTACTCTCTCCACCTACCAAACCCATAGGCAAGTACATCTTACTTCTTCATGAGGACCCATTTTTATGGTTCCATTCTCCTTCCTTTGTGATTCTAAGAGAGTTTAGAACTTGGCATTTTTTGTTTTGAAGTTTTATTTTTAGTAGATCTAGAAATTAGTTGTTTTCGGATTTTGGTGGTTTTGATCTATCAAACTTCTTTGTTTTCAAGTTTTGATGATTCCATGTTGTAGAGAATTTTATTCTACCCAATTTTAACCTTTACAAAGTTGGATTTGGACTTATTTTGACCAAGTTATGGATTTTGAAGCCTTGGGTGCAACCATGGAGTTCTTGCTGTTTTGGAGAAGACAGCGAGCAGTAGGCGTGAGCTTTTTAGCTTGAGCCACTGAGCTGTGTGTGCTCTTTAGCGCAGCGCAGTCTGCCTCATACGCTACCTTGATGAGGAGTCGTATGGAGTTCATACACTGCCTTTGGCGGCATATGGTCTTGCATACGCTACCTTGATGAGGAGTCGTATGGAGTTCATACGCTGCCTTTTGGCGGCGTATGGTCTTGTATACGCTTCCTTGATGAGGAGTCGTATGGAGTTCATACACTGCCTTTTGGAAGCGTATGACTTGCATACGCTAGCTTGGATAGTAAGGAGTCGTATGGAGTTCATACGCTGCCTTTTGGAAGCGTATGACTTGCATACGTTGGCTTGGATAGTAAGGAATCGTATGGAGTTCATACGCTGCCTTTTGGAAGCATATGACTTGCGTACGCTAGCTTGGATAGTAAGGAGTCGTATGGAGTTCATACGCTGCCTTTTGGAAGCGTATGACTTGCGTACGCTGGCTTCGAGAGTAAGGAGTCGTATGGAGTCCATACGCTAGCTTGACCTGAGCGTATGCCGACTTGAGCGTAGCCTGACCTGAGCGTACGCTGACTTGAGCGTAGGCTGGCATGAGCGTAGCCTGCTTACCCTGGATTTTCTATAGCCCTGTATATTGATATCCTATTAGATATTTAACGTCCATTTTATATCCTTACGCCTTTTTGTATAAACTTGATATAATCATGATATGCTAATATTTCTGTTAAATATAGATTGTTACGTGGGATGTACCATGTGTCATGAATTGAGTTATAGATACCCCGAATGACTGGAATTAAACCTTGAGAGTTGTAGACTCGACCCCACTGAATATTAGTTGACTTTCATGCCTTGTCACCATTGATAATGATTGTGACCTTGACTAATAATTGATCATGCGTTCCTAGTTGGAACTAAGAGACTGGCTAGTCGTCTTTTTGAATTGAATAATGAGACACATTCATATTAATTATGAACCATTGAAATCGACTGGCTAATCCCGAATATTGACATACAGGCACTTGCAGGCTTCAATTCATTTATTATTTATTTATCTTACCAAAGAAGCATATGTACTTTATGGTCAAGGCATGATTACTCCGTGGTTAGTTTTGATTGTTGCATTACGCTATGTAAGACTTACAACCTGACCGCACTGGTATCATTGTAGAGTTGTGCATATCGTACCCCGTACGAAAGTACTCATTCTGAATGACCATGATCCACGGCATGGTACTTCACTCAACGTAGAGATTATTAAGTTAAATAAAATAATTGCAT
>JANAVB010024400.1:18365308-18375308 GCA_029216955.1 Iris pallida | reverse complement strand
CGGTATCGGACTCGTGTCGGTCCTTTACGGCACGTGTTCGACGAAATACTGCTTAGGATAGAAAGTTGCTATTTTTCGATTCTGTCTTCATGGATATTTAGATAATATGATTTTGATAAACTTTCGTGAAGACGGATTTGGTTTTGACATCGTATCAGCGGCGTTTCGGGCAACGGACGCACGTGCACGGATCCCGTGCAGGAGGCCGTGCGTGCCCTACAGTCCGTGCGTGATTTCTCGATGCACAGGCCGTATTTTTGCGTGAAATTTTGTGACACTTGGGGTCAACCTCTGCCCCCATGCTCGTAAAATTTCACGACTTTTTGTTGAGCGAGCGCGGAGAAATCGCGCGTGCACCGCTCAGCCACTATACATTCAGCCTGTTATTTTGTCGCGGGAAACGGACTTCATGCGCGCACACGATGCAGCGAAGACCCGTTCCAGGACCGAAACATGTCAACCTAGACCTAGACGACCCGTAGGACGAACCCCAAGTCGCAGCGTGGCCCGACGAGCGAGCAGCGAGGCCGGAACCGCGCGCACGAGGGCGCGCGGGCACGCGCGCGCGCAGCAGGCCGCACGGGTACAGGGGCTACGTGCGCTGTTTCGGGCGGCGTGTCACCGTGTCATCGTGTCCTAGACCTACCCAGGACCCCCCAGCTACGTGCACAAGTACGTAGCGTTTCGTTGCGTGTACGGCGCTCAAACGAGCGAGAACGCACGCGTATCATGCGATATCGGGAAATTCCCATACGCGTTCTATGGACACGACACGAACACGATTTCGAATCCGAGAGTATACGAACGCATCACGTGGGTCGAGACCAATGTGTATGCCGAGTTTCGCGGGTTCGTTTGGGGTATTTTGCATTTTGGGTCGTTGTGTGAAATTGGGTTGTTTTCTTTAATTTCGATTTTGAGTTGAAATACGATATTTTGATTTCCAGCTTCTTAGCTTACAAAATCTGAGTTTTCAGGACTTATATGAGGTTTCAGATTTGTGGGAACCAACCTTTGGTTTTGTTTCACAGTTTTTCATCAATTTATGATCATATATGCTTGCTAATAGTTTTGTATACATATATTCAATTATACATATATAAAATCCCGTTGAAACCATTGCTATGTTCATATGCGTGAGAATGGGTCGAGGGAATTTAATTCCAGATTTGATTCTTCAAACTATTTCAAACCATTGCCATCTTCCTTATATATATATATATAGATGGCTCGAGTTCAGGGGCTCCTGGGGAGCGGCGCTCTCCTCGCAGTCGGGGTGGTCGACATGGCCGGCCGGCCTCCTCGGCCCGGCCCCTGGCCTCCAATCCCCGAGGTGGGTCTCCCGCCTCGACGGCGTGCTCTCGCCGGGGGAGGCCCCTACCTCGCCGTCCTCTTTCCGTGGTGTGGGGCCTTCCCCACCCAGCCCCCCCGGCGACGTTCTCGGCGCCGCGCGAGCTAGCAGGAGGGTTCCTCCCCCGGGGTCGGCAGCTCGTCCTGACGAGCCTCCGGCAGGCGGCTCGCCGTAACGCCCCTCTCCCGCGGCTGCGTGTGCCCGTCTTGGCCGGCGTCCGTCCCCCCCGCCGCCCAGCCTCCCCCGCTGGCTCTCCCCTTCCAGCCCCTCCCGGCTCACCCGCTTTACCCGCCGTCGTCGTCTCCCCCTACGGGAGGTGACCCGCCTCCTAGGCTAGGGTTGCAGCTCCCCCTTCCTCGGCGCCGGACGGTCTGCGGTGGCCGAACTCGGCCTCTTCCTCACTTGCCCCTCCGGTCGAGCCCCCGGTGTCCATCGGCTGGCCCCCCTCTTAGCCACCCACCGGCACCGGCGCCCTCGCCGGTCTCGCCGTCGGTGGCCCCCCACCCTTCTCTCTCCCCAGCTTTCCCACCTCCCTCCGGCGCTCCCTCCGTCTCCGGTCGGGGGGCCTCCCGACGGCTGGTAGCTGCCGATACCGGTTCGCGCGCTCCTGGAAGCCGCTGGCGGTCCGCCTTCCAGTGCCCTCCTGCTGGCAGTCGTGCTGCCCCATCCCCTTCTCCGGCCCAGGGCGTCCTCTCTCCGCCGTTTCTTCCTAGGCCGCCCCCCTCCTCCGCTCCCGGAGACTTCTCGGCGTCCCACCCCCCTCTTCCCTGCCCGCTCCCTCCCCCCGGAGGTCGAGCCGCCCCCCCGGTGTCGAGCCGCTCCCCCCGGTGGTCGAGCTCCCTCCGCCCGCTGGCTCCACCGCCACCGCTGGCTCCAGGCCCGCCCCCCCTTGCCGGAGGCTTCGGTAGACGCGCTGGCGCGGGGCCGAGACCCGCCCGCATCGGGCCGCGCGTCCCCCTTTGGGCAGTGCCCCACTGCGCTTGGGGCAGTGCCCCGCCTCGTAACCACCCCCGGATTTCAAAATTTGAAATCTTTCTCAGATTTTGTTTTCCAAAAAAAAAAAAAAAATCTTGCAGAAGCCCACACGCTCACCGTAGGGCCGAGCGCCGCAACCGCACCCGCCCACCCTCTTTCATTTCTATTTTCGAAAATTTTCGAAATTTCCTAATTTCCTTATGTATTTTCTACTTTGTTAATCAGGGACTTTTTTGTGTGTTTGGATCCTGCAACATGTACTGCTCGTTCAGAGCCACTTTTCCTGGTTAAAAATATATATATATATATATATATATATAGATATCTATTATATATATATATATATATATATATATATATATATATATATATACAATTAAGACTATATATATATATATATATAATATTATATATATATATTATAATATATATATAGATATATATATATATATATAATATATATATATATCTAGTCTCTTAATTGTATATAATATATATATATAATATATATATAAAAGAGAGACTATATATATATATATATATATATATATATATATATATATATATATATATATATATATATATATATATCTAATAGTATAGTAATTGGGTAACACCATGATTAGTTTGAATGTTTTTAATCTCAGATTTGACCCTCATTTCAGTAAGCACCAGACACACACACACACCCCCATCTTTTGTTAGATTTAGGTTTTGGTACACCCATCTTTTGTTAGATTTAGGTTTGGTTGTATTGTATATACACGTGTGTGTATATACCTATATGTATATAGATATATGCTTGGAAACTCTCGTAGAATAGATCGTAGTGGTGTATATAACTATAGGAGTCCTAGGACATATTTGGGTTGTCATTTTGAGCCTAGTTTAGTCGAATTGGCCGACAAGTTGACCAAATTGACAAAAGTCAACTTTGGGTCAAACTTGATCCAATTCAACTCAAACGAACTCTAAATGACCTAGAATTTGTGTATGACCTAGAAATTAGTATACGGACTAGTTGACCTAGGTTGACCAGGTTTGACCAGCGTTGACCAGGTTTGACCAGAGTTGACCGAGGGTTACTTTGACCAAATGGACCTAGAAGCATTGTCTTGCATTGTAGCTTTTTCTTTTGATATTTTAGACTTGGTTGTGACATGTGTGTACTTAAAATAGGTTTACATTGCCCCAGTTTAGCACTTCATCATCAGCAGTTCAGTTTGCCAGGCGAGTACATTCTATGATCTTTTCATACTTCTTTGGATATGTTCTCTTGTTATAGACTAGTATACTTGATGCTGACACGACGTTCACACGGATTAGTACCCTATGGATCTTTTCATGCGATGTTATCCCCTCGGATACATCGAGTATGTCATATTCATGTACTTTATCATGGCCATCATGTACTCCATGTATTCATATTTATCCATGTGCACTCATATGTTATTCATGTACACTCATGACCATATGAGCTCCATGTATACAGTAGTTGTTATCTATGTGCAACAACATAACATGCATTGATTCTTGTGTATTGATTGGGGGCAGGAAGAGTGTAGTTGGTTATGTGATCATTATCTCCAGTAGGTATCCACGTGCACTCCATAGCTGTATCCATGTGCAACCCAAACCGTTAATAACTAATCATGCTCTAAATCACGTAGAAGTTACATTTCTCTATTTATCATATTAATCTCATTTTATAGTCTCTCTCTCTCTTGTTGACTTCTTTACAGCGATTCATGTATAGTTTCTATAGCTTGCTTTATATGTCCATTCCTGATATGAACTGTTGTTAGAGATATGTGCTCATTTGTCCTGACTGGGCATGTTGAAAATTTTACAGGTGATGATGAGGAGTACTGCCCTACTTATTATGGCATTGGCTTAGATGACACTGGCGACGTGGACCCTCAGGAGGATCCCACAGTCGCTGAGGACTTGTCCGTAGTCTAGTTGTGACTTAGTACTTTATTTGTCTTTCTATTTGAGACTTTATGAGTTGTACTTGAGATTTATTCTGGTGGTTTACACCTAGACTTTTATATCTGTGACTCTCTTGAGATTCATTCTTCTATTCCATCTTAGTATTGTAATTGAGTTACTTATTATTTACTCTCCATTCGGAGCTTTTTTAGACTATGTTAGTATTATGACTCAGGACAGCGTTCTACCGCCGACACTGCGACGTAGGTTGGGCGTTCGTCACTTCTCGTGCCCTTGCACTGGGTGCGGGTCGTGACACGTTTTAGTGGGGCCTATGCAGGTCGTCCCAATCACAACTAGTGTGATTCGTAGTGGTACTCGAACTAGAGTATCATTACAGACTGCAGTAGGATATAAGATATACGTTAAGGTACTCAATCACATTAGGAAAACTCATCAAATTTTTGCTGTTAATTGTCTCCTTTTGAAAACAACTGTCATCCTTTGATAATTTTGCTTCTTTCTCAGTAATTGATTCCTTGTTCGATATGTCTTCAAGATAGTTATGGAGACACGATTTATCCCTCCGGTCCATGCAGGACCAGATTCGCATTAGTGCGATGTCGTGATAGTACGGCAATTTAGTTGTACTACTACGAGCCTGCTATAGAGTATAGGAAGTAAGGTGTTAGAATGAGAGGATATTCAATCACTATTAGAATTTTCTGAGAGATTCCTGGGACGACCCTTGAGAATTATTTTGAGCTTCGATTTAAATTCCCTTTCCCTTATTTTAATCCACCTTCCTTCCTTGATTCTTGCATCTTGTTTGAACTCTTTTCACCAATACCCTTACTTCTTGTGCTTAAATAATGGTTAGGAAGATGGCTACACTGCTATATACTCATTGGTCAAAACATGGCTAGAAGGATTAATTAAGGAATTGGAATACACGGAGACTTTGATTAAGTTATAAGGGCATTTTTCTAAAAGGATGATCTAATGATTAGTAGTTTGTAAGTTGGGATATTACCAAGGAAATTTATCTTGAAGATTCTAAGTAGTAATCACCAGAGGATTATAAAATTATATTTTGATACTGGAGAAAAATAGTTAGAATCTATATAAATCGATTTAAGGAATTGATGTGATTCATGAATTATTGGATTATGATTATACATCTTTGAACGTATATAGATTGGTTTGACAAATGATCAAAAAAAGGGGGTGGCAGTATGAACTATTAAATTGAGTCATACAAGTTGCGATGTATATGTTTATTGAATTTCAATTTAAGTGGAAACAATGATATAAAAAAAATTTGGTTTAAAAGACTGGGAAGATATAAAACGATTGTTTAGGAAAAAAAATCTCAAATTTGGAATCGTGTCAATTGATTGAAGATTTAAAAATTTATTTAGATTTTGGTTTAAGAAGTAGTGATTATGTTTCAATGACTTAGAAAGAGAAATTATGGTTGATAAGGCGTTAAAATACTGAGCTGTAAATGCTAGATTGCCGTGATAAGCTAAGTGTCTATCTTGAGGATTATTTGGGACAAGTTGGAGAGTTTTAAAGTTATGAAATGATATAGAATTTTATGGATTCATGATTCATTAACTCTGGAGTTTAAAGTTGGATTGAAATGTTAAATTTTGGAAAGGTTAGTAGTAATGTGATAAAAGTTATTATGAGATTTATGAAAGGATTTAAATGTTAGTCGTGATTAGATTGGAAGGCTTAGAGTGAATACAAATTGAGGTAGTTATTTTGAAATTTTTTTAAAAAGAATGTAAAGGTAGGCCACCAAGGTAACCTTAATGAGATAGAAGTGTTTCACACTAATTGCCATATCACTCATGACTATGATAGTAGTATATACTCTAGTGTTGTTAGTCGTCTGCCAAACTATGGGACTGTGTCTCAATCTTGACTTACTCAACCTTCCTCAAATCTAGATCTTTTATTGTGACTTTCTAACCGTTTGTATTTGATCGTCCCTTAACAGTATTCTCCCTTTAGTACTGTGTCCCTAAATTATTTCACTGGATTCTTAATTAAATTTTTTCATGCTTCAACTTGATTTTCTTTATTCTTGTATTATTTGTCACCTCTTGAATCCTTACCATGATACTAAATTATCTGACTTAAATTCGAGATCCAACCATGACTCAATTCTTTCGACCCGACATGTGATGGTGTTCTTCTTGTTTCCTTAAATGCTTAACCTTGTACCTTATCTTGATTGCTTGACCAGCTTAGTTAGGGATCTTGGACTTTTTTTTCTTCTTCATCATTACCTCCCTTACTTATATTTGACTACCTTATGTTGCTAATTTAGCCTTAGTTTTGCAAGCTTATCTTTTTTTTGAGCTTGATCATGACATATTTTATTGGGTCGACCCACTAACATATTGTCTAATCAGAACCGGTGTATGATGGTCTGATCAACCTAGTGCACCTTGGTTCGCTTTCATATATTACTCTACGTGGATAGAGGCATAGTTAAACTTGCCTTAGAGTCTCATCCACGACAGTTTGGCAATTCTTCTTGAACTATTTTGTCGTCTATGAACCACGTATTGTACTCAATAGTATCGTCTTTGAACTCTTTTTGCTTTTGTCTTTCACATATTTCAGAAAGACAAGGCACTGTACTTAATAGGTCAACCCAGGGTATCACGTTTAGCTTCCTTATCAAAAGGAGGATAGTGGCTTATTTCTATATCCTCGCAGTATCCTTTAGGATTTCAATAGTATTGAATTCTAAACCCTTGATCACGACCAGTCGACTTGGTCATTCCCTTATCATCCAATGTTTGGAACCTTATTCAATTGAATTAATTAAATTGTGACATGGATTTGAAGTCTTGGATACTCGTGCCCAGACTTCAATGACCTCGTTCTCCATCTTGCCCAAACCTCGATTCATCCTGGATTGGATCAACTTAGATCATATCGAGACTAAATTTCTTATAGATATATATAGTGTGTTTGGATTTCAGTGTTATTAATAGTCGTGCTTTAAACTTTCGATTTTGATCATCTTTAGAATATTAACGCTTTGTGGTTAATTTCAGTTATTTTTTTATCACCAGTATTTGTGTAGGATGATAAACTGCCTTATAGCCCGAAGATTTATTATTTTTCCTTATCTTTTCCAGGATGGCACCCATGACCAGAGTCCGTCCCTAGTGCACAGCTGCAATTCCGGATGAGACCAAGATTGTACTTCTCCCTTCTATTGCTCAGGAGGTGTTAGCAGCCTCACCGGAGAATTTCCTTCCATCTCCTATCCTTCAGGAGAGGACTGCCGTTCAGCCGGAGACTGAGGGCCTTCCTTTGCCTCCTGGAGTGGTACCCCATGCCATTTCCAATGGGGCTCATATTTACAGACTTCTTCAGGATGTGCAGGAGGTGCAGAGACTTCAGGCTGAGCTTATGAGAGAGCAGAGTCTCAGTTTTCAACTGTTATGGGATTACATGCATTCGAGGGAGGAGCCTAGTCCCAAGAGAGCGAGGTACAGTTTATACCCAGAGCCTCAGGAGTACCCAGGCTTTCAGCCTAGACCAGCCTATCCAGTTCAGATTCCTGTCCAACAGAGACCAGATGAGTGGGTGCCTACCTGTACTTTCTGTAAGAAGCTTGGGCACGTATGGAAGGACTGTAGAAAGAGACTAGGATTATGCCTATTTTGGGATCATCTGCACACAAGATACGAGACTGTCCTACTACACTTGCCCCTAGTCGAGGCCTAGCTCCGGAAGAGAGTTCCAGCTACCAGACCTAGTAGAGGTAAGTTCTTGACCCATACCTTATCCTATCTTGATGATTACTGTACCCTACCATAATGTTTGTATGCTTGATATCTTATGACTACTTTTGATCTAGTATGACTTTAGTGGCTAGATGAGACCCCAGACTGATTATCTGCCAAAATCATGTATGATATCTTTCCAACTACATGATTTAGATAAGTTTTCTTAAGACCATGATTGTTGGGGATTTTGACCTAGAAGGAGTAGGATCATCTTAATTTCGAGGACAAAATTATTTTAAGGAGGGTAGATTTGTCACACTCACTTTTCAATTTCAAGGGTATTTTAGTAATTGTGATTTATTTGAATTTTTATGATTTTAATTTTTATCTATTTATTAATTAGATTGATTGCAGTGTGATTTGATTGATTGTAGACTGGTGACTTGGTAGTTTGACCTTAGTTAACCTTCACTGGAAGCTTAATAATGTAATTAAAATTCACATTTTGTTTTTAAAAATTTTATTTAGATTTAATCTCTATTTTTGGAGTAGTTTAGATGATTTTAGTCTTTTAGCCATTTTGGCCTTTTGTGATTTTCTAGATATATTGACTTGTGACTGTGCTAGCAACTGTTTAACCTTAGTGGACATGTATAGGGGCCTAACCATGCCTTAGAATTGTTATTTTTTTTATTTTTAGAAATTATTTTAGGTATTATATTATTTTAAGGCTTTAATTGATTAATTTAGCCTTTTTGCATGGAAGAGTTGGCCCAAGTGAAACCCTAACCCTAGAGAACCCCCTTGGCCGCCCAAACAGCAGTACCCCCTCCCCCTTTTCATCATTTGTGAAGTTTTGAGCCTCCACAAGGAAACCCTAAAAGATCCATCTCTCCAAAACACCTATTTCCTTCATCCGGAGTCCGTTTCTTCCTAAACGAACTCCGTTGCACTCGTCGAGGAGAGGAGGATCTGCTGGAGCATTTCTAGCGTGGAGGCGGAGGCTTTTGCTGGAGGGAAATCGGCCGACACGACAACCGAGGAGCTCCGTTCATTGAGTTTTTGACACTCAATAGATAAAACCCTAATCTACCATTGTAAATCTGGAAATTCTTTCATTTTTGCATCCATATAGGTGCCCTAGACTTGCCCACGAAATTTGGTGGGATTTCGACTTCGTTTGATGGCGGTATCGGACACGTATCGTCCTTTACGGTACGTGTTCGACGAAATACCGCTTAGGATAGAAAGTTGCTGTTTTTCGATTCTGTCTTCATGGATGTTTAGATAATATGATTTTGATAAACTTTCGTGAAGACGGATTTGGTTTTGACATCGTATCAGCGGCATTTCGGACAACGGACACACGTGCACGGATCCCGTGCACGAGGCCGTGCGTGCCGTGCTGTCCGCGCGTGATTTCTCGATGCACAGGCCGTATTTTTGCTGAAATTTTGTGAGCACGTGGGGGCAACCTCTTCCCCCATGCTCGTAAAATTTCACGACTTTTCGTTGAGCGAGTGCGGAGAAATCGCGCGTGCCGCTCAGCTCAGCTGTGCATTCAGCCTGTTATTTTGTCGGAAACAGACTTCGTGCACGCACACGACGCAACGAAGACCCGTTCCAGGACCCGAACATGTCGACCTAGACCTAGACGACCCGTAGGATGAACTCCGAGTCGCGGCGTGGCCCGACGAGCGAAGCAGCGAGGCCGGAACCGCGCGCACGAGGGTGCACGGGCGCGCGTGGCGCAGCAGGCCGCACGGGTGCGGGGGCTGCGTGCGCTTTTGGGCGGCGTGTTGCTGTGTCATCGTGTCCTAGACCTACCCCGGACCCCCCCCAGCTACGTGCACAAGCATGTAGCGTTTCGTTGCGTGTGCGGCGCTCAAACGAGCGGAACGCACGCGTATCACGCGGTATCGAGAAATTCTGATACGCGTTCTGTGGACACGACATGGACAGATTTCGAACCGAGAGTATA
>JANAVB010024400.1:18080894-18365295 GCA_029216955.1 Iris pallida | reverse complement strand
AACCTTAGAAATCTCAATCCACACTGCCTTGAAAATTCTTTTAGAAATTCCTACGTCCTTGAAAAAAACTCCATATTTGCTCTCGATACTTCCTTGCTTTCCGTACCATTGATCTCGTCCCTTCCTATTTTGGGGGACGAATGATCGTGCTATCTAGAATTTATCAGGAATTCTTAAATTATATATAAATTGCATGATTATTGAGTTTTGGTTTTTATAGATATGGGAGATTATAGTTGCCATATGCCTAGAATCTGCCTGTAGAATTGTTGCAACTAGTTAGAAGGTTATAAGATTTTATGGGCATGTTTTGAAGAGTGTGACCAATGTGGGTAGAATTCCTCAAGTATTCGGAGTTAAAAAAATGACTAGAGAAGGTCATAAAATATTTTTGGAGAAATTAAATTTGAGGATATCAAGGTAATAGTAGACTTTGATTTTAAGAAATAGTTATGAATTAGAATTTCGGACGAAATTAATTTAAGGGTAGATTTGTAGCTCCCTTCTCGAAAAATTTTGAAATATTTTTTATTATTTTTTTGATTTAAATGGTAATTTTAGATTTTTTATAATAATTATTGGTTACTTATTCGGTAGATGACTTTAGCCATGGTTGAGTTTTGAAGTACCAGACGACTAGGAATCATGCACGGGTAGTTCAGTGGCGTGCCTTGACTAGTGTATTAGTCATGCCAAGGAAGACCCAGCAATAAGTGTGTCCTAACTAGAAAAAACCAGGCCAAGTTACGACATGACCACTATAAATAATTTAATTATTTATTATTAATATTATTGACTTGTAGGAGACCCGTTTGTGTTGATTTAGCCCGAGCTGGGCCCGAACCGAATCCAAGCCTATGTGGGCATGCAGTAGACCAGGACGGCCATGTAGTCATATTTTGTGTGTACAAATATTCCCTAAATTATTTTAGGTATTGAGGTACATTTTAATTATTTGAATATTGGTACAAAATTGGTATTCATTATTAAAGATTGTTTTACAAATTGTACAATTTTCTGGACCCAGATAAAGGGAGTGTATGGATTCACCAAACCACTATTTAATTATTTATATTATTTAATTATTTTTTGGTGATTAAATAAATAATTATTACTATTAGATATTTAATATTGATTATCTTTAAATATTTATTGTCTGCATGGAATTTGTGGTATATTAATATATAGTATATATATATATATTATATATATATATATATATTATATATATATATATATATATAGATATATATGTATATGTATAATATCAGGATAAATATATTGGCTGTATGGCATGTAAATATTTAATGTATTAAAGTATACATATATACATATTATATATTTTTTATTATTTTTTTATATATACTTTAATATGTACATATTAAAGTATGTACATATACTTTAATATGTATATAGTACATATTAATACATATATACATATTGTACATATTATATACATTTTTTTATGTACATATTATATACATATATACATATTAAAGTATATCTATATACATATATTCATTATACATATATTCTTATTATATATATATAATATATATATATATATATATATATATATATATATATTATATATGTGTGTGTGTGTGTGTGTGTGTGTGTGGTGTGTGTGTGTGTATGTGTATATATATATATATATATATATATATATAATATATATAATATATATATATATATATATCTATATATTATATATATATATTATATTTAATAATAATATAAAGAAAAGAAAAGCAGGGAATGCAAACCCACAAAAAAAAATTAGGATGAGCTAATCCCAGCCCAGTCCTGCCGGCCCAGCAAGCCCAACCCACCCCGGATGGAACCTTCCCCCAAACCAGCAGAGCAGCCCGAGCTCTACTAAGCCCCCCGACCTGTGAAACCAACATAACCCGAACCTATAAATGCGCGAGCAACAGAGACATAGAGATCGGAAACAAGAAGAAAAGAAAAACCCTAGCCGAATACTCGACCCCTGCCCTCTAGACGCGCGCGCGCCCTTAGGGCTCCGCCGCGTACGCGCGCAGCCACCGTGCCGCCGCCGTGGTGGCCTACCGCCGGCCAAACGCACTGGTGCGAACCGCACACAGCAGCACTGACGGTTGGAAAGGGCAATTTTGTGCGAAGAATTCTCCCCGATTGCTCAACGGTTTGTCGAGATGATTTCTCAGGTATGACCCCAATACAACCATCTTCAAACCCCAACTATTATTAGGTTACAAGCGCGACCGATCCAGGAAATCGACACGAAGTCGATCAAAATCATGTCCAAAAATAGGACATGAACCCGTCCCAAAGACCCAACTTGGAAGGTGTTTTATGATTGTATGATAGGAATTTTAGGAAACTAATTGAAGACACTTTTAGATAACATGTAGGGCTCCACAACCCAATTCGAAGAAGTCGATTTCATCGACTACGCGCTGAGAAATCGGATCCCAAAGTGTCATACTCACTTTTCAATTTCAAGCTATTTTAGTAATTGTGATTTATTTGAATTTTTATGATTTTTTAATTTTTAATTTTTATCTATTTATTTAGATTGATTGCAGTGTGATTTGATTGATTGTAGACTGGTGACTTGGTAGTTTGACCTTAGTCAACCTTCACTGGAAGCCTAATAATGTAATTAAAATTCACATTTTGTTTTTTAAAATTTTTTTAGATTTAATCTCTATTTTGGAGTGGTTTAGATGATTTTAGTCTTTTAGCCATTTTGGCCATTTGTGATTTTCTAGATATGTTGACTTGTGACTGTGCTAGCAACTGTTTAACCTTAGTGGACATGTATAGGGGCCTAACCATGCCTTAAAATTGTTATTTTTTTATTTTTAGAAATTATTTTGGTATTAGATTATTTTAAGGCTTTAATTGATTAA
This sequence comes from Iris pallida, assembly GCA_029216955.1. Taxonomy (NCBI): domain Eukaryota; kingdom Viridiplantae; phylum Streptophyta; class Magnoliopsida; order Asparagales; family Iridaceae; genus Iris; species Iris pallida. The sequence continues at coordinate 18,362,398 of JANAVB010024400.1, read as the reverse complement.
TTTAGCCTTTTTGCATGCTGACCTTTAAGCTTTTGACTTGGGCCCATTTCTACTTGAGGAAGAGTTGGCCCAAGTGAAATCCTAACCCTAGAGAACCCCCTTGGCCGCCCAAACAGCAGTACCCCCTCCCACTTTTCATCATTTGTGAAGTTTTGAGCCTCCACAAGGAAACCCTAAAAGCTCCAACTCTCCAAAACACCTATTTCCTTCATCCGGAGTCCGTTTCTTCCCAAACGAACTCCGTTGCACTCGTCGAGGAGAGGAGGATCTGTTGGAGCATTTCTAGCGTGGAGGCGGAGGCTTTTGCTGGAGGGAAATCGGCCGACACGACAACTGAGGAGCTCGTTCATTGAGTTTTTGACACTCAATAGGTAAAACCCTAATCTACCATTGTAAATCTGGAAATTCTTTCATTTTTGCATCCATATAGATGTCCTAGACTTGTCCACGAAATTTGATGGGATTTCGACTTTGTTTGATGGCGGTATCGGACACGTGTCGGTCCTTTACGGCACCTGTTCGACGAAATACCGCTTAGGATAGAAAGTTGCTGTTTTTCGATTCTGTCTTCATGGATATTTAGATAATATGATTTTGATAAACTTTCGTGAAGACGGATTTGGTTTTGACATCGTATCAGCGGCGTTTCGGGCAACGGATGCACGTGCACGGATCCCGTGCAGGAGGCCGTGCGTGCCCTGCTGTCCGTGCGTGATTTCTCGATGCACAGGCCGTATTTTTGCGTGAAATTTTGTGACACTTGGGGGCAACCTTTGCCCCCATGCTCGTAAAATTTTATGACTTTTTGTTGAGCGAGCGCGGAGAAATCGCGCGTGCACCGCTCAGCCACTGTACATTCAGCCTGTTATTTGTCGCGAAAACGGACTTCATGTGCGCACACGACGCAGCGAAGACCCGTTCCAGGACCCGAAACATGTCAACCTAGACCTAGACGACCCGTAGGACGAACCCCAAGTCGCAGCGTGGCCCGACGACGAGCAGCGAGGCCGGAACCGCGCGCACGAGGGCGCGCGGGCGCGCGCGCCGCAGCAGGCCGCACGGGTACGGGGGCTACGTGCGCTGTTTCGGCGGCGTGTCACCGTGTCATCGTGTCCTAGACCTACCCAGGACCCCCCAGCTACGTGCACAAGTACGTAGTATTTCGTTGCGTGTGCGGCGCTCAAACGAGCGAGAACGCACGCGTATCATGCGGTATCGGAAAATTTCGATACGCGTTCTATGGACACGACACGGACACGATTTCGAACCCGAGAGTATACGAACGCATCACGTGGGTCGAGACCAACGTGTATGCCGAGTTTCGCGGGTTCGTTTGGTGTATTTTGCATTTTGGGTCGTTGTGTGAAATTGGGTTGTTTCTTTAATTTCGATTTTGAGTTGAAATGCGATATTTTGATTTCCAGCTTCTTAGCTTACAAATCTGAGTTTTCAGGACTTATATGAGGTTTCATTTGTGGGAACCAACCTTTGGTTTTGTTTCATATTTTTCATCAATTATGATATATGCTTGCTATATAGTTTTGTATACATATATTCAATTATAATTATAAAATCCCGTTGAAACCCATTGCTATGTTCATATGCGTTGAGAATGGGTCGAGGGAATTTAATTCCAGATTTTGATTCTTCAAACTATTTCAAACCATTTGCCAATCTTTCCTATTTAGATATAATATATAGATATATATATATATATATATAATATATATATATATATATATATTATCTTTAATTATATATATGTATATATAGTATAAATATATGTATATAATAGTATAGTAATTTGGGTAATACCATGATTATGTTTGAATGTTTTTAATCTCAGATTTCCCCATTTCAGTAAGCACCAGCACACACACACCCCATTTGTTAGATTGGTTTTGTTGTATTGTATATACACGTGTGTGTATATACCTATATGTATATAGTATTTATGCTTGGAAACTCTCTTAGAATAGATCGTAGTTGTGTATTAACTATAGGAGTCCTAGGACAGATTTGGTTGTCATTTGAGCCTAGTTTAGTCGAATTGGCCGACAAGTTGACCAAATTGACAAAAGTCAACTTTGGTCAAACTTGATCCAATTCAACTCAAACGAACTCCAAATGACCTAGAATTTTGTGTATGACCTAGAAATTAGTAGACGGACTAGTTGACCCAGGTTTGACCAGGTTTGACCAGTTGACCAGGTTTGACCAGAGTTGACCGAGGGTTGACTTTGACCAAAATGGACCTAGAAGCATGTAGTCTTGCATTGTAGCTATTTCTTTTGATATTTGGACTTGGTTGTGACATGTGTGTACTTTAAATAGGTTTACATTGCCCCAGTTTAGCTACACTCATCATCAGCAGTTCATTTGCCAGGCGAGTACATTCTCTGATCTTTTCATACTTCTTTGGATATGTTCTCTTGTTATAGACTAGTATACTTGATGCTGACACGTTCACACGGATTAGTACCCTATGGATCTTTTCATGCGATGTTATCCCCTCGGATACATCGAGTATGTCATGTTCATGTACTTTATCATGGCCATCATGTACTCCATGTATTCATATTTATCCATGTGCACTCATATGTTATTCATGTACACTCATGACCATATGAGCTCCATGTATACAGTAGTTGTTATCCATGTGCAATAACATAACATGCATTGATCCTTGTGTATTGATTGGGGGCAGGAGAGTGTAGTTGGTTATGTGATCATTATCCCCAGTAGGTATCCATGTGCACTCCATAGCTGTATCCATGTGCAACCCAAACCGTTTACATAACCAATTCATGCTCTAAATCACGTAGAAGGTTACATTTCTCTATTTATCATATTATATCTCATTTTATAGTCTCTCTCTCTTGTTGACTTTCTTTACAGCGATTCATGTATAGTTTTCTATAGCTTGCTTTATATGTCCATTCCTGATATGAACTGTTGTAGAGATATTGCTCGTTCCGTCCTGACTGGGCATGTTAAAATTTTACAGGTGATGAGGAGTACTGCCCTACTTATTATGGCATTGGCTTAGATGACACTGGCGACGTGGACCCTCAGGAGGATCCCAGTCGCTGAGGACTTGCCTAGTCTAGTGTGACTTAGTACTTTATTTTCTTTCTATTTGAGACTTTATGAGTTGTACTTGAGATTTATTCTGGTGGTTTACACCTAGACTTTTATTTATCTGTGACTCTCTTGAGATTCATTCTTCTATTCCATCTTAGTATTGTTTGAGTTACTTATTATTTACTCTCCATTCGGAGCTTATTTTAGACTTGTTAGTATTATGACTCAGGACAGCGTTCTACCGCCGACACTGCGGCGTAGGCTGGGCGTTCGTCACTTCTCGTGCCCTTGCACTGGGTGCGGGTCGTGACACATTTTTAGTGGTGGCCCATGCAGGTCGTCCAATCACAACTAGTGTGATTCGTAGTGGTACTCGAACTAGAGTATCATTACAGCCTGCAGTAGGATATAAGATATAAGTTAAGGTACTCAATCACATTAGGAAAACTTTATCAATTCTTGCTGTTAATTGTCTCCTTTTGAAAACAACTGTCCCTTTGATATTTTGCTTCTTTTCAGTAATTGATTCCTTGTTCGATCTGTCTTCAAGATAGTTATGGAGACACGATTTCATCCTCCGGTCCATGCAGGACCAGATTCGCATTAGTGCGATGTCGTGATAGTACGACAATTTAGTTGTACTACTACGAGCCTGCTATAGAGTATAGGAAGTAAGGTGTTAGAATGAGAGGATACTCAATCACTATTAGAATTTCTGAGAGATTCCTGGGACGACCCTTGAGAATCTCATTTGAGCTTCGATTTAAATTCCTTTCCCTTATTTAGTCCACCTTCCTCCCTTGATTCTTGCATCTTGTTTGAACTCTTTTCACCAATACCCTTACTTTCTTGTGCTTAATAATGGTTAGGAAGATGGCTACACTGCTATATACTCATTGGTCAAACATGGCTAGAAGGATTACATTAAGGAATTGGAATACACGGAGACTTTGATAAGTTATAAGGGCATTTTTCTAAAAGGATGATTAATGATTAGTAGTTTGTAAGTTGGGATATTACCAAGGAAATTTATCTTGAGATTCTAAGTAGTAATCACCAGAGGATTATAAAATTATATTTTGATACTGGAGGAAAAAGTTAGAATCTATATAAATCGATTTCAGGAATTGATGTGATTCATGAATTATTGGATTATGATTATACATCTTTGAACGTATATAGATTGGTTTGATAATGATCAAAAAAGGGGTGGCAGTATGAACTATTAAATTGAGTCGTACAAGTTGCGATGTATATGTTTATTGAATTTCAAATTTAAGTGGAAGCAATGATATTAAAATTTGGTTTAAAAGATTGGGAAGATATAAAAGATTGTTAGGAAAAAAATCTCAAATTTGGAATCGTGTCAATTGATTGAAGATTTAAAAATCTATTTAGATTTTGGTTTAAGAAGTAGTGATTATGTTTCAATGACTTAGAAAGAGAAATTATGGTTGATAAGCGTTAAAATACTGAGCTGTAAATGCTAGATTGCCGTGATAAGCTAAGTGTCTATTTGAGGATTATTTGAGACAAATTGGGAGTTTTTAAAGTTATGAAGTGATATAGAATTTTATGGATTCATGATTCATTAACTCTGGAGTTTAAAGTTGGATTGAAATGTTAAATTTTGGAAAGGTTAGTAGTAATGTGATAAAAGTTATTATGAGATTTATGAAAAGGATTTAAATGTTAGTCGTGATTAGATTGGAAGGCTTAGAGTGAATACAAATTGAGGTAGTTATTTTGAAATTTCTTTTTAAAGAATGTAAGGTAGGCCACCAAGGTAACCTTAATGAGATAGAAGTGTTCCACACTAATTGCCATATCACTCATGACTATGATAGTAGTATATACTCCAGTGTTGTTAGTCGTCTGCCAAACTATGGGACTGTATCTCAATCTTGACTTACTCAACCTTCCTCAAATCTAGATCTTTTATTGTGACTTTCTAACCGTTTGTATTTGATCGTTCCTTAACAGTATTCTCCTTTAGACTGTGTCCCTAAATTATTTCACTGGATTCTTAATTAAATTTATTTCATGCTTCAACTTGATTTTTTTATTCTTGTATTAGTTGTCACCTCTTGAACCCTTACCATGATACTAAATTACTTTCTGACTTAAATTCGAGATCCAACCATGACTCAATTCTTTCGACCCGACATGATGGTGTTCTTCTTGTTTCCTTAAATGCTTAACCTTGTACCTTATCTTGATTGCTTGACCAGCTTAGTTAAGATCTTGGACTATTTTTTCTTCTTCATCATTACCTCCCTTACTTATATTTTGACTACCTTATGTTGCTAATTTAGCCTTAGTTTTGCAAGCTTATCTTTTTTTGAGCTTGATCATGACATATTTTATTGGGTCGACCCAACATATTGTCTAATCAGAACCGGTGTATGATGGTCTGATCAACCTAGTGCACCTTGGTTCGCTTTCATATATTACTCTACGTGGATAGAGGCATAGTTAAACTTGCCTAGAGTCTCATCCACGACAGTTTGGCAATTCTTCTTGAATATTTTCGTCGTCTATGAACCACGTATTGTACTCAATAGTATCGTCTTTGAACTCTTTTTGCTTTTGTCTTTCACATATTTCAGAAAGACAAGGCACTGTACTTAATAGGTCAACCCAGGGTATCACGTTTAGCTTCCTTATCAAAAGGAGGATAGTGGCTTATTTCTATATCCTCGCAGTATCCTTTAGGATTTCAATAGTGTTGAATTCTAAACCCTTGATCGCGACCAGTCGACTTGGTCATTCCCTTATCATCCAATGTTTGGAACCTTATTCAATTGAATTAATTCAATTGTGACATGGATTTCAAGTCTTGGATACTCGTGCCAGACTTCAATGACCTCGTTCTCCATCTTGCCCAAACCTCGATTCATCCTGGATTGGATCAACTTAGATCATATCGAGACTAAAATTTCTTATAGATATATATATAGTGTGCTTGGATTTCAGTGTTATTGACAGTCGTGCTTTAAACTTTCGATTTTGATCATCTTTAGAATATTAACGCTTTATGGTTAATTTCAGTTTTTTTTTATCACCAGTATTTGTGTAGGATGATAGACTGCCTTACCCGATGATTTATTATTTTTCCTTATCTTTTCCAGAATGGCACCCATGACCAGAGTTGTCCCCAGTGCACAGCTGCAATTCGGATGAGACCGAGATTGTACTTCCCCTTCTATTGCTCAGGAGGTGTTAGTAGCCTCACCGGAGAATTTCCTCCATCTCCTATCCTTCAGGAGAGGACTGCAGTTCAGCCGGAGACTGAGGGCCTTCCTTTGCCTCCTGGAGTGGTACCCCATGCCATTTGATGGGCTCATATTTACAGACTTCTTCAGGATGTGCAGGAGGTACAGAGACTTCAGGCTGAGCTTATGAGAGAGCAGAGTCTCAGTTTTCAACTGTTATGGGATTACATGCATTCGAGGGAGGAGCCTAGTCCCAAGAGAGCGAGGAGCAGTTTATACCCAGAGCCTCAGGAGTACCCAGGCTTTCAGCCTAGACCAGCCTATCCAGTTCAGATTCCTGTCCAGCAGAGGCCAGTTGAGTGGGTGCCTACCTGTACTTTCTGTAAGAAGCTTGGGCACGTATGGAAGGACTGTAGGAAGAGACTAGGATTATGCCTATTTTGTGGGTCAGCTGCACACAAGATACGAGACTGTCCTACTACACTTGCCCCTAGTCGAGGCCTACCTCCGGAGAGAGTTCCAGCTACCAGACCTAGTAGAGGTGAGTTCTTGACCCATACCTTATCCTATCTTGATGATTACTGTACCCTACCATAATGTTTGTATGCTTGATACCTTATGACTACTTTTGATCTAGTATGACTATAGTGGCTAGATGAGACCCCAGACTGATTACCTGCCATAATCATGTATGATATCTTTCCAACTGCATGATTTAGATAAGTTTTCTTAAGACCATGATTGTTGGGGATTTTACCTAGAAGGAGTAGGATCATCTTAATTTCGAGGACGAAATTATTTTAAGGAGGGTAGATTTGTCACACTCACTTTTCAATTTCAAGGGTATTTTAGTAATTGTGATTTATTTGAATTTTTATGATTTTTATTTTTAATTTTTATCTATTTATTAATTAGATTGATTGCAGTGTGATTTGATTGATTGTAGACTGGTGACTTGGTAGTTTGACCTTAGTCAACCTTCACTGGCCTAATAATGTAATTAAAATTCACATTTTTTTTTAAAATTTTATTTAGATTTAATCTCTATTTTTGGAGTAGTTTAGATGATTTTAGTCTTTTAGCCATTTTGGCCTTTTGTGATTTTCTAGATATATTGACTTGTGACTGTGCTAGCAACTGTTTAACCTTAGTGGACATGTATAGGGGCCTAACCATGCTTAGAATTGTTATTTTTTTTTATTTTTAGAAATTATTTTAGGTATTAATTATTTTAAGGCTTTAATTGATTAATTTAGCCTTTTTGCATGGAAGAGTTGGCCCAAGTGAAACCCTAACCCTAGAGAACCCCCTTGGCCGCCCAAACAGCAGTACCCCCTCCCCCTTTTCATCATTTGTGAAGTTTTGAGCCTCCACAAGGAAACCCTAAAAGATCTATCTCTCCAAAACACCTATTTCCTTCATCCGAGTCCGTTTCTTCCTAAACGAACTCCGTTGCACTCGTCGAGGAGAAGGATCTGCTAGCATTTCTAGCGTGGAGGCGGAGGCTTTTGCTGGAGGGAAATCGGCCGACACGACAACCGAGGAGCTCCGTTCATTGAGTTTTTGACACTCAATAGGAAAAATCCTAATCTACCATTGTAAATCTGGAAATTCTTTCATTTTTGCATCCATATAGGTGCCCTAGACTTGCCCACGAAATTTGGTGATTTCGACTTCGTTTGATGGCGGTATCGGACACGTATCCGGTCCTTTACGGTACGTGTTCGACGAAATACCGCTTAGGATAGAAAGTGCTGTTTTTCGATTCTGTCTTCATGGATGTTTAGATAATATGTTTGATAAACTTTCGTGAAGACGGATTTGGTTTTGACATCGTATCAGCGGCATTTCGGACAACGGACACACGTGCACGGATCCCGTGCCGAGGCCGTGCGTGCCGTGCTGTCCGCCGCGTGATTTCTCGATGCACAGGCCGTATTTTGCGTGAAATTTGTTGAGCACGTGGGGGCAACCTCTCCCCCATGCTCGTAAAATTTCACGACTTTTCGTTGAGCGAGTGCGGAGAAATCGCGCGTGCACCGCTCAGCCACTGTGCATTCAGCCTGTATTTTGTCGTGGAAACAGACTTCGTGCACGCACACGACGCAACGAAGACCCGTTCCAGGACCCGAAACATGTCGACTAGACCTAGACGACCGTGGATGAACTCCGAGTCGCGGCGTGGCCCGGACGAGAGCGAGCAGCGAGGCCGGACCGCGCGCACGAGGGTGCACGGGGGCGTGCGCGCAGCAGGCCGCCGGGTGCGGGGGTGCGTGCGCTTTTCGGGCCGGTGCTGTGTCATCGTGTCCTAGACCTACCCCCGGACCCCCAGCTACGTGCACAGCATGTAGCGTTTCGTTGCGTGTGCGGCGCTCAAACGAGCGAGAACGCACGCGTATCACGCGGTATCGAGAAATTCTGATACGCGTTCTGTGGACACGACATGGACACGATTTCGAACCCGAGAGTATACGAACGCTTCACATGGGTCAAGACCAACGTGTATGCCGAGTTCGCGGGTTCGTTTGGTGTATTTGCATTTGGATAGTTTGTGAAATTGGGTTGTTTTCTTTAATTTCGATTTTGAGTTGAAATGCGATATTTTGATTTAGCTTCTTAGCTTACAAAATCTGAGTTTTCAGGACTTATATGAGGTTTCGGATTTTGTAGAGACCAACCTTTGGTGTTTCATAATTTTTCATATGAGTGTATATGCTTGCTATAGTTTTGTACATATATTCAATTATACATATATAAAATTCCCGTTGAAACCCATTGCTATGTTCATATGCGTTGAGAATGGATCGAGGGAATTTAATTCCAGATTTTGATTCTTCAAACTATTTCAAACCATTTTGCCAATCTTTTCTTTTTAGCATTCGGATCTATATATATATATATATATATATATATATATAATATATATATATTATATATATATATAGTATATATATATATATATATCTATATATAGTCTCTTAATTGTAATATATGTAATATAGTATAGTAATTTGGGTAATACCATGATTATGTTTGATGTTTTAATCTCAGATTTGACCTCATTTCAGTAAGCACCAGCACACACACACACACACACACACACAACACACCACACACACACACACACACACACACACACACCATCTTTGTTAGATTTAGGTTTTGGTTGTATTGTATATCACATGTGTGTGTATATACCTATATGTATATTGATATTATGCTTGGAAACTCTCTTAGAATAGATCTAGTGGTTGTATATAACATAGGTGTCCTAGGACAGATTTGGGTTGTCATTTCGAAGCCTAGTTTAGTCGAATTGGCCGACAAGTTGACCAAATTGACAAAAGTGACTTTGGGTCAAACTTGATCCAATTCAACTCAAACGAACTCAAATGATCTAGAATTTTGTGTATGACCTATAAATTAGTAGACGGACTAGTTGACCCAGGTTTGACCAGCATTGACCAGGTTTGACAGAGTTGACCGAGGGTTGACGTTGACCAAATGGACCTAAAGCATGTAGTCTTGTATTGTAGCTTTTTTTTGATATTTTAGACTTGGTTGTGACATGTGTGTACTTAAATAGGTTTACATTGCCCCAGTTTAGCTACACTTCATCATCAGCAGTTCAGTTTGCCAGGCGAGTACATTCTCTGATCTTTTCATACTTTTTGGATATGTTCTCTTATTATAGACTAGTATACTTGATGCTGACACGACGTTCACACGGATTAGTACCCTATGGATCTTTTCATGCGATGTTATCCCCTCGGATATATCGAGTATGTCATGTTCATGTACTTTATCATGGCCATCATGTACTCCATGTATTCATATTTATCCATGTGCACTCATATGTTATTCATGTACACTCATGACCATATGAGCTCCATGTATACAGTATTTGTTATCCATGTGCAATAACATAACATGCATTGATCCTTATGTATTGATTGGGGGGCAGGGAGAGTGTAGTTGGTTAAGTGATCATTATCCCCAGTAGGTATCCACGTGCACTCCATAGCTGTATCCATGTGCAACCCAAACCGTTTACATAACCAATTCATGCTCTAAATCACGTAGAAGGTTATATTTCTCTATTTATCATATTATATCTTATTTTATAGTCTCTCTCTCTTGTTGACTTTCTTTACAGCGATTCATGTATAGTTTCTATAGCTTGCTTTATATGTCCATTCCTGATATGAACTGTTGTGAGAGATATGTGCTCGTTCCGTCCTGACTGGGCATGTTAAAAATTTTACAGGTGATGATGAGGAGTACTGCCCTACTTATTATGGCATTGGTTATAATGCCCGTATTTTGGAATACGTATTTTATTAGGCTTATATGTATTTCGGACCTGTATTTTATTTTCTCAAGGTTCTGGCCTGTAATTGTGTTTTGGCTTAACTTGCGGAGTTTGGTTTTCCTCGTAAAATGGGTTTTTGGACCTGGCATGGTTCTATTTTGTGGAGAAAGAATTGGTTTAGTTTGGTTTAGTAAGCATTGGACCACACTTAGCTAACCTCCACCCTCAACACAACATACCCTCCCTCATTAAAACCCCACCTAACTTTCTCTCTCCTCATAACTTCCATTAATTTTCTTCATCTTTTTCTTCCTTCCTTCACCAACACCATAGGCAAGTGCACCTTGCCACCAAAGCACCCCATTTTATTTGTCCATTTGCTAGATTAGGCCATGGTGAACAACATTAAAACTTGGCATTTTGTGATTTGGAGCTTCCATTTTTCTAGATCTAAGTTTTAACCATTTTTGAATTTTCTTGGTTTTGATCTATTAAACTTAGATTTTTCCTTGTTTTGAGGCTTCCATGTGGAAGAGAATTCAATTTTACACAAGTTAGAACTTTGAAAATCCAAATTTGGTTTTGATTTGGCTAAGTTATGAAGATTTGAAATTTGGAGTTCTTGGGGTCTTTCTCTCGGCTTGGTGGAGGAGATGACCCTCGGTCAGCGCTCTTTAGCGCAAGGCCGGATTGCGCTAACTCCTTGGGCCAGCGCTTTTTAGCGCTGGGCTGACTTGCGCTGGCGCTCTTTAGTTCCAGCGCCTTCCTTCTCAGCGCACTTGACCGCTACGCAGCTCACTTCCAGCGCGGCCTGGCTCCAGCGCAACCCAATCCTGGCACGGCTCATCCCTAGCGCAGTCCGCCCTCAGCGCAATCTGATCCCCAGCGCGCTTGAACCCAGCGCGCTTGACTCCATCCAACCCAGCGCGCTTAACTCCAGCCAACCCAGCGCGCTCGACCCAAGTGCGCCTGATCCCAAGCGCAACTCGACCCTGCGCAACCTGATCCCCTGGATCCTTGCGCAACCTGATCCCCTGAACCCCTGCGCAGCCGATTTGCCCATGACGATTTGGTTTTATTTCCTTCGGCTTGACTTCTCTTTTGTGGATTGGAGTTTTGAGATCTTGTTCCTCACAACACGACTGTCTTGACCCAACACGACTTGGCACGATTTTCGATAATTTGCTTACGACTAGTACGGTTTTCGTGATTTCTGTGATTTATGATCCTGGTACTTTCTGATCTTCTTGATAGTAACCCGATGGGGGTGCGCTCTTAACTTGTAACCTGTGATCCATAATTAATCTTTGTAACTGGATAACTTGATAGTGGCCCGTGGCGGTGCACTCCTGACTTGTAACTTGACTTGACTTGATGCTGTTGCGATGGCTAACTTGACTCATAATTTCAACTCTGACACCGTGGGTGATTATTCTTGCTGCTTGTGCAACCTACTTGTCTTGTCTTGTCTTGTCTTGTCTTGCATCATGTCTAGGACGTGACTCCCTGGTTCCCATGGTCAGGGATTCGTACTGAATATGGACTAGGCTAATGACTAGATCAAACTATAGTTCATGGACGATTTTCAGACACAGACAATCTCGTTATCTGGGCGCTTTAATGGACTTGTATCCTGCCGACGAGTAGGGCACAATCCAGCACACTGTCATATGTTGCACCCTCTAAGTCACCTAAGGGTATATCGTTTCCTGGGCGATGTACCCAATCATACTCTCAACCCGCGAAAGGATAACTGGATAGTCTGCAGGGCTTGGGACTAGGAAATTCTTATTTGCATCTTGTTAGTAATTAGGCTTATGATAACCCTAGTTAGTTAAGTAGTAAGCCGTAGTATTTGCTTGGCCGATTGTGAATGGATGGTGTCTAGCCTTGTCTAAGTCTCGTCTAGTCCCTGTACCTGGTACTCCTGATCATGATTGTTTTACTTACATTTAACAATAAATGGGTAGAGACAACGTGCTATTCAGGCGAAGGGTTACAATCCTGATCCTTGTTTGGTTTAAGGATTGTAACTTGGCTCCCGGAATGGTTCCACGTCCCTAGTCGTTTATTGCCCTGTTGTACTCTTTATTACTTGTACTTTTCTTCTATTTCTTATGATCTGATATGCTGGCTTTTGTTCTTATTTCGTGGCCTCCTTGTGGCACTTGCTCTTTCTGGGGTTTGACCCACTTAAACCATGTGACGCTCCAGAACCAGAATACTGGAGAGCGGAGGCGTACATAGCCAGCTACGTATATTGAAATGGAATCCACCTCGCTATACGATCACGGTTGTCTAGATATGAGGGTTTACTATAAGCCAACGGTCTCTTAAGGTCAAGCCTATTGTCTCAATCTCGAGCAAGTAATATAGTTACAAGATGTTAGACCACCAAATATACAATAAAAAGTGTCCCAAATATTACATATTCAGTTGATCATGTATGACTAAACTCTTGCTAGTCCTCGTATTTTGTATGACTAGCTTCATGATCAAATGAATATGTAATATTTGGGACGCTTTTATTGTATATTTGGTGGTCTAACATCTTGTAACTATATTACTTGCTCGAGATTGAGACAATAGGCTTGACCTTAAGAGACCGTTGGCTTGTAGTAAACCCTCATATCTAGACAGTCGTGACCGTATAGCGAGGTGGATTCCATTTCAATATACGTAGCTGGCTATGTACGCCCCCGCTCTCCAGTATTCTGGTTCTGGGGCGTCACATTGGCTTAGATGACATTGGCGACGTGGACCCTCAAGAGGATCCCACAGTCGCTGAGGACTTGTCCGTAGTCTAGCTGTGACTTAGTACTTTATTTGTCTTTCTCTTTGAGACTTTATGAGTTGTACTTGAGATTTATTCTGGTGGTTTACACCTAGACTTTTATTTATATCTGTGACTCTCTTGAGATTCATTCTTCTATTCCATCTTAGTATTATGATTGAGTTACTTATTATTTACTCTCCATTCGGAGCTTATTTAGAATGTGTTAGTATTGTGACTCAGGACAGCATTCTACTACTGCCGACACTGCGGCGTAGGCTGGGCGTTCGTCACTTCTCGTGCCCTTGCACTGGGTGCGGGTCGTGACACAAAGTTCATGAAAAACCTATTTTAAAAATAATAAAATTCTTCGATACGACGTGCGTCCCGCCAATCCGGGCGACGTGGTCGCGAACCGAAAGCATCGAAAGGTGCGTAACGGCTTCGTGGACGTGTGGGCTTTGACGAAATTCAAATTGGTTGCGCGTGCGCGATGAATTTGATACATATCCGTCGAAATTCACCGTATCGACCTCTGTGCAAATTTTCTAATTACTTTGTGCACGATCGTCAGATCAAGATAAAACTTGAGCCAACATGACCGTATCATTTTTTTGGTCCTGTATGCCAAGTTTGGTCCGATTCTGAGACAGTTGATCGGATCGTCGTTTCGCGGGCCCCACGATCCGATTCAACGGGCAATTTTGTGCACGGCCCACCGGAATCCAAAATTGGACATACCATTGGGTTCGTAACATCAAAACGAATCCGTAGATATATAGTTTGACGACTTTAGAGACCATTGACTCTAACACGCTTTTCGGTGCAAAGCGGGTCCAACGGCGGACACCGTTTTGGCCCGAAATTACCGTTTGGCCCCTGTGTCCAGAATTGGACTTAAGGACAGGTAATCCTAGATAATTTGACTATTCTGAGAATGTTGGCAATGTCTGTTTCAGCTTTCGGAGACAGTTGTGATGATTTGGACTTCATGGCTTAGCAGTTGACTATATTTTGTTGGATCTGCGTGCAACCTCCAGGCAAGTATACCTTGCCTCTCTCTACACTTTATTTACATGCATATTTCTACTATTTTATAGTTTTACTAGTTGATTTTTGATATGTGATTTGTACATCATGCTTGCTAGTGTATATATAGTTCTTGTTCGTAGTTAATTTTGTAGTTCATATTGGATTGGTTCTCTCGTGTATCGTGATTGTGTCGTGTCGTGTCATCACCTGTACTTGGACTGAGTCGCATCGTGCCATGGGATGAATAAGTCATAATGGAACTGCTGTACCTTGAATTCTTGAAGCTAACCTGCGAATCCACACCAGGGGCGAGGGTTAGTAGTTATCTGTACCTTGATTCGTGAAGCTAACCTGCGAGTCCACAATAGGGGCGAGGGTTAGTAGTTATCTGTTCCACACCTACAAGTCCATACTAGGGGCGAGGGTGAAGCTAACCTGCGAGTCCACAATAGGGGCGAGGGTTAGTAGTTATATGTTCCGCACATGCGGGTCCACACTAGGGGCGAGGGTGATTTCTTGAAGCTAACCTGCGAGTCCACACTAGGGACGAGGGTTAGTAGTTGATCAAACCTGCGAGTCCATACTAGGGGCGAGGGTTTGAGTATTCGATTGGTTATCCGTTGACATCGTGACATCGTGTTCTCTTGTTCTTCTCTAGCAATTCGGTTATGCGTAGTGGTTCTTCCAGTCGTGTATAGTCGTATTTTCGTGTTGATTGGACTTTTTTCATTTATTTCCTGTATTTCTTTATTGCATGATAAACTGCTAGATAGATATGTATATTATGTATCTTGCTATGTCCTCTGGGGACCTGATGATCTCTTCAGGTTTAGCGATTGCATGGAGTTAGCTAGTAGTTCCGGATGGCAGATGTGATGATACGCTTACGGAATTCATGTATCATTATTGTGTTTATTATCCGCTTGTGCTTTCATATCTTATCATGAGATATCCTGTTTTTTGATTCAGTTTTAGACTCTTGTTATTTTCTTTAGAGTCTTATCGGACATATATGCTCGTGAGCTGCAGACCACGACCCATAGTGTTCGTTCATGTTTCGTATACTTATTGTGGATTTGAGATATAGATTTGTTTGCCATGATTTGGCAGTATACCATAGCCGTGACATCGTTTACGTATTCGAGTCGGGCAGGAGTCTGCTTGATGCGTAGATGACATGCTCACGTACTTGCATCCGAAAAGTGGGTGTGGGTCGTAACAAATGTGGATCTCCGTCGCCGAGGGGGAGGTACGGTGTGCACAGTGTCGGGATGGCGGCCAAAGGCGACGGCGGCAGAGAAGGTTAAGGGCATTGCTGTTGATGCCGGTAGGCAAGGCCTGGGACCTGCGAGCCCTCCAACCAGGACTCACACAGTGGAGCAGAGGCCTCGGTCCTGGAAGGAGGTATGCACACCAGTGGAGACGAAGAGCCCGTTGTCGATGGAATTTGTTACACCGATGACGGTTGGAGGAGGGCTCCGGGCGTATTTCTCCGCCAAGGAAATAGCGGAGGTTACAGACTTCTGGAAGAACACATTAGTGTTGTATGTGTTAGGTAAAAAGCCGTTCTATGGCCAAATACGAGGGTATGCGGAGAGAGTATGGAGACCCAAAGGCAGCATGGAATTCTTCTTCCGGGAGAATGGATTTTACTATATTAAATTCAAGCTAGCGGAGGATGTGACCAGGATTTTGCAGGGAGGGCTCTGGTCATTTAATGGGAGGCTAATCATATTGAAGGAGTGGACGTCGGAGCTGAGATGTGAGAAGGAGGTGCTGAATGCTATTCCAATATGGATTCGATTTCCAGAGTTTCCAGTGAAGTATTGGAGCATCCCGCTCCTCATGAGACTCACCAGCCTAGTGGAAAAACCGATCAAGGCTGATGAGGCTATTGCTTTTCGCACCAGACTGATGTATGCCAGGGTCTTTATGGAGATCAAGACAGGCACGAAACTGCCAAATATGCTGGAATATCAGGTTCCATCCGGGGAGATTCTGACACAGTCGGTGGAGTATGACTGGGTTCCCCCCATGTGCTCCTACTGTGAGTGCTTTGGGCACGCTACTAGTGCTTGCAAGTATAAGGGGAAGAAGGCCGTTAGGCCACCGGTGGCTCAGACGGAGGTATCCGGGATGGAGGCGGCTCCCAGCCAACTACCTGGGGATACGTCGACAGACAGACATATGGAGGAGGATACAGTGATTGAGGTCGACAGGAGGCTGGAGACAGGTTCCCCGCAGAGATATGAGAGTACACAGGGCACGATGGTCACTTTTAGGCCACAGAGGAACATGGTGACCAGGGGTATGAGCGCGGCTGGCAGCAGTCAGAAGGTGATGGAAGCCCCACCGGCGATCATGGTATACAGCAGCAGAAAAAGACATGCTCCGGCCACGCGGGAGGATATACCCCAGGCGAGGGATCTGGACGACCATACGGAGGCCAATCCTGCCTGGACCCTTACCCTTAGCAGGATTCAGGCACGCCTTGCTCCTTCCTCCATGGTGGATGCAGACATTGATCAGACGGATGAGACACTTTCCTCGAGTGTCGATCTAGACGAGTTTCAGGGGGACCCCTTATTTATTAATTAATGTCGGTTCTAGCCTGGAACATTGGGGGGGTGTTCCATTGGTCGTTGGAGAGAGATTGGAGGAGTTCTGAGGAGAGAGGCGTGTGACATAGCTATTTTGCTGGAGACGAAGATCAGAGGGGCCACGATACTTTCGCGTCGGACTCCGACAAACTGGGACCACATCCACAACTTAGATCTTTATGGTATGGCAAGGATCTGTGTTAGGTGAAACCGAGATAGTTGGGAGGGGGTACAGATCCAAAAATCGGAACAACTCATTGGCATTGCTTTTGAGAACAAAGGTGGGTTTTGCTTCATCCTGGGTGCCGTATACGGGCACAATGATCGAAGACTCCGCGAGTCCTTGTGGGAGGACATTGTGCACCTGGGTCATATGGCAGACCACATGCATCTTCCTCTGCTTATCATGGGGGCCTTCAATGCTATGTTGCTTCGCCAAGAGAAGGTGGGAGGTCGCCCTATTCCGGATTCGATCTTATATGACTTCCAGAGATGTCTGCTTATGTCTGGGATGAGGAAGCTGGAGAGAGCGGGCCATATCTGGACTTGGCACAACAAGGCAACACATAATCGGATTGCATGTCAGTTGGATCGGGCCTTGGGCAATAGTGAATGGTTCCGGTGCTTCTCTAATTCGGTGGCGGAAGGACTTGCAGCTGGAACTAGCGACCACTCCCCTATCCGGGTTGGCCTCTGTGAGAGACCTACTATACGTTCGAGGCCGTTTCGGTACAACAATAGCTGGTACCTGTCAGCTGGATATGAGGAGGTGGTTACGGGGGAGATGCAACACTTTCGGGAAGGCACGGCCCAGTTTCGCATGGTACATAAACTCAAGCAGATTAAGAGAGCTCTCAGGGGTTGGGTGAAGATGCGACCGCGATCTTCTCTGGCAGAAAAGAAAGTCGAGCTTTGGGACATTCATGTGGCTCTACAAGCTGACATTCTGAGCGGAGAGTTGACGGCTAGGGAGAAGACCCTGATTGAGGAGGTCAGCATTATGAGATTGCAGGAGGAGATTAATGTGGCACAGAGGGCAAAATGTACCTGGCTCAAAAATGGGGACCGCTGCACAAAATTCTTCTATGATGTGATCCGTACCCGTCAGCACCGGAACAGCATTCCCAGACTTCTGAAAGGCGAGGGACGTCTGGTAGGGGACCCGTTAGAAATTCAGAAGGAGGCTGTCAGATTTTATTCTGACTTATACCAGCAGACGGAATACACTAATACGTTCCCAGCCTATGTTACGAAGAGGCTGGTGACGCGCCATGGAAATAGCCTGCTATTGGCCCCTGTGAGATTGGAGGATGTGGAAGACATTGTGATGAATGCTAATCCTAACAAAGCACCTGGGCCTGATGGCTTCTCTTTAGGGTTCTTTAAGCGACACTGGGGTGTGCTTAAGTTTCCTGTTCTAGAGGCGGTTCAGGAGTTCTTCGCGGAAGGCAGGCTTCTGAAGGAGATGAACCACACTTTCTTGACGCTGGTCCCTAAGAAGGAGGACGCGACCTCTCTAGCAGACTTTAGACCCATTGCTTGTTGTAACTTTCTATATAAGATTATTACTCATCTTATGTGCAGGCGCATGGAGGGTATTATGCAGTGATTGGTGTCCCAGAATCAGGCTGCTTTCATCAAGGGCCGATCGATAGCGGAGCACAGTCTACTTGTACATAAGATGGTGCGAGAGTTCAACAAACCTGGGGGGATGAAGGCTTGTGTGAAGCTAGACCTGCGAAAAGCCTATGATACGGTCAACCGAGACTTCCTTTGTTAATTGATGCTTGCCATGGGGTTCGACGAGAGGTGGGTTACGAGGGCGAGGGAGTGCATCTGCTCCCCTACATTCTCAGTCCTCATCCAGGGCACTCCACATGGCGACTTCAGGAGCAACAGGGGGTTGAGGCAGGGTGACCCTCTCTCACCGTACATGTTTACCTTGGTGATGGAGTATTTTACGTGCATGATTGACACGGCGGTGCATAGCAAGAGGATCGTCCCCCTTTTCAGGTTGGTGAGACCAGTGGTATCTCATCTGATTTATGCTGACGACTTATTGGTGCTACTCCAGCCTTCCATGCGGGGCATGAGTGCACTCTCAGACATTATAGAGGAGTTCGGGAGGTTATCTGGACTGCAGTTAAATAGGAGAAGAGCAGAGTCTACTTCAGTTCCCGATGCACGCTAAAGGAGGAGAGAGCTTTCGTTATGGGAGTGGAGAAAGGCGAGCTCCCAGTGAAATACTTGGGGGTCCCGCTGACGGTCAACTACGCCAGAGAGCAGGATTGTCACAGCTTGGTGGATTTTGTTCAGAGGAGAGTGGAATGATGGCAGGCTGCGGGTCTTTCATTTGGCGGACGGATTGAGTTGGTGAGATCGGTTATTGCTGGCATCACGATGTTCTGGCTTCAGTCTATTCAGATCCTGACGATCACTATTCGGAAAGTGGAGTTCATCTGTGCTGACTTTATTTGGAAGGGAGGGATTCATGCGATCGCTTGGGACCAGTTATGTCGCCCTCCGGAGGAAGGTGGAGTGGGGCTGCGGCCTCTACGTGCGGTTAGGAAGACAGCTGGTGTGAAGATGGCCTGAAGATTCATCAAGGGGGTCGCTTTGGACGGAGTGAACGACGAACAAATATGTAAGGAGGACAAACTTCTGGGCCTGCAGGATAGACAATAATTTTTCGGTCACTTTTAAGGCCATTCTGAGGTGTAGGCCGGTTCATCAGACCGCTATCTGCAGGAACATGAAAGATGGAAAGACCACTGATCTCTGGCTTGATCCTTGGTTGGGTTCCAGATTCCTACTGGAGATATTGGAAGGATAGCTGGACAGAGAGGCGGACAGAGGGCTTACATGCAGCCGGATCATCAGAGATGGGATATGGAGGCCAGAAGGATATCCTTATACAGCTCAACTAGCCGAGGAGATACGCCAGATTACTATTGACGGTAGCCAGCATGAGGACTCCTGGAGCTGGGTCGGTCCAGGTTCGGATGGAGGGTCAGGACTATTCTGCTTTCGTAGCTGTTATGACATGGTACGGACTCACCATGACCGGACTGAGGAGGTGGACTTCATTTGGGGTAAGGGGATTGCCCGAAAAATGCAACTGTGTGCCTACAGACTTTTGCGGGATAGATTGATGACGAGAGACATGCTTCTCAGGTTTGGGATGCAGATCCCAGATGCCAAGTGTGTGCTATGTAATGGGATGGATGAATCTATGGGGCATCTCTTCTTTGAATGCCCGACGTCCTGGCACATTTGGGCTGAGCAGTGCGTGCAGTTGGGAGGGGGAGTTGGTATGGATAGAGGCATCAGGAGTATTCTTAGTTGGATCCGAGATCACAGAGGCAGGGATCCGGGGTGGGCCAGAAGAGCCAGAGTCCGTCTCGCAGCTTCAGTTTGGCACATCTGGAAGGAGTGGAACAGACGTATTTTCGAAGGCCTGACTACCCCTCCTATTGGAATTCTACATAACATAGAATTCGATATATCAGTAATGGCCCCATAACATTAAAATTGGGTCATGTGAAGTTGTGATTTTAGTGTATTGTAATACCTTTACCACTGTGTGCGAGGAATAAAATTTACCCTTATTCCAATATATATATATATAGCCTTTATTCGGAGCCCCGTCGAAACCCTACGCCCCTTGGCCGTTGGATCGTAGGGCATCTCGTGGGCTCCCGCGCAAGTCCCGCTCGATCCGATGGTGCAAGGGAACGGGATTCTGCGGACGGGTATCTTGATCCGTGCTATATATATATATATATATATATATATATATATATATATATATAGAGAGAGAGAGAGAGAGAGGAGAGAGAGAGAGAGAGAGAGAGAGAGCGAGATGCATGCGGTCCGAGTGGTCTGGAAATCGATTCCCGGTGGGAACGTTCGCCACAATTACCTTCTTTCAAATATATATATATATATATATATATATATATATATATATATATATATATATATATATATATATATTGTTCCTCTACTCCAATTTTCCACTGGCTTCATTCATTCATTTTTGCTCATTCAAGATTTATTTTCTTTTATTTATTTTTGGAAGTAAAAAATTTATGTACGCTCTTTTTTCGAAGAAGAATTCATTAGTCCAATGTTCACCGGATAGTCCGCACAATGGTTACACTCTAGAAATACAGGTAGATCTTAGCCAATAAAAGTCATGCTATTTGCAAGTAGCAATCAACTTTGCAGTAGGTGATACTTGCAGGACTCAATTTATAATGCTCTGCAAAGGCCAAAAGTTGAGTTTCTTGGCGGATAAACTATTCCTTTAGCACCGCTTCACATGTAACTGTTCGAAAAAACAACGACAACAACAACAACAACTTGCCCTATGTTTTACAATTATTATAGAAGCTACTCCTACTCCAACTTTGAAACTAATTATACGGAACATCCATATAGATTATATTTTCTATAGTAACTTATAACACTTACTACTATATTTTATACAATTTATAAATGAGAGGAATGGTCAGTATAATTATTTTCGGAATATGCATAGTTCCTCTGAAACACAAGGGATCAGTGTATTTATTTCGTATAAAAAACATTACTAGGCTCGATGTATAGCAGTCAAGAAAGCAAATGATATACGCAGATCAACCTTACTGAATACAATACTAAAATCAAATGCAGGGCCGGCCCTGGCCCAGGGTGGCCAGGACGACCGTCCAGGGCTCCCGAATCTTGAGGGGTCCAAAAAATAGTTTAAAGTTAAATATGTTAATAATTTTGTATCTCAATATAGAACTAGTATATACCATGGACCCTTTTAGACACAAAGTAATTTTGGTGTAGTGGTTAGTACTTTAGACTCCTTACTAAAGGTCCTAAGGGGACATTTGGTACGCGGTATTTTTTTTTATTCCCGGAAAATTTAAGATGGGAATCTATTACCACGTTTGTTTGGCTTATAAAAAATTTATTCCCGGAAATTATAAATACCCAGGTAAATAGTTTACCCACAAAACATAGAAATTCTATCCCTTGAGAATAGGTGGGTAATTTTTTTTTTGTCCGGGCAAAAAAAAAAATTGTCTAAATTTTTTTCTTCTTTTTTGATCAATTTTGATTAGTTTCGAACATTTTTTCTTTTTTGTCGTTTTTATCGTTTTTTTGTCATTTTTTTCTTTTTTACCAATTTTTTGTCGTTTTTTATCCATTTTGTCTTTTTGTCACATTTTGATTATTTTTTGTCGTTTTTACCCAATTTGTCCTTTTTGTCGCTTTTTTGTCAATTTTTGTCCTTTTAAGCGATTTTTTGTCATTTTTGTAGCTTTTTTGTTATTTTTTACCGATTTTTAGTCGTTTTTTGTCGTTTTTGGTCATTTTTACTAATTTTTTTGTCATTTTGTCGCTTTTACCGATTTTTTGTCGCTTTTTGGTTATTTTTTGTCGTTTTAACCGATTTTTTGTCGTTTTTATCGATTATTTTTCGTTTTTGTCGCTTTTTGGTTATTTCTTGTCGTTTTAACCGATTTTTTGTTTGTTTTTAACCGATTTTTTGTCGTTTTTAACCGATTTTTTTTGTCATTTTTTGTCGTTTAACCGATTTTTTTTATTTTTTTTCGTTTTGTCGCATTTTGGTTTTTTGTTGTTTTTACTGATTTTATGTCATTTTTGTCGTGTTTTGGTTATTTTTGTCGTTTTTACCCTTTTTTTTGTTATTTTTTGTCGTTTATACATTTTTTTTTATCGCTTTTTGGTCATTTTTGTCGTTTTAACCGATTTTTTATCTTTTTTTCATCGTTTTTGTCATTTTTTGTTATTTTGTCGTTTTTACCGATTTTTTGTCGTTTTACCATTTTTTTTGTTTTTACCAGTTTTTTGTCATTTTTACCGGTTTTTTTTATATTTGTTCATTTTTTTTCGTTATTATTATTTTTTTTTCCCCGAAATATTTATATTGTCACCAAACATGGGAATATAATTTTCCAGGAAATTTAATTCCTTGGAATTTGATTCCCGGGAATATAGAATTCCCGGCTATATAGTATTCCGCATACCAAACGTCCCCTAATTTCAATCCTTGGTTGTAGATAATTTTTAAAGTTTTTTTTCTTAATATTTTTTACATTATGTATGGGGGCCTTATTTTGAAAGTTCGTCCTAGGTCCCATGAGCTCGGAACCGGTCCTGATCAAACGGTTCCATCCCGAGACATGCAAATGTGCATATCCAGGGGCGGAGCATAAGCTGGGTTGTCCCGGACTGTAGCCCGGGCTTCCAAAATAAATACAGTGAGCTACCAATGTTTACCATATATAAGTCTTAGTCTAGTTGGTTGAGCAGTTGGCTCATTTTATAGAAGGTCAACAGGTTCGAAACCTGTGGGTGTTGTTTGTTGTGTAGATTTTGTAATTTCAATTATTGAGTTATCATATTGATTTTTTTTGCATCTATGCTCTTATCCCCCCCCCCCTCCTACAAAAAATTTCTGCCTCCGCCCATATCCGTACTGTTAGACCATATCATACAAGCACCTCCAAACTCAGCAGGGATGACAGTGATTTATGTTGGAAATTCTTCAATATTCTTTGATTAAAAAGGAATATGCAAACAAAAGAAACAAATAAATTGTTACCGCCCTCCGAAAAATCGCACACGTAGCACTGTCCTAAGAGTTAGTCCGGATCTATGTGCAGACTATTTTGAATGCTCCTAGTGGTAAAATTTCGCTCCACCGGAATCTCCTTGCCGCACACGACGTAGAGAGAATGACCACCGACTTAGCTCTGCCCAGAGCAAGAAATAGGACGAACAAAATGATTCGGGAAGACAGAAATTCGGAAGAGACTTTTTGTATAGGAGAATTTTTATGTGCGTTCAAAAGAATGAGAGATGTCGGAATATATAGGATGTTGGATGTTTATTAACGGACATAAAATTAATGGATGTTTAATTGGACGTTACAAAATTAAAACACATGTTAACGCATGGTTCATTGAACCTGGACATGTTTAAATATCAAACGTTACGGAATATTAAACGAATAGTAACGGTCAGAAAAATCAATAAAGAGCAAAAAAAAAAAAATGGTCTCAGCCCGAACCCGAAGAGAAAATCGAATCGGCATTCGACGCCCGCAGATGTGGACACGTACCCGCACCCATTACGCGCGCCGAACCGAGCCGAGCCGGGCCGGACGGCGGCGCGCGTGGCCCATAGGGCTCCCACACAACATCACTTAATGAAGCACAATGATGAGAAACACTATATACAGCTAAATGTCCACACATCTGGCCGATGTGGGACTAAAAGAGAATGGACTTGAGCTTTTGCTTAGAGTTAGCACATGCTGCCAACAATACCCCCCCCCAAAAGGTCAAGTTCCTAGGTAATTAATAGAGGAATGAAAGATAAGGGAAGAGTAAGAGAATTTCTGGGCAGTTGTATACTATACATAAATGAGATGGACTACAACATTGAATCTTACGTAGTGACTACTGTCTTTGTCTGAAGAATAGCTTGATGGACTACGCCTTAAATCAGTTTTCTTGAACCAGACTCAGAAAATTGCACACATAGTAGAATAGAGGTACTTGGGTCTATCGGGTGGCGCGTTTGGTAGGCCATGCGCACTTATATATATATATATATATATATATATATATATATATATATATATATATATATATATATATTTATGAGAGTTGTCTAGGATCGCCCTGTCCTATAGTCGCGGCCTTCACGACCTCTCATATAGGTAAGTCTTTAAGGGTTGGTGATAAGAATCAACCCTGCATATCATGTTTGGACTTATTAAGAGTTTAAACTCATCCTATCCATATCACGCAAGGAACACTGTCACCATAGGGATGGGGCATCAATGTACACATGTATAGCCTCTTGGGCTTTATTTTAAAGAGAATTTAATCTCAGGGTCTGTGTTCCGTAATAGTCACCTAGTCTAGCTTGTTCTTACCGATTGAACCGGCTTCTTGGGATCTCCAGTCAGACTCGGTTGGGTTGCCACTGATGGTGACTATACTATGGGCTTAACCCCATCCCCATCGATGATTCTAGGATCAATGTCCTAGACAGACCCTTCGTCAAGTGGTCTGCAAGGTTCTTTTCTGACTTTATATAGTCAAGAAACACATATTTGTCCAATAGGCTCTTTATTGACTTGAAGCGCAGCTGCAGGTGCCTGTTCATCTTAGCATTCACAGAATCATGCTTTAATAGTTCAATAACAGATTTATTATCATAGTTTATTGAAATTGCAGGAACATGATAAACAGAAACATGTACATGCATAATAAGATTTCTAAGCCATTCGGCTTCGGTACAGGTAGTGTCTAAAGCTATCATTTCAGAGTCCATAGTACTTCTGGCAATGATAGTCTGTTACATGATCCCCAGGAGATCATAGCTCCTGTTAGGGTAAAAACATATCCAGTTATGGATTTCACATCATGTGAATCAGTTACCCAATTTGCATCTGAGTAACCTTCTATAATATCAGGGTGTCTAGAATAATGAAGTTTATAATCTAGAGTTCCCTTAAGATATCTAAATACTTTGTCCAATGCAGTCCAATGTGATTGGTTTGGGTTACTAGTATATCTACTTAGTCTCCCAATGGCAAATGCAATATCGGGTCTAGTCCTATTTGTTATGTACATAAGGGACCCAATCATATGTGAATATCTGTGTTGTTCTATAGGTGATCCTTCATTCTTCTTGAGAACAATATTACTGTCATAAGGAGTGAGGACAGGTTTCTTGTCAAAATACTCAAACTTCCTCAGCATTTTCTCAATTGAATGTGCTGAGGATAGAGTATAGCCCTCTTTGCATTTGGACACTTGCATTCCTAGAATCAGGTTTGCCTCACCTAGGTCTTTCATGTCAAACTGGTTAGATAAATAATTCTTAGTGTTATTTATCTATTCCAGTGAAGATCCTAGAATAAGGATATCATCAACATACAAGCATAAAATAACACAACTTTCATTTGTATTTTTAGAATACAAACATTTATCATATTCATTTGGCACAAAACCAAATTCTATAATGACTTTGTCAAATTTGTTGTGCCATTACTTGAGAGCTTGCTTTAAGCCATAAAGAGATTTTACTAATCTACAAACCTTGTTTTCTTGGCCTTTAGCAATAAAACTTTCAGGTTGCTCCATATAAATCTCTTCTTCTAAATCTCCATTTAGAAATGTTGTCTTTACATCCATTTGATGAATCAACGTAGCATGAATGGAAGCTAGAGATAGAAGGATTCTAATAGAAGTGATTCTAGCTACAGGAGAGTAGGTATCAAAATAATCTAATCCTTTCTTCTGGGTAAATTCTTTGGCTACTAGCCTAGCCTTATATTTCTCTATGGTACCATCGGCTCTAAATTTATTTTTAAAGATCCACTTACAACTTATGGGTTTACTACCTCGAGGTAGGTCTGCTAAAAATCAAGTATTATTCTCCATAATGGAGTTGTACTCATTGTTAATAACTTCTTTCCAGAAAGGGGCATCGGAAGAGTATATGGCTTCTTCATAAGTTGAGGGATCACCTTCTATCAAAAAAGTGAAGAATCCTTCTCCTAAATTCTTTTTAATCCTTTCTCTTTTACTCCTTCTAGGTTCTATGACTCGTTCAGGTTGAAAACTAGGTATTTGATCATGAGAACTAGTAGATGGAATAAGAGAAAGGTTAGAAAAAGATGAAGGGGTTCTATCCTTGAAGGAAAATATATTATTAAAGTAAACTGCATATCTAGTTTCTATAATTGTGTTATTAGAGATTTTATTTACTTCAGAATGGGTTACAAGAAATCTATTGGCATTACTATCTAGGGCATATCCTATGAACACAACATCTACAGTCTTAGGTCATATCTTCCTCTTTTTGGGTTTTGGAATCCCTACCTTAGCTAGACATCTCCAAACTTTAAGGTAATTGATCCTAGGGGTTCGACCTTTCCATAACTCATATGGTGTCTTATCATTAGTCTTATTAGATATCCTATTAAGGATATAACAGGCTGACAAAAGGGCTTCTTCCCATAGATTATCAAGGGCACCTGAGCTGAGAAGCATGGTATTGACCATGTCTAACAGAGTACGATTCTTCCTTTCAGCAACTCCGTTGGATTGTGGTGAATAAGGAGCAGTTATCTCATGAATAATTCCATGTTCTTCACAGAAATTAGTGATTTCATTTGAGGTATACTCTCCACCATGATCTGATCTAAGGATCTTAATCTTTCTATCTAACTGGTTTTTAGCTTCAGACTTATAGACCTTGAATCTGTCTAGAACTTCATTTTTGGTATTAAGAAGGTAGGTGTAACAATACTTTGAGTGGTCATCTATAAAGACAAAGTATTTCTTAACCCGACCCTATTGGAATCACAAACATCACTATGAATAGTTCTAGGAGTTCAGAATCCCTATGGACAGATTTGAAAGGCAAGCTTGTGTGTTTGGCTTGAACACATATCTCACATTTGTGTTCATCATCTATAGGAGTCTTAGGGATAAGATCTAAGTTCATCATCCTTTTAATAGATCCTAAGTTCACATGACCTAGTCTACCATGCCAAACATTTGATGATTCAACATTTGCCACAAAAGAAGAAATTGAAAATTTTATTCATAGTGCTTAAAATAAAGAGTCCATCTTTTACAAATCATTTCCCCACAAACAGTTCATTATTAGAGAAAACTACTTTATTGGCCTCCATTACAATTTTATAACCTGAGGCTACAAGAAGGGATCCACTAACAAGGTTTCTCCTAACCGACGACACATGAAGCACATCATAGAGAGGTAGAATTTTCCCTGATGTCATCTTCAGATATATTCTTCCTCTTCCTACGATCTGTGTCGTTGATCCATCTCCTAGGGTCACACCTCTTCCACCCAATTCCTGATAGTTTGAAAAATTAGAGCGATCAAAGGAAACATGAACATTTGCTCTAGAATCTAACCACCAATTATCAGAATGGTAAGAAATATTTATTATAGGTTGATAGCTTACAGACCTGAAGGAGCTAGAAGAACCATTCAGAATCATGTTAGCCTCTGGCTTGTTAGAGCTTTCCCTTTTGAAGGAGGTCTCCTTGGAGATTAGGCTTGGGTTTGCCATGGATTTCTATAGGGTTTACCTTAGCTTTGGAGTCAGATCCAGCTTTGGACTTTAAACCTAATTTGTTTTCTGTTCTAAGTCTCTTTAGAACAATGTGTAGCAGTGTTATGCGTAGCAAGCAACGAATTTTATGAATACTGACTTTTCTAAATTGCAACAGTATCTTTGTAAATGGTAACAATCATTAACAGTTATTTTTAAAAGGTTGATAATAACCAAGGTAAAAAGTTGACACTTATGTTTAGATGGCTGAGTTGGTCTAACGTGCCAGATTAAGATTCTGGTCCGAAAGGGAGTGGATTCAAATCTCACTCTCAACAGAATAATTTTTTTTAATACTAAGGGGGCGTTTGGAATGCGGAATACTATATAACCGGGAATTCTATATTTCCGGGAATCAAATTCCAAGGAATTAAATTCCCTGAAAAATTACATTCCCATGTTTGGTGACAATATAAATATTCCCGAGAAAAAAATAAAAAATAATAATAACGAAAAAAAATGAACAAATATAAAAAATCGGTAAAAACGACAAAATATCGGTAAAAACAAAAAAATGGTAAAAACGACAAAATAACAAAAAACGACAAAAACGATAAAAATGACAAAAAATCGGTTAAAACGACAAAATGACCAAAAAAGCGACAAAAAATGTAAAAACGACAAAAAATAACAAAAAAATGGTAAAAACGACAAAAATAACCAAAACAACAAAAACGACATAAAATCGGTAAAAACGACAAAAAAAAACCAAAAGACGA
Organism: Iris pallida; assembly: GCA_029216955.1. NCBI lineage: Eukaryota > Viridiplantae > Streptophyta > Magnoliopsida > Asparagales > Iridaceae > Iris > Iris pallida. The sequence continues at coordinate 18,333,475 of JANAVB010024400.1, read as the reverse complement.
CAAAGACGACAAAAAATAACAAAAAAATCAGTTAAAACGACAAAAATCGGTTAAAAACGACAAAAAATCGGTTAAAAACAACAAAAAAAATCGGTTAAAACGACAAAAAATACCAAAAAAGCGACAAAAACGAAAATAATCGATAAAACCACAAAAAATGACAAAAAAAATTCGGTTAAAACGACAAAAATGACAAAAAATCGGTTAAAAACGACAAAAAAAGGTTAAAAACAGCAAAAAATTGGTTAAAATGACAAAAAAATAACCAAAAAGCGACAAACGAAAAATAATCGATAAAAACGACAAAAAAGGACAAAAAATTAGTTAAAACGACAAAAAATGACAAAAATTAGGTTACAAACGACAAAAAAAGGTTAAAACAGCAAAAATCGGTTAAACGACAAAAAATAACCAAAAAGCGACAAACGAAAAATAATCGATAAAAACGACAAAAAATGACAAAAAATCGGTTAAAAACGACAAAAAATGGTTTAAAAACAGCAAAAAAATCGGTTAAAACGACAAAAAATACCAAAAAGCGACAAAAACGAAAAATAATCGATAAAACGACAAAAAGGACAAAAAAATCGGTTAAAACGACAAAAAATAACGAAAAAGCGAAAAAAAACGAAAAAAAATCGGTAAAAGCGACAAAAAAAAGCGAAAAAAATGACAAAAAATGCCATAAAATCAGTAAAAATGACCAAAAAGCGACATAAACGACAGAAAACGACTAAAAATCGATTAAAACAACAAAAAAAAGCTACAAAAACGACAAAAAAATCGCTTAAAAACGACAAAAATTGACAAAAAAAAGCGACAAAAAGGACAAAAAATGGGTAAAAACGACAAAAAAATCAAAAAGTGACAAAAAAGACAAAAAAATGGATAAAAAACGACAAAAAATCGCTTAAAAACGACAAAATTGGTAAAAATGACAAAAAACCGATAAAAACGACAAAAAATAATCAAAAAGTGACAAAAAATGGGTAAAAACGACAAAAAATCGCTTAAAACGACAAAAAATTGGTAAAAACGACAAAAAATGACAAAAAAAAATAATAAAAACGACAAAAAAAAGAAAATTGTTCAAAACTAATCAAAATTGATCAAAAAAGAAGAAAAAAATTAGACATTTTTTTTTTGCCCGGGCAAAAAAAAAAATTACCCACCTATTCTCAAGGGATAGAATTCCCATGTTTTGTGGGTAAACTATTTACCCGGGTATTTATAATTCCCGAAAATAAATTTTTTATAAGCTAAACAAACGTGGTAATAGATTTCCATCTTAAATTTTTTCGGGAATAAAAAAAAATACCGCGTACCAAACGCCCCCTAAGGATGATATTTTTTGTTAGCCCAATACATGCTTTATTTGGATTTGGGATAAAACTCTTATTTAGGGATGATAGAAACTTTTGTTATAGAAACTTTTGTTAGAAGAACAAATTTGTTTTCTTTTTGAACAGACAGTTCGTAGCAAATACCCCTTTTAAAAAAGTTAACACTTGTTAGTAGAACAGACACTAGCAAAACTTTGTATATTTATTATGGAAGGAACAAAATGATATATGATGACAGTGTATATTTTGGCTATGAATCCGTTACCAGCAATAAATCCACAGTTTGGACTTACGCTGACAGTAAGCAAATTAGATATCCTAACAACTAAAGCAGATGTTTTGTAACAGGAAGCAGCTTCTAGTGTGCAGTAGGAAACTGAACAAACAATTGAAACTTTTTTTTTCTTTACACGACAGCAAGCAAATAGAACAAATAGATGTGTATACAAAGAAGCAAATTAGATCTTTTCCTTTTTGTAACAAGAAGAAAATTTTGTGTATACAAATTTTGTAACAGAAGCAAATAGTTACAAAATGTTTTCACAAAATCTTGTAAATGGATTAACTCTTAGATTGTTGGAAATTCTTTAATAGTCTTCGATTAAAAAAGGAATCTGCAAACAAAAGAAACAAATAAATTGTTACCGGCCTCCGGGGAAGTCGCGCACATAGCACTGCCCTAAGAATTAGTCCGGGTCTATGTGCAGACTATTTTCGAACGCTCCTAGTGATAAAATTCTTGATCCACCGGAATCTCCTTGCCGCACACGACGTAGAGAGAATGACCACCGACGAAAATTCGGAAAAAAGTTTTTGTATAGGAGAATTTTTCTGTGCGTTCGAAACAATGAGAGATGTCGGAATATATAGGCTGTTGGAACACTATCAAAATACAGTCAATTAGCGACGGATGGTTAGCAACCGATATATTCCGTCCCAATTAGTGACGGATTTGCGACAAATCGCCGACGACATATCGACGATAAGCCGATATCATTTTTTTTTTGTTTTAAGGGTGAGAGAAGGTCGACAGTCCGTCGCCACGGCATCGGCGATATGGCGACGGATTCTCATCCGTCGCTACACTGTCGACGATTTGGCAGGAAATGTTAGGAGAAGTGGCGGGATAAATTGCCGACTACGTAGCGACGGAATGATCGTCGCCAGGTTTACAATATAGCGTCGGCGTAGCGACGGATGTGGGCCGTCGCTAGTCGGTCGCTAAATATACGTTCCAGACTTAAATTGAAACGACGGGAGAAACTTTTCATTCCCCCCAAATTTCACTCTCTCCTCTCTCTCTCTCCCGCGGCGGTGATCGGCGACCTCCCTCTCCTCTCTCTCTCTCTCTCTCTCTCTCCCGCGACGGTGATCGGCGACCTCTCCTCTCTCTCTCCCAAAGGTAATCCCCTCTCTCTCCCTCTCTCTCTCTCTCTCTCTATATATATATATATATATATATATATATATATATATCTCGCGGTGGTCGTGGGTGCAGCGGGCCGGGGGCGTCGGGGGCTGCGGGGGCGGCGGAGACTGCGGGGACGGCCGGTGCGTCGGGGGGTGGGGGGCGGCGGGGGAGGTGGGGGGTGGGGGGGGGCGGCGGGGGGTGGGAGGGGCGGCGAGGTATTGTGGGTGGCGCGCGCGGGGCTGCGGGGGGCGGTGGGGGGGGGGGGGATAAACATGCGTTTGTTATGCTATGCGATACATGAAAATTTGAACGAATAATTATCCAGCTTTTTGTATCAGTGGGGTAAACATGCGTTTGTATCAGTGGTTTCGGATTGGAGTATCCAACTTTTTGTATCGGAAAACAAATAATTATTAAAAAATATTAAAAAGTATATATTATACATTTAGGCATAGTTAAGTATTTCTTTTGTGTTGTTTCTTAGTAGTTTTGAAATTGAATGAAATAATAGTCATCATTGCCGATTGATTTACCTGCGATAAATAAGCTTTCTTATTTTGCATGTTTTTACAACCCTAATATGCTTTTACACCATTGTTGATTGGTCTTTTTTCGTTCAATTTTCTTTGCCGAATTGATGAGAAATATACCTCAACATCAGTATTGGTAGCGATTGGTATTGGCTCGGGACATGCCCAATCGTATCGGTATCGGTCGTATCATATTGATACGGCCGATAGTGCAAGTTTTCTCCTAGACAATGTTTGGGAGCTAGGAAGGAAATATGAGGGCATATCCAAGGTATATAGACGATACAAGTGCAATCCCTTTGATTCTAAGGGTAATTGCTTATGATATATCTTGTTCCAGTTAAGATGATTGTTTATTCACCTATAATGACCCTAAAACTTGATTTACTGCTGCAAGCATACAACACCACAAAAATATTTACTGACTCGTCAAGTTGAACCGTGTATAACATGCTCGACGCTTAAGAGGAATCATTTGGACTTAGTGGACTATCGAACTATCGGTATCGGACTATCGGTATCGGTATCGATATCGAACTATCGGACTATCGGTATCGGTATCGAACTATCGGTATCGCTAGCGGACTATCGGACTATCGGTATCGCACTATTGGTATCGGTATCGGACTATCGGTATCGGTATCGCACTATCGGTATCGGTATCGAACTATCGGTATCGGTATCGAACTATCGGTATCGGTATCCGTATGTACTTAGTATCGATCGTAGCAGATTAGTATCGGTATATCGGTTTGGTATAGGTCGTATCGGATGGTATTGCCCTTAGCGAATTGGTATCGTCCTATCCGATATGTATCGGTCGTATAGCTAGGATTCGTACCGGCCTTATCGATTCGGTATCGGCCATATCCGATAGGTATCGGCCGTATCGGATATGTATCGGCCGTATCAGATTAGCATGGTGGAAGGTTTAGTAACAACTGTACTTAGATTTTTCTCTTCTCGAGCTAGAATACCATTGCAAGAGAGTCACGAGAGAGTAAAAAAATCTCCTACATATTGATGTTTGCGAGAGTGATTGGCCAATTACAGTAACACATATTTCGTTGATCGTTATATACTAATTCTGTTTAGTTTGTCTTACGATACAGATTTTCACATCCAATCTGTGATGGATCGTTATTTCGTTGATCGTACATGGATGTACAAACGACAACACGAGAGCAGAATAGGTGTGAGTTACGATTTTCAAGCAGGCGTGGAAGTATTTCTTAAGTATGCCATGAGCAAAGCTCAGTATATGGACGGTAACAAAATCAAGTGTCCACGTCGTAATTGTCGCAATAGACGTTACGAAGAAGTGGTGAGTGTAAGAGATCATTTGACCCGTAAGGGTTTCGTACGTGATTACGGCCTGTGGTCATCGCAAGGTGAACTATATGTGGAAAGACAGGTTGCGAATGCCGCTACTTATCCTTTTGATGATAATGCTGCAACGGATTTTGTCGTCGAAGACGACGAATGCTCTGTTGATTATGGAGACCTGCAGAACCTTGCACGAGATATGGTGTACGACGCGGCAGGGCCTAATTTTGATCCGGAGGATCCTAATCCCGAGACGAAGGAGTTCTATGATATGTTTCAGGATGCCGAAACTTCTTTATATCCTGGTTGTGAGCCACATTCCGTACTGTCAGTGACGATGCGGTTGTTGAACATAAAGTCCGATTTTTAACTTGCCACAAACTTGCTATGATCGGATTATACAATTAATCAATGAGGTGTTACTGAAGGAATCAAAAGAGCTTCCAAAAAATTTCTACAAGTCGATGATGATGGTCCGACAACTGGGACTGGGGTACGAGAAGATAGATTGTTGTCGCAACGGATGCATATTGTACTACAAGGAGAACATAGAAAGTTGCAGCTTTTGTAATGCGGATCGTTACAAGCCAGTCAGGGGAAAAGAAAAGTCAACTAGAAAACGACGTCCTTACAAGTATATGCATTACTTGTAGATCATGAAGCGCTTGCAGAGGATGTATATGTCTCAGAATACAACAGAACACATGACGTGGCACAACGAAGAACGCACAAAGGACGATGGAGAATTGTCACATCCTTCGGATGGAGAGGCGTGAAAATATTTCGATTTGCGTCATCCAGATTTTGCTGCAGAGCCTAGAAATGTACGTCTGGGGCTATGTTCTGATGGCTTTGTCCCTTTCGGGCAGTCGGGATCTCAATACTTCTGCTGGCCGGTAATTCTGATCCCTTACAATCTGCCACCATGGATGTGTATGAAGACTCCTTATATGTTCTTGACAGCTATCATATCGGGTCCCAAAAATCCGATGAAGAATATCGATATATATTTACAGCCGTTGGTGCATGAGCTGAAACAGCTGTGGGAGATCGGCGTCGCGACCTATGATATTTCCAGGAAACAGAACTTTCAGATGAGAGCTTCACTGATGTGGACAATCAATGATTTTTTCGTATACGGTATGCTGTCGGGATGGAGTACTCACGGCACCATGTCTTGTCCGATATGCATGAAAAATAGTAAGGCGTTCCGCCTTAAGCATGGAGGAAAAACTTCTTTCTTTGATTGTCATCGTCAATTTCTGCCCGCGAGTCATCCTTGGAGAAAGAACAAGGATGCGTTCAGAGCTGGAAAACAAGAATTTTCTCATCCGCCTGCCAGATTGTCAGGATACGATATTTGAGAAGATGTAAAGGACTTGCCCACTGTAATGGAAGATCCATCGAACAATCGTGTCGATGGGTTCGGACAAAGCCATAACTGGACCAAACGGAGTATCTTCTGGGACTTGCCTTATTGGAAAGATAATCTTATAAGGCATAATCTTGATGTTATGCATATCGAAAATAATGTGTTCGATAATGTCTTCAATACCGTCATGGATATTAAAGGAAAGATGAAGGACAATCCAGAAGCAAGACGAGACATTGCCGAGATATACAAGCGTCCTTATCTGAACTTGATACAAAGGTGTCACGACCCGCACCCTAGAGTTAGTGCACGATAACGTAACAACGCCCAGCCTACGCCGCAGTGTCGGTGGTAGAACGCTGTCATAGGTCTCAATGCATCTAACAGTATAAGACTAAACAGTTTATACTCCCCGAATGGGGGTGACATAGCAGAATGTAAACTCAATCACATCTAAGGTAGAGCATAAAGGAAGATAGATAAAACATGAAATCGAAAAGAGATACAACAGATAGAAGTCTAAGTGTCTAAGATACAAACTCAGAATACATCTCAAAACCCAAATACAGTAATCCATAAATACAACTCAAGATGACTGAAAATAAACTATAAGCAAAAATCCTAGCTATCTATGCAACCTCTACTGTCTCCTCTAGGCTAGCAGGCAACCTCCAGGCTATCTGTAAAATTTATCAACAGGTCCAGTCAGGACAGGAGCGAGCACATTACATCTCAACAGTTCATAGCAGGTTAGAAAATATAATCATACAGTAAATTAAGATACAGGTACTGACAGAAATACAGTATGTAAACAGAGAAAGAGCTGTAATAGAAATATCTACTATAAATAGAGACTAACAGTGGCTAGTGATTCAGAGTACAATATAGACATGTAAATGGCCTGGGATGATTCTGATGCTACACTATAGAATGATTCTGATGCTACACTACTGGTGTATTATTCACATGTCCATTTCTACTCCCCCGTACCCCCAATCAATACACAAGGATCCAATCAGGTTATGTTATGATACTATGTACAGCCCCCGAAGGGTGGTAAGCCTCCGAAAGGTGATAAGCCCCCGAAGCGTGGTAGCCTCCGAAAGGTGGTAGCCCCCGAAGGGTGGTACATAGTAGACCCATAAATGGGATAAGGATTCCAGGAAGACTCTGTGATCATACGAGTATATGTCACAAGTGATCGAAGAATCAACGAAGCATAGTGATACGCTATGTAAGTGAAACGCACAAAACATAGAGTACCCAATGCTCCATAAGGATAACATCTCAAGAAGGAATCCATATAGTACCAATCCGTGTGACCAACGTGACAGTACAAGTAAAGTAATCTACTGCAGGAAATAGTTCTAAGCAGGATATGAAATGATCAGAGATTGTACTCGCCTGATATCTGAATGTCCAAGGTAAAGTTACTGTCCGAGGTGAGGTGTCTGGCTCCTAATTAGAACAGCACAAGTCACAACATGTCCAAAAGGGTAATATAAAGCACTACAATGCATTCTACATGAATCTAGGTCAAACTAGGCCAAAGTCAACCCTTGGTCAACTCTGGTGAACTGCACTAGTCAAACTAGGTCAAACTAGGTCATGTCCTAAGTACCCAGCAAGTCTTACTAGGCCTAACCAAGACTATCCTAGCAAGCACACATCAATATAAGGCTATACTAGCCAACATACACCCAACTCTATATAGCATGCAATTATTCAATACTCAAATAGGCAAGAATTCACATTGGATATACACTAGGTAATCTATTACTTTAAGCTATATATGTCTACACATATATACACATGCATATATTGGTATTCAACATTAGGTCTATAATCATGGCATTTTAAATGGTTATATAAACTTATATATTACAACACAATATGCTAACATATATATAATATACATACATAGCTAAGTTAACTATATTCATAAATACTTATTTAAGAGGCTATGTATGTGTATGTGAACATGGCAAAGGGGCAAATGAGGGTTAAATGGGCATACATAGTGTATACATATCAAAGAGTGTCAAAGTGTAAGTGAACAATGTGTCAAGTGTGATAGTGTCAACATAGTGTAAGGGGGTACATGAGGTAATATAGGATTTGTGTTAACATAGAACATTACATCTCATTAACTTGTATATTCCATATATTACATCTATTATTACATTACATTCATGCTTGCATTCATTCATCATTCATTTATTCTCTTGCACCACTATATGCACCATACATTATATACTATGGAACCTACATATTCATTACAAGCCATACTTATACATGCTTACATTAGATAGGATACTTATACCTCATACATCATTTATTTAACTATTTACTCATGCTTGCATTCTCTATTTAATTACATAATGTATATACATTAACATGGGTTAAAATCAAATAGAACATTATATTACACACAAGGGTGCACAAAATGCATATGCCGAATAGTAACTCCTACTAATAATCAATACTGTACCATCTCAGCATGAATTAAAATTTAGGATTAAAGTATGTTATAGATCTATGTGTTAGCTTTCCGAAACTTTAAACGGATCGCGTTTTCGTTTCCGGAAACTCCCGGAATCGCGAAAACACCGAGAACGCGTTTGTCTTTCGTACAGCTGACACTCAAATAATTCTCCAGAAAGTTACAGAAAGAATTAGGCCTATTAATACATGTTTTTGGAAAGCTAACTTCAATAAGCTTCTTTTAAAAAAACGGGAGATTAAACCGAGCTTTGAGCTAGAAGTTATGACATTTCTAAGTTAGGGCTGAAATTAAAAACGTGGATAAAAATCATGACGGATTTGGGTAGTTTGAGACAAAAGAACACAAGTATATAACATAATATATCAAGAACTCACTCTCTACACTAATATATATATATATATATATATATATATATATATATATATATATATATATATATATATATATATATGAGACACTATAGAACACATCTTCAATACAAAAATATGAGATTAAATATGTTATAATTCATTCATACATAACAACAACACATAGTGTGTCCAAATTTGGGATTTTCCCACATGGACACAACCACAACACAAAGGACACTCCTATGACCTCCAAATGGACACAAAATGGACATAAATGGAGATACAACCATGGGGGTCATTCCTATGGGTTCAAAATAGACCTATATGCATGAGAAAATGAAAAGGAGAAGGGATTTATACCTCCCGGTAGATCGAATCGAAGAAAAATCTTCCCGGAGCGACACCGACACGTAGAGATTCCAAAAGGACACGAACGAGTTCCGAATCCTCCCAAACTTGCGTAGCTTCCTCCTTGGCTAGAATGGAGAAGGAAAGAAGAAGATTTGGTGGCGAAATGGAAGAATTTGGTGGAGAAATTGCTAGGGATTGCTCTCTAGGAATTTGGAGAAGAACAAGAAAGAGAGTGTGGATGAGAATAATGAAATGAACTTGAGCCTATCATCTCCCAAAGTGGCTGGCCATATGGGGCTATTTGTCCTATTATGGTAAGGTCCAAAATGCCCCCACTAACCTATTCTATGAGTATTAGGAAAGGGCTAATTGGTTGGCGCTAAATTAGTCATTCTAAAGTCTCTAATCACACTAACCTTATCCATAATAATTAGTCTAACCTCTAACTAAAATATTTCTATCATGTGGACTAAAATTAATATTATGTGGGCCATGCCTAACTAGTGTGTGGATCCCACTAGAGTCAAACTACCCCCGGGTCCCCGTTTCAAGTCGGATTGAGTTGAAATTCGAACCCGACTCTAATAACCCCAAAACAATATCATAAATAATAAAATAATATCAAAATAATTCAAAGAGGTCAAATGCAAAAATATCCTTAGGCCAAAAATGACATTAAAATATCATAATCACATGGTTAGGCTCTAGGTCAAACAGTCTCTAGGGTTTCACTAGCAAAACGTCAAAACCACAAGTCATTGATTTAAATAATTTTAAAATAATTTAAAATCACCAAAAATCATATCATGAATTAAATATAATTATTAAAATAATTATAAACACAAAATTTCAAAATTACCCTCATTTGGGAAACTGGGTGCTACAACTCTACCCACCTTAGAAAAATTTTATCCTCGAAATTTAAGATCGATAGTACTCCTTCTAGAGCCTCTAACCTACCCAATATCTAAGGTAACACTTCCTAACACTGGAATAATAAACGGACATCTAAAAAGTGTCAATCTAGGAATACCTCCAATACTGCTCTGCTGTACGGCGGTAATGGAACTTCAATAGAATATGGACTGGAACCTATATCCAAGGGACTGGACCTATTTTAAAGTGGTCTTAACTAAGGATGAAAAGGAACTGATCATAGGCTATAGGTATGCTCAAACTATTATCTTCCTATTAGCCATCTATTAATACATTCTATTACCATAGGAACGATGCATTACTAAGACATATAGGCCCCTATCTCTCATAACACATTTATACTCACCAAAAGACTAGTACATCCTATCAAGGCTGATACTATAATCTCTCCTAAATCTCCTAAGCTACATGTTTATAGACACACATCCCCACATTAAGGACTAACCCATATATATCTACAACTGATACTAATGGAGTGACGTCTCTATTTCCCAACAATCAAGGTCTAAATTTTTTTTATCTAAATCATGCAATTTGAAGGAATAGTATACAAGGTCAGGGCATACCGTAGCAGTTGGAAGTCTCCCCTAGGTACACTAATTATTCTACACTACAACAAATAAGGCCTACAATAGCAGTTTTTCTATAGCGTTCAAGTGTCCCCGCTATAGAATGTTATCAACAATAGCGTTCTTTCTACAGTACTATAGAAATATCTATCTATAGCGTTTTATGAATGCTATAGAATCTATATCATTCATCTACTAAGTCTGTATGTCAAAGCAGATCTCATGTTCTAAAAAAAAAAAATCGAGCGCATGGACCCGCTCAATTTTTTGGGTTCCGTTCGAAAAAATTTCAATCCGCTCAAAGAACCCCCTCCCCCCTTTATTTCGTACTCATCCTTTTTTCAACTTCCAACTCCCAAACTCTAACCCTTCTTCCTCTTTCGTTCGAATTTTTTTTGACCGAAATACCTCCTTCTTCTTCTTCCTCACGTGTCTTCCGCTGTCCCCCTCCCTACCGTGCAACCCTGCTGCCCTCCTCCTCACCGCACGTGCTCCCGTTCCACCGCACGCCGGCTTCACCACCACCTTCACCACACCACCACCTTCACCATTACGGTTAGGGTTTTAATTTGTGTGTGATGCTATTGAAATTTGTCATGGGTGTAGAAGTACAAGCTATGGATGCTTTTAAAATTTATGTGTGGTGCTTTTAAAACCCCCTTCCTCTTTTTCCTCCCTCTCTCCGCCTCCGTCTCCTCTCACGACCAAGGCGAATGCATGCTTACCGTTTTAGGTGACTTCAAGTACTACTATGAGGGTTTCTCGGAGGTCCTATCGACATTGGCTAAGGATGAAGAGGTTGGGGTCAAGTTCGATATGGCATGGTGAAGGAAGTATGCCTCAGGCGTATTCCATGATGTCTCGGAGGCAGCAGATCAGATACACCCTACTGAGGTTCTTCGACTTGTGGAAAACATAGAAAAACTACCAAAATTGGTATTTAAATCCCCTCCTCTCTTTTTGCAATTTCCCCCTTTCTCTAGGGTTTTCTCCTACCCTCTCATGGATCCCTCTCTCTCTCTCTCTCCCCTAAGTTCCTGATGGGATACACCAATGCAGCTACGAGGAAGAAGACGCCGAGAGTGGAGGATCTGGAGCGGGTGGCGGGGATCGTGATAGTGCTATCAGAGATAGGGATATGAGGGGAGGGAGGGACCTGAGCGACACGAAGAGGGGCATGGCGGAGATGGTAGAGAGGTTGGTCAGGGTCCTTGTGGAGGACCTCAGGCTCAACCGAGACAGGGACCATGGTAGGGTTGTCGAGTTTCGGTCCCCGCCAAAGGTGTCCATTGCCGATAAGCTAGGGCTCACCAAGAAAAAGGTCGAATCTCTAGTACTTTCTGGCTGCTTCAAATCTAGTGCATGTTCCTGAACATTTTTTTGCAAGCTCCTCACTGAAGCAATCACAATTCAGTGAAGCACAGCCCGTAGTTGCTTCCATAAAAGAGTCTACAGAGTCCTCTTCAGTACCATCGCCTCACATGCAGAAAATAAACATCTTAGATTGGATGCAAGATTTAATAGGTCACCTCATATGACACAAGTAGTTCGAGGTACTTGCTTGCAATTTGCTTTCATTTGCTCTCATTCTTTTCGCTTTACATGTTATCAACAATAGGTTCGAGTCTACTTGATGTTTTTATATAAATATACATCAATTTTTACTACTGTATCTCAAGAATCAACCATCTAGTTTGTACCAAATATCATTCTTTTACATTAGATTTATAACTCTACATTCCATGTGATGATTTTAAGAACTATATTTGGAGGAAAGTTTGGTATGAAAATTTTGCATGCCATCCACTTGTATACTTATACCTATATTAATGTTGAATTTGTCAAGGATTGGACTTCTATTTGCAAGTTTTACTAGTAAGTTTCACTTAATATGATATATGTCGCCTTTAAGATACTTTTGTTTTATGAAGTCCACATGGATCCAATGTAGTCAGCAACCAAGGTCACTTGCATGAAGTAAATTAACTTCACTACTGCATTTTTTGTAGCACCAGCAAATTATAGTTGTGTTAATTTTGTTAGTTATTGACCTCACTTGACTTGGGCCCTGTTATATCCAAGTTTTATATGAAGTTTTAAGAGGGCGTAATTAGGCTTCCTTTCTAGTGTTTTATACATACAGACTAATGCAGATTTCTTTAAACTGTAGGTAATACTACCTGCCAAACCCAGCAAATTCCATACTACAATCAACTTCCGCGGTTAATAATCTTGATCAAGCAAAAAATTTACCAGATCATGCCCAGGTAAACTCTGATGGTATTTATGTTGTAAATGTTGTAGTTTTCCAATCAACATTCTAAAGTCCATGGTGCACCATCCAATTTGCAAATTGGAAATCAACCTTATCAAGGCTTAACTTTCGTACACCGATCTGTAACTCAAGGTGTGCTTAAGGCAGCTGCTATCAATGTTTTTGGTCTGGAACTCCTTCCTGGAGATATTGATTAATTACATTAATTTTTATATGTATATCTTGACTTACCTTGTTAATTTTTTTGCTTGCTGATCCACTCTCTTCATTAGCTTCAATTGGTGAATTTCTCTGCAATGTTATAAATCAGTTGATGCACCTGCCTTTGGCAAGTTGCCTTCACAGTTTTTCAAATTGTTGGTGATGGCTTAATATTTTTTCTTAATCTTTTTTGTAGCAAGCAGTATCAGGATCGGGAGGGAATAAAGCTACTATTGTCGGACGACATATGATGAGAATGCAATCACAAATGCTGTGGATATTTATGACAGCTCTAGGTTCTTGATTTTTTCTCTTCTTATATTTGACTATATCTATTTTAATGAATTTGCAGCTAATCCATCATTCCATTTTGAAATTGTTCAGTGGTTTCGTGTACTTCTTGGCTTCGAATAATGACTGGAGTTCGAGACTTGGACATGGAAAAGTTTCAACTTTCCAAACATCTCCGCTTTAGTTGGCCATTAATGTAAGCTTTCTTATATTACATTTATTTTGGGTAATTGGTTAGGCATCTTAATTATGGATTACCTCACAAAGCTAGATTTATGTGACAACTGAGTACATTTGACTAAATTGTATAAAGAGACTACAAATTTCCGCTATTGTAATGCATTATCTGCAGCTACCTGCTGTTTTCTCCTCCTTTTATTACTACAGCTTCAGTCTACAGTGCTGTGGTATTAAACAGATAGGTATGTAGGATCGGATAGGGGATTTGGATATTTACCTGTGTGTATGTCTGTGTACTGTAGAAGATGCAAGCATCTGCTACAGGAAGTAGCAGCAGAATTGCATTAATAGCAGTAGAAGTTGCAAATAGCAATAGCAATATCTGTGTAGACCAATAGGTATTTGTCTTGGATAATCCTATGGGCATCAGTTATATGCATCAGTTTTCCCAAGTACCGTATCCAAGATACGACCATGTGGTGCATTGTTGGTCTGTAGAAAAATAGACACCCGGGTATTTGAGTTTGAGCACTCGAGTTTGTATGCCTTTTGTTTTCCTTTTAGAAACCCTCAAATTATGTCCGTCTTTGCCCCCTTTTGTATTTTAAACTTCCTTAAATTCATCTCACAACAAGGGTGCTACCAGAATATGTACTTTTTATGGAGTTTAATATTTTGCGAGGCCACATACAAGGTGTACAATTCTTGACTGCCTGTGTTCTACTTCTTATTTCATATTTGGCATATTTACCGGGACTCGATAACCTGAGAAGCATGTCATTTACATGTGACAAAAGCATTCTCTTAGATGCTAGATAGAAAAATAGAAGTCTGGTGCTTAATTCTTAACTGTTATCCTATGTAGCATATACATCACTTCAGCGAAGAGGATTCCATTTTTGTAGCTTGATTGTTTAAATGCCCTCTTTTCTTCTCATCGCAAGCTGCTTCTGAACTTGTGAATACAAAGTGTGGGTGTTTCTTCATATGAATTAATCTACATTTTTGCTTATTAATTTGAGAAGTCAAAAGAAATTATACATTCTAAATGGTCACAGAAATGCTTCCTAAGAGAACACAAGCACTCCCCTCGGATATGCCTGTTACATACAAAATATTCTCTCATTGCCAGGTAGAAACTGTGCTTGCTTGCCTTTTCTTTGCTACCACATATTGGTTAGACTGTACTTAAATAGAGGAGCTTCTCAGAGAACTCATCTCATTCTGAGCTTAGTTTTCATGTAACCATACCATAGGTTATGTTGTAATTAATTTCTTTAGGTACTGGTGAGTTTTATATATATATATATATATATATATATATATATATATATATATATATATATATATATATATATATATAATTTTTACTGATGAGTAATATATAGTTGTTTAATTAGCATGATAATATAGTTTAGCATTGATTGCAAACATATAATTTTATTTCATTTTCTATTGGTGCAGGGCAGGGATGTGTATATAATTTTATTCTAGCATGTAGTTAACATCTCTAAATTGATACCAGATCGTTAGAAAAGTAGGAGGAATACTGGAATACAACTGCAACAAAGATAAATGTGTATGGAATACATGGATCATGATCTTGTGTGAACTTATTTTTTTATATAGTAATGCTAATGTGTTTTCTTCTCAATTTTGTGTAGGTTGGCGTGTAAATTTTTGATAGTTGTGGATATAAGCTAGAAGGAAAGAGTCAATCGAGTTGCATTTTGGCCTACAAACATTTTGTATGGAAATGGAATGTTTTAGTTGAATTTTGGACTATCGTTAGGTTTCAAACATTTTGTACATCTTGGATTCTTTTTACATGAAAAATTTATTTTGGACTACTATTTCGATCACCTTATGCGTATAACAACTTTTTGTACATCTTGAATGTTTTAATGAAAATGTATGAATTTGTTTATTTTGGCAAACATTTTGGTATATATTGGAATTTGCATTTTTTTTCAATTGTCCCCATCTTTGTTTACAGACATTTGTTCAAATGTAAGCTCTAATATTATAACACTGCAATATGTTGCAGTTTAAATTATTCTTTTTGATTTTTTTTTGCCAATTCATGTAGAAATGAAGCCGCATGTGTATATGATCATGATTCATTTTCTTTTCCTTTCCTCATTTTCTTAGCTTCTTTCTCTCTTAGATGCTCTATCTTGAAAATTTTATCGATTGTCTAAAATTTTTTTGATTATAGAACTGCACATGATATGTTTTCTTAAGCTCTTCTATAATCATAAACTGAATTTCATGATGTAATCTACACATCACCAGCATAGAAATTACCTCTTTCTTACATAAATCTTGTAAAGTGCCATAACTAATTTATTATTTAAATATTCATTTGATTAACTCAATACAACTTGTGTCCATCATGCCCTTATTGTGAGTTAATGACTGGGCCACGTTCAAGGACTTCTAATGTTTACTTTGGTTTGTAGGGTCTTATCACAAAAGAAAGAATATTGATCCAACAGCTGCTCCTTATGCTAGAGCTCAAGGAGAGGTTGAAGGACTTGGTGAGGGTGCAACTCCTTGATGTGGTAAGTCGTTCATGAACACTGTGATTTTTCAGCTGTGATTTTTCATTATGTTGTTAAGTTTTAATTAGTTTTAGTGTGAAGTATCTTAACTTTTACAACTGTGATTTTTCAACTAGATATCTACATTTTCTAAATTTCTTACTAGAGACAACGCAAAGAGTCTAATGGTCAAACATATGCATCAGGTTAAAAAAAATGAAGCCTCGTGTGCTTTTGGGATTGTCTGGAGTTGGCGATGTCTTCAATGAGCAGGTAAGCTGACCAAATAAGAATCCATAATACCTTTTATGCTTATGTATATAACATGAATGGAACTAAATTCAACATCGTCTTTGGCTATTGACGAGCATCTCCTTAGGGAATGTAACCTCATACATAGCGACGGAAGGATCCATATTTGCTAGAATACTTTTCCTTCTGTTTATGATCTGTACTGCGAGTTTTTTTTTGTTGTTAACTTTCTTTGAAAAACCTGTTTTCTTTATCGACTTCAGTAAAATCTGGTCTCCTTTTTGAATATATATACCTTGGGACATTGTGAAATATTCACTATTGCTGATTATTTACAATTAAGTGTCCACCTGGAAATTTTTGTTATCATCCACCTATAAATTGGATTAACCAAGTGGATTACAAAGTCTATTAGTCATCACATAATCTGAATCTAAAGCAATGAACATACAACAATATTTTTTTTCCAACTTGTCTAAGAAGGATCGAGAGTAGAAGAAAGAGGTGTTATTGATATGGAATTGACTACTGTCAGTTTAGGATTCTTCATCTACCGCACCAATATTTCCTTTTGTGAAAACAATATCTCTAACTAGTTGCTTGGTTAGGGACCATGCTCATTGTAGACGAGCATCAATGGTGAGGCAACAAATGCAACAAATATAAATGTTTATGGAATACATGGATACATGATCTTGTGTGAACTTATTTTTTTATATAATAATGCTAATGTGTTTTCTTCTCAATTTTGTGTAGGTTGGCGTGTAAATTTTTGATGGTTGTGGATATAAGCTAGAAGGAAAGAGTCGATCGAGCTACATTTTGGCCTAAAGATATTTTGTATGGAAATGGAATAGTTTAGTTGAATTTTGGACTAGCATTAGGTTACAAACATTTTGTACATCTTAGATTCTCTTTACATGAAAAATTTATTTAGGACTACTATTTCGATTACTTTAGGTGTACAACAACTTTTTGTACCTCTTGAATGTTATAATAAAAAATGTATGAATTTATTTATTTTGGTTAACCTTTTATATATCTTGATTGATCGAAATGGAAGTTGCGATTGAAATTGTTGAAATCAAAATTGCGGTTCAACATGAATTTTATGATGCACAGGTTAATTGTATGTGATACAAAACAGGTTATTCATATATGAAATTTTACAGCATATTTATGGCACTCAAAATGTTATAAAAATCGACAGCGTTCAGAAATGCTATAATTAATCGACAGCATTAAAGAACGCTATGCACCATCTACAGCATTCATGAACGCTATTATTCATCAACAAAATTCATGAACGCTATAGACCATCCACAACATTCATGAACGCTATAATCTATTTACAGCATTCATGAATGCTATAAACCATCCACAGCATTCATGAACGCTATAATCCATCTACAACATTCATGAACGCTATAATCCATCTACAGCATTCAAGAACGCTATAATGTTATAGCGTTCACATGTCTTGTCATACTATAGCGTGGGCAATTATAGCGGACAGAATATGCTATAGAAGGCTTTCTATAGCGTTTTGCGCATGCTATTGTAGGTTTGTAGTAGTGCTAGGTCAAAACAGTACTATTGTATCAGCACACAAACAATCTAGGGTGTCCTAATTTGTCACTCTCCGATCCTGGAATACGTATTTTAATACGTAAACCGATAAATTATATTTACCTTGTATTTATACGATATTTATTATGCTGTATTTTTTCATGCATTTCCAAAAAATATTCGACAAAATATTATTTCGTAATTTATTTTCTGTATTTGGGCCTACAGTTTTGGCTCATTTGGGTAACCTATTTTTGGTTCACCAATGGTTCATCATGAACCCTTGGGTTCAAGATTCTATATATATAACTCATCTCATTCTCTCTCCTCTCATTTATTTCCTTTCATTAATTTCCTCCACCAACCAAGGCAAGTACCAACTTGCTCAAGAGATGGATCCATAAATGATGTTGATGTTTTCTAACAAAATTATTTGCCAAAATATGTTCTTTTCCTCATTCTATACTAGTTTAGAACTTGAAGTTTTCCATTTTGAAGCTTTAATTTTTGTAGATCTAGGTTTTAACCATTTTCGGATCTTCTTGGTTTTGATCTAGCAAACTTCATTATTTTCAAGTTTTGATGGTTACATGTTGTAGAGAATTTTATTCTCCCCAATTTTGACCTTTGAAAGGTTGGATTTGGACTTATTTTGACCAAGTTATGGACTTTTGAAGCCTTGGGTTCAAACCATGGAGTTCTTGCTGATTTGGAGAAGACAGTGAGCAGTGTACGAGAGCTTTTTAGCTTGCGCCACTGAGCTGCACGCGCTCTTTAGCGCAGCACAGTATATGGACCCCATACGCTGCCTTTTTGAAGCGTATGGACCTCATACGCTGCCTTGACAAGGAGTCGTATGGACCTCATACGCTGCCTTGACAAGGAGTCGTATGGACCTCATACGCTGCCTTGACAAGGAGTCGTATGGACCTCATACGCTGCCTTGATGAGGAGTCGTATGGACCTCATACGCTGCCTTGATGAGGAGTCGTATGGACCTCATACGCTGATCTGAGCGTAGGCTAACCTGAGCGTAGGCCGACCTGAGCGTAGGCTGACCTGAGCGTAGGCTGACCTGAGCGTAGGCTGACCTGAGCGTAGCCTGACTTGAGCGCGCTCTGACCTGGACTCCCCTATACCTTATATTTTTATATGTATATATTATATTGCATATATATATGTAAATGTTTGTGTATGCTATATATCCTTACGCCTTTTATCCTGAACATGATATGAGCACTAATGTGACCCCGGTGAACAAAGTGTTCCTACCTGATACTTGTACCTGAATGTCCCAGTTCTCGTTCATGCTCGACAAATGACTCGTAACTCCACGTGGCATATTTGCAATGATGCATTACACCAAGGAGGGTAGAACATGTTGACATACTGATTGAGATGGATCCTCTTTTGGGGTACTCGTACTTGAGTACGACATTTAGGAGGATAATCATACAGGCCACAGCATGTGAGTCCAAGATTTCACCTAGGGTTAAACTAGGCAACTAAATATACTAGATGCATGGGGAGGGCAGAATCCTGAGATCGTGTTACACCAGCCGCCTTGAGATATTGTCTTGACACGCCGGCTGGTCTCCACGGATACTGTGTCATCCGCAATGAGTGGATGACTGTATCCGATTAATTCCTGCTATATATTATATGTCTTGGCAAGGTGGTCTTACGAGGGACCTGTGCTCAATGATACCTGTCTACGTGAACCCCTGGGTTGGCTAGCCTTGCTGGAAAGATACGATCTGAGGATTTTGAAATAACATGACGCGAGGATAACCTCGTCCCACTAGAAACTCGTAGACTTGATTGGCCGCGAAAATGACTTGCTTGTATCTTATTACCTTCCGTGAATAACTGAGGGAAGCGGACTGTCATGGTACGTGATCCAACCCATGTTCTTGTTTGATTGTTGGGATGGTTATCGTACTATGACAGGCTGTGGACCGAAGTTATGAACGTAAGACTTATTCTGGTTGTGAAGTGTTACTTCTGTGAATGACGGAGGAACATGGTCTATCATGGTACATGATCCAACCCATGTTCTTGTTTGATTGTTGGGTTGGTTATTGTGCTACGATAGGCTATCGACCGAAGTCACGATCAGGAGGTTTTATTGTTTCTACCTTTTCACTTATGTGAAAGTTATAGAGTACGACACGTCCCGACTCCATGCGGCACCTTTTGTCCTTGTTTGGTTGTAAGGGTGCCATATGGGTTCGAGGATGTTGCGCTACCCTATAATAGTAGCATAAGTATTACTATTATTAATCATTCTATTAACTGGGTTTTTAATCTGAACTCTTGTGCCCCCTTGGCGGTACTTGCTATTCGGGGCTGACCCCGCTGGTTTTGTTTGGCCAGATCTCGTAGCAGAGCCAGAGGACACGATCTTCCTCCCTGACATGCATGGTGCATACTAGGAGCATGGCAGTTAGGGGACTCGAGTGGGTTTCTTCTCCACCACTCCTGCTTATACTTTGTGCGGCGTTTAGCCACCGGCACCTGTTAGCCGGATTACTTAATATTTTGTGTCAGTACATAATTGTAATTAAACAGACTGCAGCTGTGTATAATTTTGTACTCCTGACTCTCTGAGATAGCTGAATTATAAAGCTAGTCTCTCATGATCATTTTGATGAAGCGTCGGGGACGCCTTACTGCTTTATCTTTAAGGTTCATTTAATTGCTGATGTGATTTGATTGATTGAGACATAGAACCCTGTGGGACCATATGAGACTTGATTGTAGCATGTACCCCCTAGTCTCTCGACAGCCACGATCGCCGTATGACGTTACGTACCTCATATGGAGTAGCTGGCCTAGTCCGTCTCCGTATTTCGGTACTGGGGCGTGACAAGGTTTTTAGTGGTGGCCCATGCAGGTCGGTTTTTTCAGACTTGTGGGGTATTGCGAATTATTAGGAGTCTCAATCAAAACTTGTTTCCCTTGAAATTATGTTTCGAATTCTCTGTCTTTCCTTGATCTCTAACCTGACTTGCATCCTCGAAATCTTCCTCGTTCGGACTTGATAATCTTATATCTTTCTCTATAGGGGTGCTTCATTCTCAGTAGCGGGTGAGACCCATGAGGAAGAGCAGCGAGAGCATGGCTCGACTGGGCACCAGCAGGGGAGAGAACCTTCCCCAGGGCGGACACGAGCAGAAATGAAACCAGAGGCAGTACAGCCGCAGGTTATTGAAACTCCTGCACCACCAGCAGCGACGGCAGTACCAGATGCCGTAGCACTCCTGGAGATCATCCGGGGGATTCTTGTCACTCACCAACAGCAACAGACTCAGCAGCAGGAGCAGAACGTGTTGCTGAACCAAGGGATTCAGTTAGCTCTTGAGAGGAGTGCCGGGGTTGACTCGGGAGCATCAGGAAGGTTCCGTCGCTTGAACCCGAGGTATTTTGATGGCACGGAGGATGCCATCACTGCGGATGCATGGATTCAAGATATCGAAGCCATTCTTGTGGCAGCCAAGGTTCCAGATGATGAGAAGGTTGATCAGGTCAAATTAGTACTTCAGGATCTTGCCCGCGACTGGTGGGCATCAGAAGAAGTTGGTATAAGACGCCCTGTTCGTTGGACCACCTTCAGTGAAAGATTCAAGGCTAAGTATTTTGGTGTAGTAGCTCGATATGAGCTCCAGCAGAAGTTTATTAGTCTCAAGCAAGCAGGCAAGACCGTAGATGGGTATGCAGCAGAGTTCTGCAGATTGTGCCGTTTTGCCCCAGCAATGGTGGCAACGGAGCCAGAGAAAGCTATGAGGTTCCAGCAGGGACTTCATTTGGAACTATTACAGCTTGTGGAGGGACACGACTACCAGACGTTTGACGCTGTTTTGACGGTCGTTCGGAGGCACGAGCTTATCCAGCAGAGGTTGGCATCGAGGACAGGAGGTCAGAAGAGATCTCATTCCCAGGTTGGAGGAGGAGTAATGCAGCGAACATCGGCACCGGCACCCGGTGTACGTATTCATGATGCAGGAGCGCCGCGGAGGACGGCCGTGTCAACTAATTCAGCGCCAGTTTGGCACCAGCAGCCGAGGAACCAATAGCAGCGTCAGGGAGCACCCCAGGGCTGTACATTCTGTAGGAAGGCAGGGTACACGAGGGAGGTGTGCCGGTCAGCGAATGGCTTATGCTTGAGGTGTGGTAGTTCAGACCACCGTATCTCCACTTATCCTGTGATGCAGAGGCCAGGAGGGCCAGCTCAGCAGTTTCCAGCGTTGCCAGCCCCGGTGGCAACCCCGAGTGGAGGGCCAGTATTAGCAGTGAGGCCCCTAGCCCAGCGTCTACCAACGCAGGCTCAGATGTTCCGCCAAGCACAGGAAGCCGGAGGCCCTCAGGGGCAGCAACAACATGGTCGAGGAAGGCCGCAACAAGGAGCTCCGCGGGGCCAGGGCCAGGCTCTCACATTATCCTTGGGAGAGGCTCTAGCGTCTAGTGACGTAGTGGCAGGTAAAATTATCGTCACCTCATTTCCCGCTGTAGCATTATTTGATTCAGGCGCAACTCATTCATTCATCTCTGCACAATATGCTACACGGATTGGACTAGTGTTCGAGGCATTGCCAGAGAGGATGGATATACTCACCGGCAATGGGCTCGTAGAAGTTAGCAGAGTACGCTTTTCATGTCCGGTAGAGGTGTGTGGGTATTTACTGCCTGCATCATTGATTGAATTCCCTATGGGGAATTTTGATGTTGTTTTTGGCATGGACTGGTTGAGAGACAGTCATGCGACAATTGATTGTAGAGGAGGTAGGGTCATATTCAGCGTTCCTGGGATGGAACAGTTCATCTTTACTCGAACCTTGAAGAATCCGTCCGGAGGCGTCCTCTCAGCAGCAGTGTCAGAGCCAGGACAGATTCCGAGAGTGGTCGAAGATTTTCTTGACGTCTTCCCTGATGAGCTCCCAGGGATACCCCCCAGTCAGAGAGGTAGAATTTAGCATTGAGTTGAACCCTGGAACGAGGCCTATTACAGACAGAGTTTACAGAATGTCGCCGTCAGAACAGGATAAGTTGTATCAACATGAGGAAGAGTTGAAGTCTAAGGGATTCATTCGAGACAGTAAATCGCCCTGGGCCGCGCCGGTGATTCTAGTTCCCAAGAAGGATGGGTCGACGAGGATGTGCATCGACTACCGCAAGCTGAATGCAGTAACAGTGAAGAATAAGTACCCGTTACCAAGGATTGATGACCTGTTTGACCAGTTGAGCAAGGCCAGCATCTTTTCCAAGATCGATCTTCGGTCGGGATACTATCAAGTAAGAGTCCGGGAGTAAGACATACCGAAGACAGCATTCAGATCTAGATATGGGCATTATGAGTTTTTAGTAATGCCCTTTGGACTAACCAACGCCCCCGCAGTATTCATGGATTTAATGAACCGCATCTTTCTGCCGTATTTGGATAAATTTGTGGTGGTGTTCATAGATGATATCCTTGTCTATTCCAGCAGTGAAGAGGAGCATGAGAAACATCTTAGGACTGTCTTGCAGACATTGAGGGAGCATCAACTTTATGCGAAGCTCGACAAGTGTGAATTCTGGTTAGACCATATTTCGTTCCTGGGACATGTAATTTCTGGAGCAGGAGTGTCAGTGGATCCGAAGAAGATTGAGGCCGTAGAGCATTGGCCGGTCCCGAGAACGGTTGCAGAAGTGCGAAGTTTCTTAGGATTAGCTGGTTACTACAGAAGGTTCGTGGCGGACTTTGCCAAGATCTCTGCGCCCTTAACGCGTTTGACGCACAAGGACGTAGAGTTTGTTTGGTCAGCTAGCTGTCAGGCATCATTTGAAGAATTGAAGAAGAGATTGATCTCAGCCCCGATCTTGACGCTTCCAGTAGGAGCAGGAGGCTTTACAGTATATTGTGACGCATCAGGGAAGGGTCTTGGATGTGTATTGATGCAGCATGGAAAGGTGATAGCATATGCGTCTCGGCAGCTTCGAGACCATGAGAAGAATTACCCGACTCACGATTTGGAGTTAGCAGCTGTGGTGTTTTCACTAAAGTTGTGGAGGCATTATTTATACGGGAATCGGGTAGAGATCTACACTGATCATAAGAGTTTGAAATACGTATTCACGCAGCGAGATTTGAACATGAGGCAAAGAAGATGGTTAGAACTGCTGAAGGATTTTGATTTAGATCTTCAGTATCATCCAGGCAAGGCGAATATAGTTGCAGATGCACTGAGTAGGAGAGACAGTGCCTTATTCTTGACCTCGTAGAAGCATATTCTAGAAGACCTTCAGAGTATGGGAATCGAAGTAGTTTTGCCAAGGGATATAGGAAGAATGACCAGTATTGCAGATTCAGTCAACCTTAGTAGAGAGGATAAGGGCAGCACAAGCAGGAGATCCACAGATTCAGAAATTGCGATCGGAGTGTGAATCAGGCCGTAGAAAGGAGTTAGTGATTCATGAAGATGGTACTCTAAGGTTTGAAAACAAACTCTGTGTACCGAGTGGAGACCTTCGGCAAGAAGTTATGTCCGAAGCTCATAGTTCTATTTACTCCATTCATCCAGGAGGAACGAAGATGTATCGAGATATCAGGCAGTACTTTGGTGGAATGGCATGAAAAGAGAGATAGCGAGATTTGTATCCAAGTGTCTGGTATGTCAGCAGGTGAAAGCCGAGCAGCAGAGACCAGCAGGATTGCTGCAAGCCGCTTCCTATCCCAGAATGAAAATGGGAGCACATCACGATAGATTTTGTGACCGGTTTACCTAGATCTCCGGCTGGCAAGAATGCAGTCTGGGTAATAGTAGATCGACTCACGAAGGTCGCTCATTTCCTTCCCTTCCGAGTTGGACAAACTACTGAGCAGCTAGCAGAAATGTACATGAAGCAGATAGTAAGGCAGCACGGTGTTCCAGTTAGTATAGTATCAGATCGGGATACGCGGTTTACTTCCCATTTTTGGCGGAGCTTACACCAAAGTTTGGGAACCAAGTTAAGATTCAGTACTGCTTATCATCCACAAACTGACGGGCAATCAGAAAGAACCATTCAGACATTAGAAGATATGCTACGGGCGTGTACCTTAGATTTTGGCGGATCTTAGGAGGATCACCTTCATCTAGTGGAGTTCTCCTATAACAACAGCTATCAGGCTAGCATTCAGATGGCCCGGTTCGAAGCATTATACGGAAGGAAGTGCAGGTCCCCTTTGGCATGGGACGACGTCGGAGAGCGAAAGTTGTTGGGGCCAGAGATGATCACGCAGACTGTGGAGATAGTTAAGTTGGTCAGAGAGCGCCTTCGAGTTGCACAGGACTGACATCGTCATTGGGCAGATCAGCATCGTAGGCCTCTAGAGTTTAGAGTCGGCGACCAAGTGTTTCTACGGATTTCGCCTACTCGGGGTATCATCAGATTTGGAACCCGAGGAAAGCTTAGTCCAAGATACGTTGGTCCTTTTAAGATTCTCGCTCGGGTAGGCGATGTGGCTTATCGACTTGCCCTTCCGCCTTCGTTAACTGGCATACATGATGTGTTTCATGTGTCCCAATTACGTGGGTATGTCCCGAATCCGAGTCATGTCCTTGATCATTCTGAGTTAGTCGTTGGTACCGACCTAACTTATGAGGAACAACCCGTGTCTATTTTGGACCGGCGAGAGAAGGTACTCAAGAATCGGACGATAAGCCTTGTCTGTGTTTCTTGGAACCATCACTCTTCGGGAGAGTCAACCTGGGAGCGCGAGGACGAGATCAGATCTCGGTATCCGTATTTGTTTGACTAATGAGGTATATTTTTTACGCCTTATTGACACGATTCCATGCTTATCTGCACCTGCTTGTTTTGCACTTTGTGATGTATGATAGTAACTGCTATGATAGTTAACTTGTATATGATTGTGCCTTGCTTGCCCTGATTTCACTATCCTGTCTTGGCTGGAATTCCGAAGACGGAATTTTTCTAAGAAGGGTAGAGATGTCACTCCCCGATCCTGGAATACGTATTTTAATACGTAAACCGATAAATTGTATTTACCTTATATTTATACGATGTTTATTATGCTGTATTTTTTTATGCATTTCCAAAAAATATTCGACAAAATATTATTTGTAATTTATTTTCTGTATTTGGGCCTACAGTTTTGGCTCATTTGGGTAACCTATTTTTGGTTCACCAATGGTTCATCATGAACCCTTGGGTTCAAGATTCTATATATATAACTCATCTCATTCTCCCTCCTCTCATTTATTTCCTTTTATTTATTTCCTCCACCAACCAAGGCAAGTACCAACTTGCTCAAGAGATGGATCCATAAATGATGTTGATGTTTTCTTACAAAATTATTTGCCAAAATATGTTATTCTCCTCATTCTATACTAGTTTAGAACTTGAAGTTTTCTATTTTGAAGTTTTAATTTTTGTAGATCTAGGTTTTAACCATTTTCGGATCTTCTTGGTTTTGATCTAGCAAACTTCATTATTTTCAAGTTTTGATGGTTCCATGTTGTAGAGAATTTTATTCTCCCTAATTTTGACCTTTGAAAGGTTGGATTTGGACTTATTTTGACCAAGTTATGGACTTTTGAAGCCTTGGGTTCAAACCATGGAGTTCTTGCTGATTTGGAGAAGACAGTGAGCAGTGTGCGAGAGCTTTTTAGCTTGCGCCACTGAGCTGCGCGCGCTCTTTAGCGCAGCGCAGTATGGACCCCATACGCTGCCTTTTGGAAGCGTATGGACCTCATACGCTGCCTTGACAAGGAGTCGTGTGGACCTCATACGCTGCCTTGACAAGGAGTCATATGGACCACATACGCTGCCTTGATGAGGAGTCGTATGGACCTCATACGCTGATCTGAGCGTAGGCTAACCTGAGCGTAGGCCGACCTGAGCGTACGCTGACCTGAGCGTAGGCTGACCTGAGCGTAGGCTGACCTTAGCGTAGGCTGACCTGAGCGTAGGCTGACCTGAGCGTAGCCTGACTTGAGCGCGCTCTGACCTGGACTCCCCTATACCTTATATTTTTATATGTATATATTATATTGCATATATATATATGTAAATGTTTGTGTATGCTATATATCCTTACGCCTTTTGTCCTGAACATGATATGAGCACTAATGTGACCCCGGTGAACAAAGTGTTCCTACCTGATACTTGTACCTGAATGTCCCAGTTCTCGTTCATGCTCGAAAAATGACTCGTAACTCCACGTGGCATATTTACAATGATGCATTACACCAAGGAGGGTAGAACATGTTGACATACTGATTGACATGGATCCACTTTTGGGGTACTCGTACTTGAGTACGACATTTAGGAGGATAATCATGCAGGCCACAACATGTGAGTCCAAGATTTCACCTAGGGTTAAACTAGGCAACTAGATATACTAGATGCATGGGGAGGGCAGTATCCCGAGATCGTGTTACACCAGCCGCCTTGAGATATTGTCTTGACGCGCCGGCTGGTCTCCACGGATACTGTGTCATCCGCAACGAGTGGATGACTGTATACGATTAATTCCTGCTATATATTATATGTCTTGGCAAGGTGGTCTTACGAGGGACCTGTGCTCAATGATACCTGTCTACGTGAACCCCTGGGTTGGCTAGCCTTGCTGGAAAGATACGATCTGAGGATTTTGAAATAACATGACACGAGGATAACCTCGTCCCACTAGAAACTCGTAGACTTGATTGGCCGCGAAAACGACTTGCTTGTATCTTATTACCTTCCGTGAATAACTGAGGGAAGCGGACTGTCATGGTATGTGATCCAACCCATGTTCTTGTTTGATTGTTGGGATGGTTATCGTACTATGACAGGCTGTGGACCGAAGTTATGAACGGAAGACTTATTCTGGTTGTGAAGTGTTACTTCTGTGAATGACGGAGGAACATGGTCTATCATGGTACATGATCCAACCCATGTTCTTGTTTGATTGTTGGTTTGGTTATTGTGCTACGATAGGCTATCGACCGAAGTCACGATCAGGAGGTTTTATTGTTTCTACCTTTTCACTTATGTGAAAGTTATAGAGTACGACACGTCCCGACTCCATGCGGCACCTTTTGTCCTTGTTTGGTTGTAAGGGTGCCATATGGGTTCGAGGATGTTGCGCTACCCTATAATAGTAGCATAAGTATTACTATTATTAATCATTCTATTAACTGGGTTTTTAATCTGAACTCTTGTGCCCCTTTGGCGGTACTTGCTATTCGGGGCTGACCCCGCTGGTTTTGTTTGGCCAGATCTCGTAGCAGAGCCAGAGGACACGATCTTCCTCCCTGACATCCATGGTGCATACTAGGAGCATGGCGGTTCGGGGACTAGAGTGGGTTTCTTCTCCACCACTCCTGCTTATACTTTGTGCGGCGTTTAGCCATCGGCACCTGTTAGCCGGATTACTTAATATTTGTGTCAGTACATAATTGTAATTAAACAGACTGCAGCTGTGTATAATTTTGTACTCCTGACTCTCTGAGATAGCTGAATTATAAAGCTAGTCTCTCATGATCATTTTGATGAAGCGTCGGGGACGCCTTACTGCTTTATCTTTAAGGTTCATTTAATTACTGATGTGATTTGATTGATTGAGACATAGAACCCTGTGGGACCATAGGAGACTTGATTGTAGCATGTACCCCCTAGTCTCTCGACAGCCACGATCGCCGTATGACGTTACGTACCTCATATGGAGTAGCTGGCCTAGTTCGTCTCCGTATTTCGGTACTGGGGCGTGACATAATTGGGAATGTAAGGGAACAACAATCATCAAGGTTGTAGGGCTGTCTACCATCCTATATGAAAATTGGTCATTAACAAGCAACTAAGAAATTATTAAAGGTTACTATTCCATAAAATGGCAAAAATTGAAAATTTAGGCACAACAAATCACATATAGATTTTTGTCTTCACACGATCTAAGTCGATCAATTTCGGGATAAAACGAGATTTGGGCAAGAAGGGAAATCAATAAAATCAAAGTATGAGCACGAGCATCCAATGATGGAGGTTCAGGTCATGATTAAGGTTGCGTTTGGTTCATTGTAATGTAATCGTAATCGTAATCGTAATGGAATTAGGTTTGTAATGTAATTGGGTTTGTAATGTAATGGAATTACAATTACATTACTATGTTTGGTTGAAACATGTAATTAAACCATGTAATGTAATGTTAATTGTATTCATGTGTTTGGTTTACCATGTAATGTAATTGAATTTTTAATTTAATTTTTTTTTTAAAATACAACATAAAATTTAAAAATTTGATCAATACAAAATTTCAAAATTTTAAAAAGAAAAAAGAAAAAAATTAAAAATAAATAATAAAAAGGGGGAAAATGGTTTGTTTTCTGCTAAAAAAAAGACCAAAAAACGAAAAAAAAAGACAAAAAATAAAAAAAAACCAAAAATAAAAAAGCGATAAAAAAGAAAAACGACAAAAAAAAGATCAAAAATGTGAAAACCATAAAAATTGACCAATAATGATAAAAAAATGACTAAAAACAAAAAAATTGACAAAAAACAACAATAAATGAAAGGGAAAAAAAAGGACGAAAAACGACCAAAAAAAAGGGCAAAAAATGAACAAAAACGACAAAAAAAGAAAAAAAATGACAAAAACGATAAAAAAGAGCAAAAAAATAAAAAACGATAAAAAGGAACAGAAATGACAAAAAAGGAAAATACGAAAAAAGACCAAAAACAAGAGGGAATTAAAAAGGGCAAAAAACAACCAAAAACGAACAAAAATGACAAAAAATGAACAAAAACGACAAAAAATGGACCAAAATAACAAAAAAAGGACAAAAACGACAAAAAAAAAACAACCAAAACGAACAAAATGACAAAAATGAACAAAAACGACAAAAATTGAACAAAAAAGGACAAAAACGACAAAAAACCGAACAAAAATGAAAAAAAAACGAACAAAAATTACAAAAAACGAACAAAAAAAGACCAAAAATAACAAAAAATGACAAAAACGACAAAAAAACAAAAACAAACAAAAACAACGAAAAACGAACAAAAATGACAAAAAAATGAAAAAAACGACAAAAGGGACAAAACAACAAAAAAAAGGACAAAACGACAAAAAAAACAACCAAAACGAACAAAAATGACAAAAAATGAACAAAAACGACAAAAAACGAACAAAAAAAAACGACAAAAACCTAACAAAATGAAACAAAAACGAAAAAAAGACAAAAAACGAACAAAAACGACAAAAAACGAAAAAAAGGGACCAAAAACACAAAAAAAATTGACAAAACGACAAAAAACAAGCAATAACAACGAAAAACGAACAAAAATGACAAAAAATGAACAAAAACGACAAAAACGGACAAAACAACAAAAAACGACAAAAAAAAACAAAAACAACAAAAACGAACAAAAAATGACAAAAAAAAACAAAAACGACAAAAAAGAACAAAAAACAAAAACAACAAAAAAAATGACCAAAATGACAAAAAAACAAACAATAACAACGAAAAACGAAAAAAAATGGCAAAAAAGAACAAAAACCAAAAAGGGACAAAAACAACAAAAACGACAAAAACAAACAAAAACAACAAAAAAACGAACAAAATGACTAAAAACGAACAAAAACGACAAAAATGGACAAAACAACAACAAGGACAAAACGAACAAAAAAAAAACAAAAACAATCAAAACGAACAAAAATAACAAAAAACAACAAAAACGACAAAAACGACCAAAACGAACAAAAACGACCAAAAACGACAAAAAACAAACAAAAACAACATAAAATGACCAAAAACGAACAAAAAACAAAAAGAACAAAAACGACCAAAACCGAACAAAAATGACCAAAAACAAACAAAAACAACAAAAAATGACCAAAACAAACAAAAAACCAAATTATTGTATACCAACCTTCCCCTTAAGTTGTAATGTAATTGCGATTACATAGGTTTTATGATGTAATTGAGTTTAGAAGAAACTGATGTAATGTAATCAAACTTGTAATCGCGATTACATTACATCTAATTTTTTTTGTCCAACCAAACACCCGAGTTAGATTGACAACGTAATGCCAATTACATTACGTTGTCCAATCCTGCAAACCAAACGGGCCCTAAATTTAATTCGACTGAGTACGAATACGAGGTTCATAGGCGATGAAAAGATTTCAAGGAGAATTGTCAAGGCTGTCGCGAATGAGACTCTAGGGTCAAGTTTAACTATGTCTCCATTCTCGTAGATTGATACATGAAAAAGCGAACCAAAGTGCAATAGGTTGATCAGACTATCATGTACCGGTTCTGATTAGACAATATGTCAGTGGGTGGCCACCCAATAAAATATGTCATGACCAAGCTCGAAAATAGATAAGCTTGCAAAACTAAGGCTAATTTAGCAGCACAAGATATAAAGGTGGTAATGATGAAAAGAATTACATAGTCCAAGTTTCTTAACCAACGGGTCAAGTAATCAGATAAGGTACAAGGTTAAGCATCTAAGGAAACAAGCAGAACACCATCACATGTCGGGTCGAAAGAATTGAGTCAAGGCTGGATTTCTAATTGAAATAAGAAGAAATTTAGTATAATGGTAGAGGTTATAGTTTAGCCAGTTGACCAGAAAATCATATCAAGAAAATAGAGTACAAGAAGACGGGTTTTAGTGGGACATGATATACCTACACGAAGGTGAGCTCATCTAGGTCTTACATATAAGATTTGTTGGAGGGTAACAGCTAGTATTACATTCCGAATATCAAAGTCACGATAAGGAACGTCAAGGATCTCAATTAGAAAGTGGGAGTTCAAGAGGTGGTAATTAATGCACAAAAATAATGAAGATCGAGTTAGTCATCTGCTTCTGATACTCTTAAGTTCATCTGGTCATAACTTGCCAATCATATCTTTACCTCACCAGTCTCCATATGAAAATTTAACCTTTACTTAAACCCTTACCATGACTACCGTAGGCAATTTTCGATTTCCAAACATCACTCTTGAAGCACAACCCTCACATTTAGGAATCAACATTAACCATTTATTTAAATTTCCAAGTTCTTTCACCTTGTCTTAAATTTGACCCAAAACCTCTAAATCCCGTTTACGAATTCCTTGAACTTGTTCAAATCGTTCTCCTCGTATTATTTAATTTAAATCTCTAGGCCTTACAAAACTTATCTTTCATCATGAAATCAACTTCCGTATTTTTTTCGACATACACCCTTGAATATTATTCTCCTAAAAATATTTCACAACAATCTCTAAACTTCCATAACTTTGTGCTCTCTCTATCCCTAGTCATTTCCTCGCAACATCTGGTTTAATATCCTTATTAAACACAATTAACTTCTCTTTTCCATTACTAACCTTCTACATAGCCTCAGAGTAAAAGTTTTTTTCCAGAATCAATAACCAAGATTTTCTAAGTTCTCAAAACTAGGTTGACCTCTGATATCCTCATTAGTTTTGAATACACCTACAAACTATCTCATAACCCCAAAATTT
This sequence comes from Iris pallida, assembly GCA_029216955.1. Lineage (NCBI taxonomy): Eukaryota > Viridiplantae > Streptophyta > Magnoliopsida > Asparagales > Iridaceae > Iris > Iris pallida. The sequence continues at coordinate 18,300,981 of JANAVB010024400.1, read as the reverse complement.
CTCTAAATGTAATTGTTTCCAGATTGGCAGTATACATCTCTTTATTCTATTCGAGACCTTTACCACATTTCTATCTCAAGTTTCCATATGGAACACTCCACATTTGATTTCCTTTAGATCATCATAAAATAACCAGTTACGACTTCTCTGAGCTACACAATTTACGTCACTTCCTTAACATTTCTCAGGCAAAATGATATGAAGATTCAAGAGTTGTCAAGGTATAGCTGACAGAATTATATACGAGACAGGGAATTGATATAATCAGGACAGGTATATAAGACAAGGAACGATGGTAGTAAAAATATTGGCAGAAAAAGAATGATAAAAGAATCTGTTCTGCTTATCTTTTTAAAAGAGGAACCCATTTCGAAATAAGAGCTATAATATCAAATCCAAAATAAGGCCTAGCAAAATCACTGATTTATTGTATTAAGAAGAAATAAATTTGTAAGAAGTTACATAAGGGTTTATAAAAACAGCTAAAGCTACTACTAAGTTAATAATGAGAAACAAAACAAAAATTCTCTTTTTTTTGAAAGACCGAACAAAAGTAGTGAAAACATGTTCAAAAACATTTAAGGTACAATCTGATAATCATATGCGTCTATCCAAAATCATGGTGCTCTAAATCCTCGTCATACTAGTAAGCAAGGCTACGATAATCACAAAGTCTTCGACTTAGGCACATACCTCTAGAATCGTGGTATTTAACATTTTCGCGATGCCGCTAGCTTGGCTGTGAAAACCTTAAATTCCCACACCCGAGAAATATATCCAAAGTCAGACTATATGTCCTCACCATGCTGGCTAATGTGACTATAGAAGACAAGATTTCCATAACTTAGATGACCTAGCCCATATAATTTTATCTTGCCAAAAATTAAATTAAATCAACAATGAATACTCAAAAAAAAAATTCAAATCAAATTTATCAACGAACTTCAAAATTCAAAATGAACAAAATCCTTCAAATCATATAACTACAAACTCGGATGCTACAGCTAACATCAAGATCCAAAATTCCACAATCTTCATAAAAATCAATAAATACAAACTCAAATTCAATGATAATCCATCAAAATCAAATTCAATAGCAGAAAGTAAAGATAAATCAAATCAAGGAAAAAGAGTTTTTAAATCGGAGTTAAACAAGATTCTCAAGGGTCGTCCCAGGAATCTTTCAAGGGTTCCTAACTGTGATTGAGTACCTTCAAAATATATCCTATTCCTAGTGCAGGCTATAGTGGTACTCTAGTTCGAATACCACTACACAAACTCGACCAGCATGGGCCACCACTAAAAATGTGTCACGACCCGCACCCTAGAGTTAGGGTACGAGAACGTAACAACGCCCAGCCTACGCCGCAGTGTCGGCGGTAGAACGCTATCATAGGTCTCAATGCATCTAACAGTATAAGACTAAACAGTTTATACTCTCCGAATGGGGGTGACATAGCAGAATGTAAACTCAATCACATCTAAGGTAAAGCATAAAGGAAGATAGATAAAACATGAAATCGAAAAGAGATACAACAGATAGAAGTCTAAGTGGCTAAGATACAAACTCAGAATACATCTCAAAACCCAAATACAGTAATCCATAAATACAACTTAAGATGACTGAAAATAAACTATAAGCAAAAACCCAAGCTATCTATGCAACCTCTACTGTCTCCTCTAGGCTAGCAGGCAACCTCCAGGCTATCTGTAAAATTTATCAACAGGTCCAGTCAGGACAGGAGCGAGCACATTACATCTCAACAGTTCATAGCAGGATAGAAAATATAATCATGCAGTAAATTAAGATACAGGTACTGAAAGAAATACAGTATGTAAATAGAGAGAGAGCTGTAATAGAAATATCTACTATAAATAGAGACTAACAATGGCTAGTGATTCAGAGTACAATATAGACATGTAAATGGCCTGGGATGATTCTGATGCTACACTATGGAAGGATTTTGATGCTACACTACTGGTGTATTATTCACATGTCCATTTCTACTCCCCCGTACCCCCAATCAATACGCAAGGATCCAATCAGGTTATGTTATGATACTATGTACAGCCCCCGAAGGGTGGTAAGCCTCCGAAAGGTGATAAGCCCCCGAAGGGTGGTAGCCTCCGAAAGGTGGTAGCCCCCGAAGGGTGGTACATAGTAGACCCATAAATGGGATAAGGATTCCAGGAAGACTCTGTGATCATAAGAGTATATGTCACAAGTGATCGAAGAATCAATGAAGCATAGTGATACGCTATGTAAGTGAAACGCACAGAACATAGAGTACCCGATGCTCCCTAAGGATAACATCTCAAGAAGGAATCCATATAGTGCCAATCCGTGTGACCAACGTGACAGTACAAGTAAAGTAATCTACTGCAGGAAATAGTTCTAAGCAGGATATGAAATGATCAGAGAATGTACTCGCCTGATATCTGAATGTCCAAGGTAAAGATACTGTCCGAGGAGAGGTGTCTGGCTCCTAATTAGAACAGCATAAATCACAACATGTCCAGAAGGGTAATATAAAGCACTACAATGCATTCTACATGAATCTAGGTCAAACTAGGCCAAAGTCAACCCTTGGTCAACTCTGGTGAACTGCACTAGTCAAACTAGGTCAAACTAGGTCATGTCCTAAGTACCCAGCAAGTCTTACTAGGCCTAACCAAGACTATCCTAGCAAGCACACATCAATACAAGGCTATACAAGCCAACATACACCCAACTCTATATAGCATGCAATTATTCAATACTCAAATAGGCAAGAATTCACATTGGATATACACTAGGTAATCTATTACTTTAAGCTATATATGTCTACACATATATACACATGCATATATTGGTATTCAACATTAGGTCTATAATCATGGCATTTCTAATGGTTATATAAACTTATATATTACAACACAATATGCTAACATATATATAATATACATACATAGCTAAGTTAACTATATTCATAAATACTTATTTAAGAGACTATGTGTGTGTATGTGAACATGGCAAAGGGGCAAGTGAGGGTTAAATGGGCATACATAGTGTATACATATCAAAGAGTGTCAAAGTGTAAGTGAACAATGTGTCAAGTGTGATAGTGTCAACATAGTGTAAAGGGGTACATGAGGTAATATAGGATTTGTGTTAACATAGAACATTACATCTCATTAACTTGTATATTGCATACATTACATCTATTATTACATTACATTCATGCTTGCATTCATTCATCATTCATTTATTCTCTTGCACCATTATATGCACCATACATTACATACTATGGAACCTACATATTCATTACAAGCCATACTTATACATGCTTACATTAGATAGGATACTTACACCTCATACATCATTTATTTAACCATTTACTCATGCTTGCATTCTCTATTTAATTACATAATGTATATACATTAACATGGGTTAAAATCAAATAGAACATTATATTACACACAAGGGTGCACAAAATACATATGCCGAATAGTAACTCCTACTAATAATCAATACTGTCCCATCTCAGCATGAATTAAAATTTAGGATTAAAGTATGTTATAGATCTATGTGTTAGCTTTCCGAAACTTCAAACGGATCGCGTTTTCGTTTCCGAAAACTCCCGGAATCGCGAAAACACCGAAAACGCGTTTGTCTTTCGTATAGCTGACACTCAAATAATTCTCCAGAAAGTTACAGAAAGAATTAGGCCTATTAATACACGTTTTTGGAAAGCTAACTTCAATACGCTTCTTTTAAAAAAAAGGGAGATTAAACCGAGCTTTGAGCTAGAAGTTATGACATTTCTAAGTTAGGGCTGAAATTAAAAACGTGAATAAAAATCATGACGGATTTGGGTAGTTTGAGACAAAAAAACACAAGTATATAACATAATATATCAAGAAATCACTCTCTACACTAATATATATATATGAGACACTATAGAACACATCTCCAATACAAAAATATGAGATTAAACATGTAATAATTTATTCATACATAACAACAACACATAGTGTGTCCAAATTTGGGATTTTCCCACATGGACACAACCACAACACAAAGGACACTCCTATGACCTCCAAATGGACACAAAATGGACACAAATGGAGATACAACCATGGGGGTCATTCCTATGGGTTCAAAATAGACCTATATGCATGAGGAAATGAAAAGGAGAAGGGATTTATACCTCCCGGTAGATCGAATCGAAGAAAAACCTTCCCGGAGCGACACCGACACGTAGAGATTCCAAAAGGACACGAACGAGCTCCGAATCCTCCCAAACTTGGGTAGCTTCCTCCTTGGCTAGAATGGAGAAGGAAAGAAGAAGATTTGGTGGCGAAATGGAAGGATTTGGTGAAAAAATTGCTAGGAATTGCTCTCTAGGAATTTGGAGAAGAACAAGAGAGAGAGAGTGTGGATGAGAATAATGAAATGAACTTGAGCCTATCCTCTCCCAAAGTGGCTGGCCATATGGGGCTATTTGTCCTATTATGGTAAGGTCCAAAATGCCCCCACTAACCTATTCTATGAGTATTATGAAAGGGCTAATTGGTTGGGGCTAAATTAGTCATTCTAAAGTCTCTAATCACACTAACCTTATCCATAATAATTAGTCTAACCTCTAACTAAAATATTTCTATCATGTGGACTAAAATTAATATCATGTGGGCCATGCCTAACTAGTGTGTGGGTCCCACTAGAGTCAAACTACCCCCGGGTCCCCGTTTCAAGTCAGATTGAGTTGAAATTCGAACCCGACTCTAATAACCCCATAACAATATCATAAATGATAAAATAATATCAAAATAATTCAAAGAGGTCAAATGCAAAAATATCCTTAGGCCAAAAATGACATTAAAATATCATAATCATATGGTTAGGCTCTAGGTCAAACAGTCTCTAGGATTTCACTAGCAAAACGTCAAAACCACAAGTCATTGATTTAAATAATTTTAAAATGATTTAAAATCACCAAAAATCATATCATGAATTAAATATCATTATTAAAATAATTATAAACACGAAAATTTAAAATTACCCTCATTTGGGAAACTGGGTGCTACAAAAGGGGAGCTGGTGGACAATTAAGTAAGCCGATAGCACAATACAAATTGAGCAAGGAAGATATATTAATTATCTGCAAGTGGGTATCTACTTTAAGATTTCCCGACGGCTATGTGTCAAATTTGTCTAGATGCGTTGATCTCAATGAACGCAAGCTAACAAAAATGAAGAGTCATGACTGCCACGTGTTTATGGAATGATTACTGCCCATTGCTTTGAAAGATTTGTTGCCTTCTGTTGTATGGGTTCCGTTGTGTCACGACCCGCACCCTAGAATTAGGGCACGAGAACGTAACAACGCCCAGCCTACGCCGCAGTGTCGGCGGTAGAACGCTGTCCTAGGTCTCAATGCATCTAATAGTATAAGACTAACAGTTTATACTCCCCGAATGGGGGTGACATGGCAGAATGTAAACTCAATCACATCTAAGGTAGAGCATAAAGGAAGATAGATAAAACATAAAGTCCAAAAGAGGTACAACAGAGAGAAATCTAAGTGTCTAAGATACAAACTCAGAAATATATCTCAGAACTCAAATACAGTGATCCACAAAATAAATACAACTCCAGACAACTGAGAAAAACTAACTAAACAACCTCTAATGGGTCTCCTCTAGGCTAGCAGGCACCTCCAAACTATCTGTAAAATTTGTCAACGTATCCTGTCAGGAAAATGAGCAAGTACAAAACACCAACAGCAGTTCCATGTGAATTGAGAAATACTATAAGAGACAGTAATAATGAAATACAAGACAAAGATATTGGCGACTTGAGAACCATTTGAAAGCCGAGTTACAACCCTTAAACCAAACAAGGACCGGGGTTGTAACCCTTCTTTCAAACAGAACTTAGTCCCATAACCAAGGTACAGTATAAAAGACAGATAGAGCATATGAGAATGAGTCATAGCATGGTGAAAGTATAGTAAGTAAAGCTGAAACTGAAATATAAGACATGATAAATAAAGTAAAAGGTGTTTTGAATTATTAGAGTGATATGTGATCGGCTAAAGGGAAAGCAAGGCCAAGTTATCCACTTGGCACGGCAATCCGCGGTGTACTCAACGGAGAATCATGCCGTCCAACCTGGATAACCGGTGGTGAGGTATCTGCGACACCCTACGTGGGGTGAGGGTGACGCTAGCAATGTATAGTTACAGGGAGGCTTTGATCACATAACCCCTAATAATTCCCCCAATATATCCCCCGAATAGTATCACGGATCCGGACATGGCACGTCATGACACGGGGTTCGAGAACAGGTGATCAGCCTACTCCCAATATGTGTCTATATAAGTACAGGAACATGGAAATATCTCATACCCATATACCAAGAAAGTCCAAGAATAACATCTCATGCCAGGATCCGACGTATACTAGTCCGTGAACTGTCGTGTCAGGAATCAAGTATAACACTACGACTGAATCGGATATAGTAGATATCAAGACAATAAAAACTATCAGTGAATGTACTCGCCTGTGGTCCTGAGCTGATAAGTATAGAGGGTCCAACTGAAGCCACAGAGTCCTATTTAAAGCAACACAGGTTACAAGGTGTTCAAGTTGTAATAAAGAGTCTCTACAAGCAATCTATATTATTCTAGGTTCTTCTAAGTCAAATTAACTCTAGGTCAACTCCGGTCAATAATTTAGTCAAACTAGGTCAAGCATTGACTTACAGTTGACTTTGGGTCAACTGGTCAACTTTGGTCAAACAGGGTCAATCTAGTCTAATTATTGAAAATATAAAGTGTACTTCGTTATTCGTACGTCGAAACTTACGACACGTAAATCGAGATAAGAATATCAAGGGTAAAGTTGATAATCTTATTATTGTGATCCACGTGTCCATCTTGTCAATTTCAGCGATGTGAGATCACTGGAATTGACTGAGCTCAGTTTCGTTGTACTAATCTCGAAATACGAACATTATAAGAATTAATTATTAATTAATTATTAAAAAGGTTAAACTCAGAGAAACTATCAACAAACATTGTCGGACGATGAAATGAACATCGCCAACGTGTCCAGAATAGTCAAATTAGCTAGGATAGCCTACCCATCGGTCCAATTTGGACACAAGGGCAAAAAGGTAATTTCGGATCAAAACGGTGTCCGTGTCGGAGCCGTTTTGCACCGAAAAACGTGCAAAAAAACAAGTCTATAAAATATAACAAATTATATCTCCACGAAACCAGAATGACGATACGAACCCAACGGTATCTCCAGAATTGGATTCCGTTGACCCGATCTCAATTTGGCCCGTTGACCAGAACTTGGGATTCTGGTTTGCACGAAAATACGTGCCGGAGCCAAAGTCCTCAAAACTCAGCAAACTACCTATCAACGAGTCCAGAATGACGATACGAACTCAACGGTATATCCGAAATTGGATTCCGATGAGCCGATCTCAAAATGACCCGTTGGCCCGGACATTGGTGTCTGACTTGCACCGAAATGTGTGCCCGATCCAATGTCCACCAAAACCTAGCAAATTATATGTCAACGAGTCCAGAATGACGATACGAACTCAACGGTATCTTTGAAATTGGATTCCGATGAGCCGGCGTAAAAAAGTCCCGTTGACCCAGAAAGTGGGACCCGTTTTGCACCGAAATGCGTGCCCGGGCCCACGTTCTCCAAATCTAACAAATTTTATATGAAAACATGCCAGAACGACGCCACGAATCTAATGGTGGTGTCAGAAATGAAATCTGGAGTCCCGTGTTCAAAAATGGAATTTTACAAGTTGAAAATTACGAATTCGGACGGCCAACTTTGGCGTCGAATTCAACCAATCAAACAAGCTCACAATGGAACGAAACTGGAGGGGTAGTAAGAGGGTTATACCAGCTTCGCACAGGAACTGGTAGCACGCCAAACGGAGCTGCGGTGGAGGAGATACAAGCTGACGAAGTTGGCCCCGCGAAACTGTCAAAATTTAATACAATTTAAACGGTCAACTTGGTGGCCGGTTTTGATGTATCAAACGATAAAATTAACGGACGAAAATTGACAGGGATGAAGGTGGATATACCGAGATTGCGACGGAGTGAAGAAATTGCCGATCCAACGGTCGGATCTCCGGGAAAATGTGCGCGAAGTCGCTGCAACGGAACGCCAATTCTGAGTTCCAAACTCGCGCGCAGCCGACGGGATCTCGTTCAAAACGCACAAATCGCCTCGACGGCGCGTCCCGGAGGACGTTGGCTGCCATGGGAGGAGCGTCGGAGTTCGCGCGCATGGCCAGGGGGCCACGGCGGCCCGCACGGCGGCGCGGCGGCGCACGACGGCGGCCCGCACGGCGGCGCAAGACGACGGCCCACGCGCGCGCGTGCGTGCGCGCCTGTGCGCGCGGTGCAGCAACTGTTGCTGCTGGCCGCGTTGCTATCTGTCAAGCGCACGGCGGCGCGGCCTGGCGCGGCGGGGGCGGTGTCGCACGACCGTGAGGAGGAGGAGAGTTGGTCGGGATGGTGTTGGCGACGGAGCCACGCCGGAGAGAGGGTGGTGGCGGATGGTAAAGATGGAAATGGTGATGGTGGTGTTGTTATCCAATGGAGAGGAGGAGGAGATAGAGAGGAGAGGGCTGCGAGGAGAATGGTGGCCGGAGCTGAGCTCGCCGGGGTGGTGGCCGGCGGCACTCGGCCGGGAAGGAGTTCGGGTGGTCGGGTTTGTAGGGGTGGTGGTATGGTGCTGGGAGGAGTTTGCATGGGTTGTAGTTTGAAATAAAGGAAGAGAGAGAGAGAGAAGAGATAAGGTGTAACATTAAATGTGAGGGAGAGAGAGAGAAAAAGCAATGAAGTAGGAAAAAGGTTGTCCCCCTAAAAGTTAGGGCCGGCTAGGCTTATGGGAGTGTGGGGAAAATTTCATGTGGGTAAATCAAGGGATGGGATTAAATGGGGGCATCTAAAGGCTATAATTAATTAGCTAAAATGGGTCATTCCAATAGGGATTAAATTCAAGGAAAATTCCCATAAATAATTAAAAATGGGTAGAATGAATATTAATATTTTTGGGCAAAAAAATGTGAGGGCATCACGATGGAGAATAACACAAAGCTGGACTGGGCTCGGTGGAGCCGGATTGGACGAAAATCGGACATTGTGCAAAAGATTGAATTAAGAATAGACGTTGATGATCATGAGTGAATAAGTAGCACAAGGGGATTCCAATAAATGGGACACAAGTGACGGACGGATAGTAGGCTCAAAGTGGGCCATGTCCATAATTGGGGCGGACAGATTTTGGTCGACAGGGGACCCACAAATCAAGTTGGAAAATGAATGTGACGCCGTGGCGTGAAATAAAATCGGGTCACGTGTCGGAAAAGTTGTGCGAATCAAATGGAGCTCAAAATGACCTGTCTGAGTGGGACACAAAGGTCATGGGTGACGAGCGCCCCGAGTAGATCGTCAATGAGGAGTTGGTTTCAAGAAACTGACTGGTCTTGCGCTCCCAATTTAAATGTCATGGTAACGCGCTAAAAATGATCAGAAAAGAGTGGGAAAATAAATAACAATCAATTGGTCTAAACCGACCCAAAGTTCAGCGAAGCAGAAAGAGTACAAGGGAACAAGTTTGGATGGGACACTATATACCGTCATGAAGGTAATCATGTCCACTCCAAAACTCATGAAGAAGATTTCCAAAGTTGAACATCCCTGATACTCCAAATATCAATGGCACGAAAAAGGCACACTTAAGGAAAATAACAAAAATAAATTATTTATCGAAATAAAAATCAATCAGAAAAATAAATAAAATAAAATAAACAAACCCTAAATTCAGGGTGCTCACACGTTGGCCGAACTATTTATATTCTTTAGGGATATTTGTTCAACTAAGTTGACTGTGCAACACATGGTTGAACTTGAGGAGAAGATTATCTTAATAATTTGCAAGTTGGAAAAAATATTTCCTCCTGGCTTCTTCGACAGCATGGAGCATCTACCGATTCATCTAGCATATGAAGCACGTGTCGGTGCATCTGTTCATTATCGATGGATGTACCCATTTGAAAGGTACATAAAAATCGATATAATTTAAGTTGAATTTCAGTGGGTTTTAAAATTCATTCTTAATTCTCAAGATAATTTGTCTCTCTAGATACCTACACCATCTAAAGAAGAAAGTTGGCAACAAGACTCATATAGAGGCTTCGATATGCGAAGCATATCTTATCGAAGAGGTGTCAAACTTCTGCTCCATTTATTTCGATACTCATGTTAAGACAAATCGAAATAGACCTCAAAGGAATGACGAGGACGTTGAGGATGGAGGTATATTCAATGTAAGGGACAAGCCTGTTGGGGCTAGTAAAAAAAGGTGGTTGACTAACGACGAGTATGATGCCGCTCACCGATATGTCTTGTTAAACTGTGACATACGAGAAGTGAGAGATTTGGAGAAGTAAGTCAGTACACTTGCACTCGTTATAATCTCTAATTTGATGAAGTAAGTGACTACACTTATATATTCTTATTTTCTCTAATAGTGTATTTAGAGATGAAGTCAAAATGAGGACACCCGATATTACCGATGAGGGACTTCAAAGAGAGGTTGATTGTACATTTTCGTCATGGTTTTGCAAATACGTAAGTAACTGAGATTATAATTGAGATTATAAATGTATAATCTAAAACATTTAAATTATAAATATTTGTTTACAGGTTTTATTGCCTGAAACAACACTCACTCATGAGAGTGTTCGTTATCTGGCATTGGGACCGAAGAAGCAAACAAAGACTTGGCCAGGCTATGTCATTAATGGCTTCAGGTTTAAGGCAACTCCGAATGCTATAAATGTCGAATTTATCAATGACGACATCAGTACCAAGGATTCCGGTGTTTGCATAAGAGGCACCATCTATGACGACGAGCCGGACTTTGACTATTATGGAGTGCTTCGGGATATTGTAGATTTACAATATACTGGCCCATATGATATGCATATTGTGATGTTCAAATGTGAGTGGTTCGATACGACACCAAATATCGGTTGGAGAATCGATAAACAATTTGGATTTGTCGATATAAATCATCGCAGGAGGTATAGAAGGTCCGATACATTTGCGATAGCAAATCAGGCTGTTCAAGTCTACTATACAAGCTACCCAAGGCGTCGTAGAGATCGATTTGACTGGTGGGCAGTATGCAAGATTAAATCTAGAAATACATTCAACGTTGGAGACCCAGCATACCAAGAGGACCAGATCGAAAAGTCCCAATACTTGGGACAACACTCGGATACAATGGATGTTGAAGATATTGTTGAGGAAAATAGAGGGGAGGAAGAGGTTGATACACAAGACTTAGCTGTCAACCAGGGGAGAAAGAGACGTCTTGTCCCAAAAATTGAGGCAGAAGAAGAAGAAGAAGACGAATTTGATGGAGATGAGGATACAGATGAAATCGACGATGAAGATAAGGATGCGGATGAGGATGAGGATGAGGAGGAGGATGATGACGAAGACGAGGCCGATGATGAGAACGAAGACGATGATTAGGTTAAATATTGTTGTATATTAAAAACACTTCCAATTACGTGAATTAAGTTTGACCTCATAAAAGCAATTACGTAAATTCATATTTTTTTTTCATTCGATTATTTACTTATTGCAGATGGCACTCCTAATTTTTTTTCGTCACGCTCGTCTCCCTACTGGTGGTATGTATTTTTTAGTTTAGAATTTTATATTCATTTATACTTTTATATTGTTAATTATGTTTATGTGTTCTATTTACAGGTCATGATGGCTGGCCGTGGTCGTGGTGGTGGTGGTGGTGGTGGTGGTGCTGGTGGTCGTGGTCGCATTCAACCTTCCCGGGATGTGACCCCATCCAGCGAGCCCGACCCGGAGAGTACCCCGGGCACAGACGCATCCCGCCGTCGATCGACAACTTCATTGAGACATGAGTCCGGATCTGCTAGCGGATCCGTTCCGCTATCGGACCCACCAGCGGATCCACCAGTAGATCCCCTAGTTACTGCACAGTGGGCCCCGGAGTACCCCCATACTCGGTTCCATCCGGTTACTGGGGAGTACATGCGCGGACCCGCGGATCCTCCGACGGCACCAGAGAGGCCGAGAGGCGAGTTCCGACGAGAGCTATGGCCCGCGGAGACTTCGTAAGTAAATTTAGGATAATTTATTAAATTTCTTTCATTTATTCAAGTTAATAATCCAGTCGTTTCTTCTTTGTAGGTTTTTTCCGTTTAATGTTGCCAGGGCTCTTGGAGAAATTATCAGGGCAAACTTCCATGGTCCCTACCTCAACTTTTCGTCGGTGCCCCCAAACTTGAAGTACGTCTGGCTCGACGAGTTGAGGGTATATATCTATATCTTCTGGTTAATTATTAGTTACTCTTTAATCAACCATTTTTTAAATTACGTGATAATTGAATTTGTATGTTAGACGACGTACTGGTGGCCCCCCTATCGCGAGGACGCGATCCGCATGACCTACAAAAGCGCTGTCTCGAAGAAGATACGGGATATGATTCATGACCTAAAAATGGGACAGACGAGGCCGAATTGGATCCGGCAGGACTATTATGAGGACCTCTTAGATATGATAAATACTCCTGCGTACAAGGAGAAATCGGAGAAGGCGAAGGCGAACCGACGGACCGCGGGACTTCATACGGGGGATCAAGGCCCCACGCAGCGACGCTTGCAGATCTGGTGAGATACTGTAAATTCATTTCACTATCGAATTTGGTATTATTAATATACGGAGTTAATTAAGTTCTACGAAAATTTCGTATGCAGACTAGGGGTGAGCGTCGGTATAATCGGTCGGTATTTGGTTGGATTTTTCGGTATTTTTTAAAATCGGTATTTAAAAAATCAATACCAATATCGTACCATTTAGAATCGGTTTTTTCGGTTTCGGTTAAATTGGTATTCGGTCGATTTTTGTTCGGTATCGGTATTTTACCATTTAACATTTGATCAATCAACACACTTAATATGAACCTCTTAACCTAGAAAAATATTTTTTTACTTTCTTTTGGAAGCATTAAATTTTAAAGCCAAGCCTCTACCAAGCAAGCAATTAATCAAATTTATTAGAATAATATGTAACAAGTCGCAAACACCTAAAAAAGAGCTTAAAAGATCAAACACGATCACTAAGTTTAATTTTTAGTATAAGTTTAAGTACACTAAAATTTATTTCAAAATTATATGAAAACACAAAAATATAAGCTTAAAAGACCAAAACTCAATTCTTAGCATTCTTAACATAACTTCAAGTCCACCAAAATCCATTCTAAGTTCTAACAAACTAATTTTCAACTAAAACAAAGATAAAAATAAAAAAGAGTAATATAAAATTAATCACGAACAACATTCTAAGGGAAAAAAATGTATATATATGTATAATCGGTTCGGTATTTTCGGTATGGTATTACGTTCAAACCGTTACCACTACCATTATACCATATTTTAATCGGTTCGGTAATTCGGTATCGGTACATAATTTCGGTTCGGTTTTTCGGGATATTTTTATTCGGTATTCGGTCGGTTTTTTCGGTAGCGGTCGGTATTTGCTCACCCCTAATGCAGACCCAACGGGCGGTGAAGGATGAAAGGGCGCCAGAATCGGTCACCATGTACGACGTGTTTCAGCATACGCACAAGAGACGGAAGGACGGGAGCTTCGTCGACGAGAGGGCCAAGGAGACTGATGTAAGTACTTATGTTTATGAGATTTACGTTAGAATTAAAAGTATTCGGACTATAACTTAGGTAAACTTAGTATTCACACTAAATTTAGTGAAACATAGGATTTAGATTACAACTTAGGTAAATCTTATAATAAAACACATTCATTTGATAGGCTGCGTATCGTGAGGCCCTTAGTCGGGCTCAGTTAACTGACACCGAGGATGTCGGTGAAACAACGTCCGCCTGGACGCCCTCTTCTTTGGCCGCTCGCAACGACTTGTTCGTAGATACCGTCGACGGCTTTAAGAAAGGGCACCTGTACGGAGTCGGCTCCCTAGGGCCGTTGCACATGGCGACTCAGAGATTTCCACCGACACCGCCTCCTCCCGCGGTCCCGGCAGACGATGATATTAGGTCGCAGCTTACGCAGCTGCACGAGGCGGTGTCGTCCTTGCGGGAGCAAATTGTCACGTACTTTTTGCCTCCGTCTGCTGCTGCCGGTCCGGCTGCTGTTGGTGTCGATCCGTCGACTACTGCTGCCGGTCCTTCTTCCGTCGGTCATCTTTCTTTCAACCCTGCTGCCCCTCTGGTACTGCCTCCGACTGTGACAACACTCCTTGATCTCATGTCGCCAGAGAAGCTACGCCGACTTCCGAGCAGTGTCTTCGAAAGCTTGCCGTCGTACCTAGTGGAGCAGTATTTTCGTCGGGTGCAGGAGGGATTACCACCACCGGACAATCGAACTCCTCCTCCTCCTTCTCCTCCTCCTCCTTGAACTTGAAGTATTGTATAAGAATAGTTTTAAATTTTGGAATATTTGTGGAAATTTCGGATTATAACTGGTTTGGGTTATGCATATTTGTGCTTATGCATATTTGTGGTTATGCATATTTGTGGATATTTGGGATTATAACTAGTTTTTAAATGGATTATATTTGTGATTATGCATATTTGTGGAAATTTGGGATTATATTTGTGGTTATGCATATATGTGATTCTTGGATGTTGTGTGATTGTATATTGTGATTATATATTGGTCCGATGTTCGGATGTTGTGTGAACAGGAAAAGGACTGCAATTTTTTCTTTTAAAAATAACTCAGTTAGCGACGGACTAGTGATCGGTTAGCGACGGATATCTCCAGTTTCCGACTACTTGTCGACGGAATATCCGTCGCTATCTGTAGAATTGAAAATATTTCGAGTTCGCGACGGATTTTCGACGGCCAGCCGACGGCATATCTAGCATGGCGACGACCTGCCGACGGATTATCCGTCGGGAAGGTTCTGATGGCATGAAGATGTACAGAATGTTAGCGACGGATATTCCGTCAGAAATCCGTCGCCCTGGTCGACGGATTAGCGTCTGAATATCCGTCGCCATGGTTCTGGAAATACCATGTTCGACGTATTCGCGTCGGAATAGCCGTCGCCATGGTTCTGGAAATGTCAAGCATTTCCAGAACTATGGCGACGGATATTCCGCCAGTAATCCGTCGCCATCTCGACGGATGAGCGACGGAGTCGCGACGACATATCCGTCGCCAGTGTTCTGAAAATGTCAAGCATTTCCAGAACAATGCCGACGGATTATCCGGAGTCGCTAAGCCGTCCTTTGTTAGCGACAGATTTCGACGGAATAGCGACAGAACGATACCCTCTGATACACTGTTACGACGGTTTACCGACGGACTATCCGTCGCTAGCGTCCACACAATTCAGTACGTAATACTTGAAATCGACGAAAGACCATCGGAAAGTCGTCGCTAATGCAACGAATTATGATGACGGAAAGCCGTTGCTATTCCGTCGCTTGACGACTACTTAGCGACGGATCGTTATTAGCGACGAGCTATTTACCGACGAAATATTTTGGCCAATTTCTGTCAGTGATCCGTCGCTAATACTATTTACCGACGGATGGACGACGGAGAGGGCCGTCGCTAAATCGCCATATTTTGGCAGTGGAAGTTTATTAACGGACAGAAAATTAATGGGTGTTTAATTGGACGTTACAAATGTTGGATGTGGTTCACACCAAGAGCTCAAAAGCTCAAACTCCTCCTTTTAGTCCCACATCGGAAATGGGAGGAGAGTTGGTGGTGCTTATATTACATTTTCCCTTTGTGCTTCTTTGAAGTTGTGTGTGGGAGCCTCATGGGCCACACGCACGCCGCCGCCGCCCGGTCCGGCTCGGCTCGGTTCGGTTCGGTTCGGCGCGCGTAACGGGTGCGGGCACCGAATGTCGATTCGATTTCCTCTACGGGTTCGGGCCGAGGCCCTAAAAAAATTTTGATCGTTACAAATCTTTTAAATTCAGTAACGTTTGGATTTTGAATTCCGTCCAGGTACAATGTATCACTTTTGTAACTTTCAAATTTAATTGCTGTCATTTAACATCCGAATTAAAATCTTCTTTAATATTCTGTCCATGGGAGAAGCTTGCTACAGCCTATATATTGACCTCCCTTTTCTTCATTCGACACACAGAAAAAATATCATTCCGAAACTCTCTACAAAATTTCTCCTCCCGAAATTTTGGTGCTCTTTGTTGTTGCTCTGCGCAGAGCTAAGTACGTGGTCATTCTCTTCGACGTCGTGTGCGACAACGAGATTCTGGTGGAGCAAAAATTTTACCACTAGGAGCGTTCGGATACGGTCTACACATAGACCCGAGCTAACTCTTAGGGCAGTGCTACGTGCACGACTTTCCCGGAGGCCGGTAACACTTATTTATTTAATTTTGTTTGCAGATTTTATTACAAGAAAATTGAAGAAATATTCCAACAATCTAAGAGTTATTGTATTTACATTATTTTTTCGTAGTAAAAACATTTTGTTGCTGTAGCAAATTTTAAAATTTTTGTACTGTAGCTAATATTGCTAGACCGGACTACTATCAAATTTCAGTTTACAAATATTTCATTCAAATGCTTCATTAGACTAAATCGTATATTCAGTTTAGTAATAATTTCTTGCAATCGGACTATTGCCCAAACTTGCTGTTACAAGTTTGTTCGTGCTATTGGGTTATTTCATTTGCTTGTTAGAAAAAGCTCACTATTAGATATACAAAAAAAAAGCCAAATTTTTTTTCCATTAGATTTGTACTGTTAGCCCTATTTAACATACTTAGTGCTGTTACCTTCTTTTTCTTTTTTAATTAAAAGACCATAAATTTCTATTACAGCAATAAGTTGTCATTTGTTATTATTAATTGAATGTGTTGATTACAATAAGTACACATTTTACCAGCATTCAATTTTGCAATAAGTGCCATATTTGTATAATTGTCACACTAGCAACAAATTATCCTTTTGGTTAATTGACACATTTTACAATCATTATTGTGTTACTATCTATTTTCTTTACTCAATATTTCTATTTTTGGCTAAAACAAACAATTAATTAATTTAGTAAAATTCCTTTAATTTTAAAGTTCTAAAGTTAAGATTTGTTTGGGAACAAGCCGAAAGGATCCTTCTGTCAATAAGACGAAAATTCGTCTAAGCGACCGGTACTTAAGTGTTCCTAGTGAACCTCCGCTTGCTGGGATCCGGCCCCTACAGCTAACCCAACCTTATCAAAACTTGAAAAACTAAAATTTTAAAGGTCTATTACTAAAATCATTTTAATAGTTAATTTTAGTTTAAAGTCATCTTATTGAGTAAATATAATTTTACAGACTTTAGAAAACATGACTTCAAAGGAAGAGATTTTTTCTGCAAAGCCTGCTAAATTCAATGACACCTTCTTCAAGAGGTGGCAGAGCCAGATGAAATTTTGGCTTACCACCTTAGGCCTGATTTCAGCCATTGATGGGTCTACACCCATCTCAAATGATTCTGATGAGACTGAGTCTGACATAGGGGTATCCAAATCCTCCTCCTCCTCTAAACCTAAGACCCCTAAGGAAATAGACTACCATTGCTTCCACAGAATCTTAAGCGCTATGTCTGAGTCTCTCTATGACATATTTTTTGAATATAAAAACGCTAAAGAACTCTGGGATGCTTTGAAAGATGAGTATGGTTGTGATAATGCTGAAATTGATAGATTCAATTCCACCACATTCAACCAATATGTCATGGTAGATAACAAACCTATCAATGACCAAATCCATAAGTTCCAAGAACACCTTAGGCATGTTCAAGCCAAGGGAATCTTCTTTTCTACTGAGCACAAAATAGGATGCTTGATAGATAAGCTCCCTCCTTCCTGGTCTAAAGTGGCAAAGGACCTACTACATCTACAAGGATCTATTACATACTCTCAAGCTTTACAGAGAATTAGAATAGAAGAGCAATATAGGTCCAAGACCAAACCTAGGTCAAATGCCACAGCTAGGGTAAACCTTGTAGAAAGCCATGTAAAACCTAAGTCAAACAACCATCTCAAATCCAAGAAAAACTCCTTAAAAAAGAAGCAGAGTTTTCAACCTCCTCACCAAAACCATCACCACCAAAACCATCACCACCAAAACCCTCAACCCCAAAAACCTAGGAACTTTGGTCAGACTCAGGATCAAAGAAGATTTTATTTTGTGTGTGGTAGAACCAACCATACAGCCATCAACTGCTTCCAAAGGAAGAAAGAACCTATCCAGAACTCCTTCAAAGGAAAAGACAAGCCAGAGGCTAACATGATTCTGAATGGGTCTTCCAGCTCCTTCAGGTCTGTAATCTTTCAACCTGTAGTAAATCTGTCTTTCCATTCTGATGATTGTTAGTTGGATTCTGGAGCTAATGTTCACGTTTTATTTGATCGCTTCTGTTTTTCAACCTATCAGGAATCAGGTGGAGGAGGCGTGACTCTAGGAGATGGCTCAACGGCACAAATTATAGAAAGAGAAAGAATAGATCTGAAGATGACATCAGAAAAAATTCTACCTCTGCATGATGTGCTTCATGTGCCGTCTGCCAGAAAAAAATCTTGTTAGTGGATCCCTCCTTGTAGCCTCAGGATACAAAATTGTAATGAAGGCAAATAAAGTAGTTTTTTCTAAGAATGATCTGTTTGTGGGTAATGGATTTGTGAAAGATGGACTCTTTATTTTAAGTACCATGAATAAAATTTCAAATCCTCCTTTTATTGCAAATGTTGAATCATCAAATGTTTGGCATGGTAGACTAGGTCATGTGAACTTAGGATCTATTAAAAGAATGATGAACTTAGATCTTATCCCTAAGACTCCTATAGATGATAAACACAAATGTGAGATTTGTGTTCAAGTCAAACACACTAGATTGCCTTTTAAATCTGTCTATAGGAATTCTGAACTCCTAGAACTTATCCATAGTGATGTTTGTGATTCCAATAGGATTTTGACCCGAGACGGTAGGAAATACTTTGTTACTTTTATTGATGATCATTCAAAGTATTGTTATACCTATCTCCTTAAGACCAAAGATGAAGTTCTAGACAGATTCAAGGTTTATAAATCTGAAGCTGAGAACCAGTTAGATAGAAAGATTAAGATCCTTAGATCAGATCGTGGTGGAGAGTATACCTCAAATGAAATGACTAACTTCTGTGAAGAGCACGAAATTATTCATGAGGTAACTGTTCCTTATTCACCACAATCCAATGGAGTTGCTGAAAGGAAGAATCGCACTCTGTTAGATATGGTTAATGTCATACTTTTCAGCTCAGGTGCCCCTGATAATCTTTGGGGAGAAGCCTTATTGTCAGTCTGTTATATTCTTAATAGGATACCCAGCAAGACTAATGATAAGACCCCATATGAATTATGGAAAGGTCGGACCCCTAGGATTAATTATCTCAAAGTTTGGGGATGTCTAGCTAAAGTAGGAATTTCTGAACCCAAAAAGGGGAAGATAGGACCTAAGACTGTGGATGCTGTATTCATAGGATATGCCCTAGATAGTAATGCCAATAGATTTCTTGTAACCCATTCTGAAGTAAATAAAATCTCTAATAACACAATCATTGAAGCTAGAGATGCAGTTTACTTTGAGAACATTTTTTCCTTCAAGGATAGAACCCCTTCATCTTCCTCTAACCCTTCTCTTACTCCTTCTACTAGTTCTCATGACCAAATGTCTAATTCTAAATCTGAACAAGTCATAGAACCTAGAAGGAGTAAAAGAGAAAGGATTGAAAAAAATTTAGGAGAAGAATTCTTCACATTTTTGATAGAGGGTGATCCCTCAACTTATGAAGAAGCCATATACTCTCCTGATGCCCCTTTCTGGAAAGAAGCTATTAACAATGAGTACAACTCCATCATGGAGAACAATACTTGGTCTTTTAGCAGACCTTCCTTTAGGTAGTAAACCCATAGGTTGTAAGTAGATCTTCAAGAAAAAACTTAGAGCCGATGGTACCATAGAAAAGTACAAGGCTAAGCTAGTAGACAAAGGATTTACCAAGAAGAAAGGATTAGTGAAATCTCTCTATGGCCTGAAGCAAGCTCCCAAACAATGACACAATAAATTTGACAAAGTCATTATAGAATTTGGTTTTGTGCCAAATGAATATGACTTCTATTTGTATTCTAAAAATACAAATAAAAGTTGTGTTATCTTATGCTTGTATGTTAATGATATCCTTATTTTAGGATCTTCACTGGAATTGATAAATAATACTAAGAATTATTTATCTAACAAGTTTGATATGAAAGACCTAGGTGAGGCAAACCTGATTCTAGGAATGCAAATGTCCAAATGCAATGAGGGATATACTCTATCCTTAGCACATTCAATTGAGAAAATGCTAAGAAAATTTGAGTATTTTGACAAGAAACCTGCCCTTACTCCTTATGATAGTAATGTTGTTCTAAAAAAGAATGAAGGATCTCCTATAGAACAACATAGATATTCACAAATGATTGGGTCCCTCATGTACATAACTAACATGACCAGACCTGATATTGCATTTGCTATTGGGAGACTAAGCAGATACACTAGTAACCCAAACCAATCTCATTAGACTGCATTAGACAGAGTATTTAGATATCTTAAGGGTACTCTAGATTATAAACTTCATTATACTAGAAACCCTGATATCATAGAAGGTTACTCCGATACAAATTGGATAAATGATTCACATGATGTGAAATATACTACTGGATATATTTTTACCCTAGCAGGAGCTGCAATCTCCTGGAGATTATGTAAACAAACTATCATAGCCAGAAGTACAATAGACTCTGAAATGATAGCTTTGGATACTACATGTACAGAAGCCGAATGGCTCAGAAATTTTATTATGCATATACCTGTTTCTGTTCATCCTGTTCTTGCAATTTCCATAAACTGTGATAATAAGTCTGTTATTGAACTACTAAAGCATGATTCTGTGAATACTAAGATGAACAGGCACCTGCAGCTATGCTTCAAGTCAATAAAGAGCCTATTGGACAAATATGTGGTTCTTGACTATATAAAGTCAGAAAAGAACCTTGCAGACCACTTGACGAAGGGTCTGTCTAGAACATTGATCCTAGAATCATCGAGGGAGATGGGGTTAAGCCCATAGTATAGTCACCAGCAGTGGCAACCCAACCGAGTCTGACTGGAGATCCCAAGAAGCCGGTTCAATGGGTAGGAACAAGCTGGACTAGGTGACTATTATGGAACACTAACCTGAGATTAAATTCTCTTTAAAATAAAAGCCCAGGAGGCTGTACATGTGTACATTCATACCTCATCCCTATGGTGACAGTGTTCCTTGTGTGATATGGATATGATGAGTTTAAACTCTTAATAAGTCCAAGCATGTTATGCAGGGTTGATTCCTATCACCAACCCTTAAGGACTTACCTATATGAGAGGTCGTGAGGACCGCGACTATAGGACAGGGCGATCCTAGACAACTCTCATGAATGTGTAAAAGTCCGCATGGCCAACCAAACGTGCCACCTGATAGACCCAAGCACCTCTAGCGTACTATGTGTGCTATTTTCCGAGTCTGGTTTAAGAAGACTGATTCAAGGCGTAGTCCATCAAGCTCTTCTTCAGACAAAGACAATAGTCACTACGTGAGATTCAAGGCTGTAGTCCATCTCATTTATGCATAGTATACAACTGTCCGAAAATTCTCTTACTCATTCTTTATCTTTCTTTCCTTCTATTACCTCGAAATTTGACCTTTTAGGGGGGATTGTTGGCTGTGGTTCACACCAAGAGCTCAAAAGCTCAAACTCCTCCTTTTAGTCCCACATCGAAAATGGGAGGAGAGTTGGTGGTGCTTATATTACATTTTCCCTTTGTGCTTCTTTGAAGTTGTGTGTGGGAGCCTCATGGGCCACACGTGCGCGCCGCCGCCACCGTCCGGCCCGACTCGACTCGGTTCGACGTACGTAACGGCTGCGGGCACGTGCCCACATCTGCGGGCACCGAATGCCGATTTGATTTTCTCTACGGGTTCGGGCCGAGACCCTAAAAGATTTTTGTTCCTCTCTAAAATTTTTGACCGTTACAAATCTTTTAAATTCAGTAACGTTTGGATTTTGAATTCCGTCCAGGTACAATGTATCACGTTTGTAACATTCAAATTTAATTGCTGTCATTTAACATTCGAATTAAAATCTTCTTTAATATTCTGTCCATTGGAGAAGCTTGCTACAGCCTATATATTGACCTCCCTTTTCTTCATTCGACACACAGAAAAAATATCATTCCGAAACTCTCTACAAAATTCCTCTTCCCAAAATTTTGGTGCTCTTTGTTGTTGCTCTGGGCAGAGCTAAGTACGTGGTCACTCTCTCCGACGTCGTGTGCGACAACGAGATTCCGGTGGAGCGGAGATTTTACCACTAGGAGCGTTCGAATACGGTCTGCACATAGACCCAAGCTAACTCTTAGGGCAGTGCTACGTGCACGACTTCCCCGAAGGCCGGTAACGCTTATTTATTTAATTTTGTTTGCAAATTTTATTACAAGAAAATTGAAGAAATATTCCAACAACAAAAATTAAAACACATGTTTAAATATCAAACGACTAGTAACGGTCCCGAACCCGAAGAGAATCAAATCGACATTCGGCGCCCGCAGATGTGGACACGTACCCGCACACGTTACGCACCGAACCGAACCGGGCCGGGCGGTGGCGCGCGCGGCCCATAGGGCTCCCACACAACATCACTTAGTGAAGCACAATGATGAGAAACACTATATACAGCCAAATGTCCACACATCTGGCCGATGTGGGACTAAAAGAGAATGGACTTGAGCTTTTGCTCAGAGGTAGCACATGCTGCCAACAATTTATAGTATCGCAATCTTCATTCTCTACTGGATTTAACATAACTGACATATGTATAGAAAACTGATTGAAGTTTTAAAAGAAGAAAGAAGAAGCATACCTAACTGTATCTCGCGATTTCAGACTGGAGATTGTTCATCGGCTAACCAATCATAGTAATGTAATTGTGTATATAGTATAGCTACAAACATTTGAAACAATTAACATCAAACTTATACTAAAATGAGGATTAGTAAGATTAAGCAACTTGATTAGTAAGATTAAGCAACTTATTTATACGTACTTGCATTGCACGAGTGGCAAACATGGTCACCAGAAGAGCAGCCACCGTTAATAGAAACGACTTGAATCCCTCACCACACTGGGCCCAACTTCATCCACGGACAATCATCACAAATCATGATGTTCTTCCTAATTCTCAGATGAACTGAGGAATGGGAGCATTCATCATCCTGAGAACCCAACTCCAACTTCTCAATATGATACAATAGTCTCATTTTATATTCTTTGTCAATCCTATGCAGCACTGAGCTCACATCCGCCACATAACACATTTTCTTGAGCATAACCACAGGCACATTAAGCTCTACATATAGTATACTTTCAATCAGGGTTTGTGCAGACCGCCTGCCGGAAATTTGTACAAGATTGCTATCTTGAATCCAAATTAAGCCCGGTTCATTGTTCACTCCAAACTCCTCCATGCCCTTCGTGACGAAGATGGCATCATAAGAACTTACTCTGGGACAATACATATTAGACATCATGACATACCTTACTGATATTTGTAGGTCAAGTTCTA
This sequence comes from Iris pallida, assembly GCA_029216955.1. NCBI lineage: Eukaryota > Viridiplantae > Streptophyta > Magnoliopsida > Asparagales > Iridaceae > Iris > Iris pallida. The sequence continues at coordinate 18,277,213 of JANAVB010024400.1, read as the reverse complement.
CCAGCTTTCAAGAAGGCCTTTCTCGACCCTGGCTTGGCTTATCTGTGCTTCCAACAAGCCATGAGCAAGGAACTCGACACAAAAAAGTTCCACAAATTGCCATTTGTTCTACCGATACTTTAGCTCCTGCAGTTTTCCAGCAAAGTTTCGATAATTTAGTTCCATGAGGAAATCAGCTCATGCTCATGAGCCTCTGTCGATTCAAGGGGTGTTGTGTGCTAAAGCTAATGCTGCCAAAACGAGCATAAGTACGAACTGGAGCATCAAACACTGTCATTGCCGCACCTGGACCTCAAAATGAGTGAATGGAGAGCTGAGAGGAGATTTTCCATGAGTCTGAGGAAATAAGCCAATGGAACAGTCAGACCGACCGCTCACACAAGAGGCTGCAACCATCAAAATCGGTATAGTTCGCCCCCTGACCCTAACAGCAACGCACGGGCGAAATAGATGGTTGGTCACCAGTAGTCACCACAAGAGCACTCTCCATGAATGAAATGGTGGAAACGGCTTGAATCCCTCACCACAATTTCTTTCCCTATACATTCGGATGACAACTTCATGAATCTATGGCAATCCTTACAAATCCTGATGTTTTTCATAATCTTCAATGAATCTTGAGCAGCAGAGGAATTCATCATCCCAAACACCAAGGCCAGCTTCTCACTGTGGCGTAATAGCCTCTCCTCCTTACGTTCTTCTTCGTCAATTTCGTGTAGCACCAAGCTCGTATCTGCAACATAACCCATTTTCTTGAGTCTAACCACATGCCCTTTCAACTCTACCCATATGTCTTCAATCTGCGGGTGGTGACGCCCACCTGCTGAGAATTCGTGAACGATATTTCCTATTCCGATCCAACTCAACCCTAGTTCCTTCTTCACTCCAAACTCCTTCATCTCCTTCCTGACAAAGGTGGCATCATGATAGCTTCCTCTGGCACAGTAGATATTAGACATCATGACATAGCCTACCGACCGTTGTGGGTCTAGTTCTACCAGCTTCCGAGCTGCCTTTTCCCCGATCCTGGCTTCCCTATGCTTGCTACAAGCCCCAAGCAAGGAGCTCCATACAACAAAGTCCGGCTCGATAGGCATTCGTTCAACCAATTCTTCTGCTTCGGACAGCCTTCCGGCCCGTCCGAGAATGTCGACCATGCAGGCATAGTGATCAAGATGAGGGTCAATTCCATATACCTTCGACAGCGATTCAAATATTTCCCTACCCTCGTCTAATAACCCACCATGACTGCAGGCAGTGAGAAGTCCCGCAAACGTGGATGAATCAGGAGCGATATCCATGCTTCGAAATGCTTGCAAAGCTTCCCTTCCCCGCCCATGAGTAGCGAGAGCCTTTATCAGGGAGTTCCACGAAACCAAGTCATGAGCCACCATCTGTTCGAAAACATGCCCCGCGAGTACAATGCTGCCGCAGCGAGAGTAAGCATGGATCAAAGCATTGGCAACAATTGTATCATTACCGAATCCAGACCTCAAAACGAGTGAATGGACGGCCGAGCAGTGCCTCTCGGTCGCAAAACCTGCACACGCCTTCACTGCAATCGACAAAACATGACGGTCGGGTATGAATCCCTTCCAACGTAGCTCCCAGAACAAACTCATCGCCTCTTTGGGCTCATTTTCTACACATGAAGCCATAATACCAAGCCAAGACACTATATCCTTCTCTTTGGCACCCACAAAGATTCGATAACAATCACGGTAACCTCCTCCAAGACCCGAATACGCCTTTACTAGAGCAGACGCCACCAAAGTTTCCGAATTGAAACAACACTTCACTGCAAGACAGTGCATTTGCAGGCACTCACGAAAATTACGACACGAGGTGATAACACTGACCAATGTCGCACGGTCGAACCCCGAGCTATTCCTACGTATACAACGAAATAGACTAACCGAACGGTCGGGAAAGCCCGCAATCACTGAATTCCATGTGATGAGGTTCCGGAAAGGCATAACTCTAAAAACCAACCAACCCTCCGAAGCATGCGAAGGGCACTTGGAGTACATTGCGATGAGCGCGTTGCACACGGTGACATTGTGATCGAAGGAGGTCTTTGTGGCGAGAGCATGTACTTGGCGGCCGCGGAACGACCCGATGGAAGCGGAGAGGACGGCCGAGAGCGCGTACTCGTTGGGGAGGAGGCGCTGGGAGAGCATGGAGGAAAAGAGAGAGAAGCAGTGGTCGGGAAAGCGGCGGCGGGAGTAGGCAGAAATGAGCGCGGTCCAGGAGACCAGGTTCCTGTGCGGCATTTCGTCGAACACGCGGTGGGCGGAGGCGAGGGAGTTGCATTTGGAGTAGAAATTGATGAGGTGGTTGGAGAGATGGAGGTGGTGGGAGAGGTGGTGAAGGAGGAGGCGGCGGTGGAGGGAGCGGCCGAGGAGGAATAGGCGGTGGTGGGAGCAGAAGCGGAGGACTGCACCATAGTACGTGACTTCCTCCATTCTTCTACTTCTTTTTCCATGGCCTTGGGCTTGGGCTTCTTAATTCACTCAATTTTTTTCTTTTTGTCTGAAAGAAAATATTATTTTGCTCTCTAATCAAGAGGTTTGTATATGTTGGATGGACACTTCTCTTTGGAGACTTAACTATGGCCTACATTATATTGTATTTAATTAAATTATTATATTATATTATATTATATTATATTTATTAATTTATTTATATATAAATTTTAATTTTAATTTAGATGAAAAGATATGACTACTCATGAGAGTGTATTTAGGTGTCGAATCCGAACGACCCTTGTGATCTCGAAGAGAGAGATAAAAGTTCTGACGGGATGACGGAAGATCAGTGGATCGAACCATGCGATCGTATTAATTCTCATATTTATGGTGAAAATTGGAAGGCAACGAACCAAAAGGCATACAATCTCGTTCATGTCCACTGTATAGAAAGTCTCATAATTGACGTCAATTCTATACTGCCACCAATTTTTCACTCCATATGTAAAATTATGTACGTCTGCATTCGTTTTCGATGCATCATATTCCTTCATCCATGACTACATGTGTTAGTGTCGTGTGTGAGACCTTACATGCAAATCAGCCAGATCAAATAGAGCTTGAAAGTATCAAATACAACAAAGCACTTCAGATCTCTAAATGTATATATTATAACCCATAAATTTTATCCTCAGTGACGTTAGTTATACGTATCTCAGTGCCACATGGTCTAAGACTAATTTCTTAAGCAGTTGCAGATGTGTGCTATGTGAATGATATAGTTTAAGTATAACAATCGATTGAAGTATTAACCCAAATAAATCATGACTTCTTTTGTTTTATAAATAGTCTATCGAAATTATATTTGTTCTTTATGTGCTGAAAGAGTGACATGCATGGGGAAACTATCCTGGCGGCTTTAGGAGTATCAAAACTACTCATAAAATTATTTTAGGTCGGTTGAAAATAACACGTAACAATTTTTGAATGGAATGATACATTAAGACAAGAATGGTGGTTTCGAGAAGGCATGTAATACAAAAGTCCTTTACTCTATTATTACGAAGCATTAGAGATTATGACTTGTTGTAAAAGGTAGGACTGAAGGTAAGTAATACAAAAGTCCTTCCCTTTATTTTTATAAATTTGATGTTTGTAAATCTCTTTTTCAAATTCTTGGATACTAATGAATATTTAGTGAGAATAATGGAACTATCTAAAAAATGATGTACAAAATGATATTTCTTTTGAAGTGATATTACTAAAGACGAAATCAAGATGTACAAAATTGTTCTGTCAAAACGTGATTTTTTTATATATGTCACGCGTTGATTCTAAAGAATTGAAAATTAGCCACTGGGCGTGATGTCGTACAAGTTTATATTGCACTTGTATAAGGCAAAAATATTACAGTTTTTGGTATTTCTCAGAAAATAACGACATCGCAGCAAAATCATGCAGATAAATTGAAGTCACAACAAGATATAAAAAAATATGTATCTTTATTGATAATTGCAGCAGATTATAAGACTAGTAGCTGAATACAAAGTTTACAACAAATTACAATGGCTTTTGAATAGCCAACAGAATTACTTACTATTTAGGCTTACAACTGTGAGACCCCGTCTCACTGTATCGATATTTATATACGTGTATGTATTTTGAGCCGTATTTCGTAATTCTTGGTTTTCGAAATATTTTAAAAAAAATTTCAAGGTATAAATTTATCTTGAATTGGTTTAATTTGGTTCGGTTCAACTTGGTATAGGTCTTGGTTTGGTTTAGGTGGGTTGGAGATGAGAAGGTTTGTATAAAATCCAACTCCTCTCTCTCTTCCATTATTTCATTTCTCTTCATCTTCATCCTCTTCATCTTCTTCCTCCAACCTAAGGCAAGTACATCTTGCCAAATGTTGGACAAATGTTATTTTGTTTGTTCTAAACTCTTTCTTACATGATTCTAAGCATCTTTAGAACTAGGCATTTTTTATTTTGGTGGATAAATATTTGTAGATCTAAGTTTATAGCCTTTTCGATTTTCTTGGATTTTGATCTACTAAACTTTATTATTTTCAAGTTTTGATTGTTCTATGTTTTAGAGAATCCGATTTTATCCAAAATGGACCTTTGAAAAGTTAGATTTCGACTTGTTTTGAGAAAGTTATGGCCAAAATAAGATTTAGACATTTTTTATGTTCATCTGTCCTGATTCTGGCAGGGTCGATGAATAGTGCCGTAGGATGAATAGTGCCGCATGCTTGCATAGTGTCACAGGAATGAATAGTGCCATAGGAATGAATAGTGTCGTATGGATGCATAGTACCGCATGCTTGCATAGTACCGCAGGAATGAATAGTGCCGCATGAATGAATAGTACCGCATAGCTTGCATAGTGTCGCAGGAATGAATAGTGCCGCAGGAATGAATAGTGCCGCATGGCTTGCATAGTGCTGCATGGATGAATAGTGCCGCATGGCTTGCATAGTGCCGCATGGATGCATAGTGCCGCAGGCATGAATAGTGTCGCATGGATGAATAGTGCCGCATGGCTTGTATAGTGTCGTAGAATGCCGTATAGTACCTATTTTGGCTGTTTTTGGCTGTTTTATGTCCTATTTGGCTGATTTGTGGCCAGAATTTCTTTCAACTCCCAACATAAAAGTTGTAGATCTTTTTCTTGGCTTCAGGAATATGTTACCAACTATTTTATGCAAGTTTCTTTTATTCTTGATATGGAGCTTATGATTGCATTACATGTTTTTTATCTCGGCCTAAATTGCGACGATCCTACTTAATAGCTTGATATTTCTTTAATAAATGAATTTCTTAACATGATTTGATAATATGGTACAGTTAGAGAATGATTGTACCCCTATCATACCCTTAACACTAGTGCAGATTCGATTGTTATTTTAGGCCAAGTAGTTACCTCATTATTCCTTCTCTTATGTTATGATGCACCTTTTATCAAGATCTATCTACAAGCTTTCTTACGTCTGTGATTGCTTAACATGATAGTGACCCGTTGTGGGGCACTCATGATTTATGTCTTCCTTCTTTTGCTTAACATGATAGTGACCCGTTGTGGTGCACTCATAATGTATGTCTTTCTTCTTTAACACGATAGTGACCGTTGCGGTGAACTCAAGTCACATGTCACTTCTTTGTTTAACATGATTGTGGCCGTCGTGGCGCACCCCTAACAAGTACTCTTAATATGATAGTGACCCGTCGTGGTGCACTCCAGACAAGTAACATGATATGACATGACATGACATGAACCATGAATGCTATTACGACCGCTTTATTGGCTTATAAGTAATGAATGATTTGGACACCGTGGATGTTTCTCTTGAGTGTATTTATACAAGCTACATGTTCTGTATTGCAACATGTCTAGGACATGAATTCCTGATTTCTCACGGTCAGGGATTCATACTGAATCTAGCTAGGATTAATGACTAGTTTGACCAAGTAGTTCATATAGAAAGGTATTCCGGCTACAAGCAATCTCGTTATCTGGGCGCCTTCTCTGATGGACTTGTAGCCTGCCGACGAATAGGGCACATTTCCAATCCACTGTCATGTGGGGCACTTCTTGAAACAAGTAATATGCACACTGTCATGTGTTGCACCCCAAGTCACTTAATAACTCTCTTAGGGTACATTTGTCTCATGGGCGATGTGCCCACTATTTTAATTACATGGGATACATTTTTCTCCTGGGCGATGTATCCGCTATAATTTTGTAACTTGCGTCTGGATAACCTGGATAGTCTGCAGGGCTTTTGGCCGTAGGGATACCTCATTGCATCTTGCTAGTAACCAGGTTTGTGATAACCCTAGTTAGCTAAAGTATCAAGCCGTACTCATTGCTTGGCCGTGATTGATGGATGGAATCAGTCCAGTCCAGTCTACTTTTGTCTAGGCAGTGTCCGTATGTTAATTTCAGTACACTATGGTTTATGCTTTACCTTGTCGATAAACAATCGGAGGCTAAGTTCTGTTCAGGAGAAGGGTTACAACTCCGATCCTTGTTTGGTTAAAGGGTTGTAACTTGGCTTCCAGAATAGTTCCTAAGTCATCTTATCATTTGTCCTCATATTCAGTACTCACATTCTATACATGATCTTTATGCTATACTATGATCAGAGACTAAGTTCTATTCAGGAGAAGGGTTACAACCCAGGTCCTTGTTTGGTTTAAGGGTTGTAACTTAACTTCCGAATTAGTTCCTAAGTCTATGTCACGCCCCAGAACCAGAACACTGGAGAGCGGGGGCAGACATAGCCAGCTACGTATAATGAAATGGGATCCACTCCACTATACGGTCACGGCTGTCTAGATATATGAGGATTTATCTACAAGCCAACAGTCTCTTAAGGTCATGAACAAGCCTAGTGCCTCAATCACAAGCAAGCAAATAAGTGTTACAAGATGTAAGATCACCAAATATACAATAGTAAGGCATCCCAAACATATATATTCAGCTGATCATGAAGCTAGTCGTTACAAAATATGAGGACTAGCAAGAGTTTAGTCATACATGATCAACCCTAGGATCTGTCAATCATGTTACAGCCCGTAGGCAGACAGTAAATAAAGGTGCAATACGAGCTAAACACGTGCTCGTCGGCTAAATGCCTTAAAAGAATATTTTTACAATAGAGTGGGAGAGCCAAAATAAATCCACTCGTTGCCAGGATTCCGTCTAGTGGTCACCATATGGCTAGAAAGTCGGTAGATCCTCTGGAGCTGCTCTGGTATCTGGCCATACAAAACCAGCTGGGTCAGATCCCAGAAAGAGCAAGTACCATAAAGGAGGCTTCACTTAGGAACTAAAACCAGCAATTAGCACAAGAATATAATTACATAATAAAAGACAGTAATTAAGGAAAAATATGACAGATGATATATGATGAGATAACCATGGGACTATTCAGATAACCAGGTTACAACCCGTAAATCAAACAAGGACCGGGGTTGTAACCCTTCATCTGAACAGAACTTGGCTTCTCCCACCATTTATCGGCAAGATAAATATAAGAAATCAGGTCAAGTAACAATCTTGTACAGGATCAAGACAAGACTAGACTGATTGAACTCCATCTAACATTTCACGACCAAGCAATAAATACGGCTTGATACTTTAACTAACTAGGGTTATCACAGGCCTAGTTACTAGCAAGATGCAGCGAAATTCTTCCAACAGCCACAAGCCCTGCAAACCATCCAGGTTATCCAGGTCGAATATTAGTATAATAAGGGTGCAACACATGACAGTGTGCTGGAAATGTGCCCTACTCGACGGCAGGCTACAGATCCCAAGTGGGGCATCCAGATAACAGAATTGCCTGTAGCTGGGAAAATCTCTTCATCATGACTACTGGATTATTCTAGTTATTAGCCTTAGCCATTTACAGTAGGTACCCCTGACCGTGGTACTCAGGGGTCCCTATCCTAGACATGATGCAAGACAAGACGGGTTCATTTGTACAAGCACAATCGTCCACGGTGTCCAGGTCATTCATTCTTGTCATGTCAGGTTAGCCGTCGCAACAGCATTTTGAGAAATATCATGTCAGGTTTACTTGTCAAGAGTGCACAACGGCGGGCCACTATCAAGAATTATCATGTCAAGTTATCATGTCAAGTTCACTGTCAGGAGTGCACCACGTCGGCCACTATCAAGTCATGTTATTTGTCAAAAGTGCACCACAACGGGTCACCATCGTGTCAGTAAATAATTAATATGGCACATGCATACATGTGGTAATTAAATATTAGCAGGGACAAGGACGTAGACTTATGCGGCTCAGAAAAATTAATGGCCATGCGGCTCAGGCAAGTTGCATGCAAGCAGCTTAATTAAAGGGCCATGCGGCCATGAATTAAATAATGGAGGGGGGAGGGAAAAAGCATATGCGGCCACTAACTGTTGCACGCAAGCAATTGCATTGTCAAGCAAAGACTTAATGGCCAAGCAATATGTTCCAAACAAATGTTGCATGCAATTGTTCTAAGCAAACAAAATGGCCAAGCCATTAATTAAAGGCCTATGCAGCTCACCAAAGCTTAATGGCCCACGTGGCCATGCAAATGCCTAAGGGCCATCTGCGGCTCACCAAAGCTTAATGGCCCACGTGGCCATGCAAATGCCTAAGGGCCATATGCGGCTCAGGCATGAGCTGCCATATGCGGCCATTGACTATTATGCGGCTAATGCATATACAAGCACTATTTAATATATGCGACTAATGCAAATGTCAAGGCATTATTTAATATATGTTAGTGCATGCGAATGCCAAGGCATTATTTAATATATGTTAGTGCATGCGAATGCCAAGACATTATTTAATATATGCTGCTAATGCCTTAGGCAAATACTAATGCCATGCATTATACTTCATGCAACGCATTAACTAATGCCATGCATTAACTAGTGCATGCAAATGCTTTAAGCAATTACTAATGCCATGCATTATTTAATCCTTAGGCCATGCGGCCACAGTAAATGGAAGGGGGGGGGCGCATATGCTATGTGGCCACAAGTAGACAATGCAAGCATTTAATGCTTGTATGAAGTTTAATCCATGCGGCCATGAAGTTTACTGCTAATGGCATATGCGGCTAAATAGGTTGCATGCAAGGCCATGCAACTTAATTTAATGCTAATGAGCAATTATTTAATGCGAGCAATATTTAATGCTATTTGCTTGCATGCAAAATGCAAGCAAATATTTAATGCTAATGGCCAAAGGCCATGCGGCTCACTTGGCAATATTTAATGCTAATGGCCAAAAGGCCCATGCGGCTATGAATTGGCAAATTGCCATGCGGCTAACCTTGTGTTGGCCATATGCGGCTGACTATTTAATTCCATGCAAGCAAAAGCTAATGCATGCATTAAATGCATGCAACTAGTTAAAAGGCCAAAGGCAATTTAAATAATACAATTAATAAAAAGGACAAGCAATTATATTAATGGCCATGCAGAGAATTGGCCTTATGCGGCTATGAATTGGAGTGGCCATATGCCGCCAAAATAATATAAGCATGCCAGCTAATGCTTGCAAAGGCCATGCGGCCAGCAAATAATTAATGCTCATACGGCCAAAGTGCAATTAATGGCTCCCACAGAGAACATGTCCATGGAAAATACCATGGCCTCCATGCTCCACCTGACAACAATAGAAACCCAAATCCAGACTCCCGTGGGTCAAATTTGGACAAAATAGAATTCTCTACAACATGGAACCATCAACTAGCAAAAATATACAAGTTTGATAGATCAGAACTCATGGAAATCGAAAATACCACAAAACTAGATCTACAAGAAATTAACCACAGAAATGAAAAATGTTAAGTACTAAAGTGGGTTAGAAACACAAGAGAAAAACAGTAGAACAGTAAAAATGGAGTTCTTTCATGAAGCAAAATGTACTTGCCTAAGCTTCCCACTCTCTCAGGTTGGTGGAGAAGTAATGGTGAAGAAGAAAAAGTAATAGAAAAGAATTAATGAGGAGAGAGAGAGGAGTGGGAGTTAATAAATGGTGATGGTGGTGGTAGGTAGGTGGGTTGGTTCTCCAACAAAATCGAACCAAGCCAACAAGCCGAACCGAACCAAGATAAACCCATCAATGAAATGGCAAAATAAATCAAGCTGGAAGACATGCAATACGGGTCAAAATATGTACACGTATTCCAAATACGTAATACGAGATATAGGTATTACAAATCTACCCACCTTAAAAGAATTCCATCCTTGGAATTTAATCAAGTGACTAGAGATGCGAGGACAAGCTACACTAAGCAATCAATCGAACAATCAATCATACAAGCAAGGAATTCGAAGGAAGAAGGAGGAAGGAAGACATCCTGCTAGGAACCTCTCTACCGGTTCTGAATCTGAGCTTGGACCAGGGCATACTGCTGGGGTCTCTGCTGCTGGAAGACTTGTGCCTGAGGCGGAAATGGCCTCGGAGGCTGGTACTGCTGCACTGGTGCTGAGGCTGGTCCCCTTACCGAGGGACTAGTCTGGGCCGATGATGAACTGGCCCTATTGGGATATGACCCTATCTTGTGGTCCGGTGCTCCACAAGCCAAACACAATCTCTGTGCTCTGCGACACTCCGAAACAACGTATCCTAGCTTCCCACAATGAGTGCAGCCCACTGCGGAAGACTGCTTCTGCTGCTGAGGGGACGTGACCGACGTCACTGAGGCCACCTGCCTCAGAGTTCCAATTGTTAAAGCCCTGACTGCCGGGGCTGGTGCTGAAGACTGGGTCATCTGGCCGTGAGACCGCTTCTGACCTCCGGTCCTGTCCACGATCCTGTAGGAGGTATACTCGTGCCTCCTGGCTGCTCTCAATACTGCATCAAAAGTCTGATGCTCAAACTACTCCACTGCCAACAAAATCTCGAGATGGAGCCTCTGCTGGAACCGCTGGGCTCTGTCGAACTCGGTTGCCACCAAGGTGGGAGCAAACCGACTAAGTCTCAAAAACTCGGCCGTATATCCGTCGACCGTCCTGTCCATCTGCTTCAGATTGGTGAACTTGGTCTGTAGATCGTACCGAGCTACATCATCGAAGTACTTGGTCTAGAATCTCTCTCTGAATACTGCCTATAAAATAGGGGCCACTAATCCCACGGCCTGCGCCGCCCACCAGCTGCGGGCAAGATCCAGTAACTGCAGGCGCACCACGGCCACCTTCTCGTCTTTCTGAGTCCTAGCTGCCTCTAGAATCACTTCTGTATCCTGAAGCCAAGCATCTACAGCGATAGCATCTTCGCTGCCATCGAAGAACGGAGGGTTCAGGCGCTTGAAACTGTTGGCTGTACTGTTCCCATGATGACCGCCTTTGTTCAGAGAATCTTCCACTGCCTGATGTAAGGCATCTCCTCGACGATCCTGGGAAGCTAACAATGATCTGATGAGACCCACCAAAGTACCATCATCAGGCTCTGCAGGCTGAACTGGCGGCTCTAGATCCCCAGTAGGCATGACTCTGGAGGCTACTCCTGAGTACTGGGCCTGTTCTTCTGGTTGCTGCTGGTCCACGGAAGGCGCTCTGCCTAGCTGATCAGCAGGTCCAGGAACAATGTCGCTGAAGAAGACGACATAGGGAACAATAAGGAAGGATCAGGACAGATCAAAGATACAAACATGTGATCAGGACAAGAATTTCAGGGATTCAGAGAATACGAACAGAGATCAAGGACGAGTGCTGATTGAGACATCTACTCGGCAAACCCTCATATATCTTGATTTATAAGACCTGCATGGGCCACCACTTAAACCATGTCACGCCCAGAACCAGAACACTTGAGAGTGGGGGCAGACATAGCCAGCTACGTATAATAAAATGGGATCCACTCCACTATACGGTCACGGCTGGCTAGATATATGAGGGTTTATCTACAAGCCAACAGTCTCTTAAGGTCATGAACAAGCCTAGTGTCTCAATCACAAGCAAGCAAATAAGTGTTACAAGAAGTAAGATTATCAAATATACAATAGTAAGGCGTCCCAAACATTACATATTCAGCTGATCATGAAGCTAGTCGTTACAAAATATGAGGACTAGCAAGAGTTTAGTCATACATGATCAACCCTAGGATCTGTCAATCATGTTACAGCCCGTAGGCAAACAGTAAATAAAGGTACAATACGAGCTAAACACGTGATCGCCGGCTAAACGCCTCAAAAGAATATTATTATAATAGAGTGGGAGAGCCAAAATAAACCTACTCGTTGCCAGGATTCCGTCTAGTGGTCACCATCTGGATGGAAAGTCGGTAGATCCTCTGGAGCTGCTCTGGTATCTGGCCATACAAAATCAGCTGGATCAGATCCCAGAAAGAGTAAGTACCACAAAGGAGGCTTCACTTAGGAACTAAAACCAGCAATTAGCACAAGAATATAATTACATAATAAAAGACAGTAATTAAGGAAAAATATGACAGGTGATATATGATGAGATAACCATGGGACTATTCAGATAACCAGGTTACAACCCGTAAACCAAACAAGGACCGGAGTTGTAACCCTTCGTCTGAATAGAACTTGGCTTCTTCCACCATTTATCGGCAAAATAAATATAAGAAATCAGGTCAAGTAACAATCTTGTACAAGATCAAGACAAGACTAGACTGATTGAACTCCATCCAACATTTCACGGCCAAGCAATAAATACGGCTTGATACTTTAACTAACTAGGGTTATCACAGGCCTAGTTAATAGCAAGATATAGCGAGATTCTTCCAACAGCCACAAGCCCTGCAGACCATCCAGGTTATCCAGGTCGAATATACAATAAGGGTGCAATACATGACAGTGTACTGGAAATGTGCCCTACTCGACGGCAGGCTACAAATCCCAAGTGGGGCGCCCAGATAACGGAATTTCCTGTAGCTGGGGAAATCTCTTCATGACTACTGGATTATTCTAGTTATTAGCCTTAGCCTTTTACAGTAGGTACCCCTGACCGTGGTACTCAGGGGTCCCTGTCCTAGACATGATGCAAGACAAGACGGGTTCATTTGTACAAGCACAATCGTCCACGGTGTCCAGGTCATTCATTCTTGTCATGTCAGGTTAGCCTTCGCAACAACATTTCAAGAAATATCATGTCAGGTTTACTTGTCAAGAGTGCACCACGGCGGGCCACTATCAAGAATTATCATGTCAAGTTATCATGTCAAGTTCTCTGTCAGGAGTGCGCCACGTCGGGCCACTATCAAGTGATGGCATTTGTCAAAAGTGTACCACAACGGGTCACCATCGTGTCAGGGAACAATTAATATGACACAAGCATACATGTGGTAATTAAATATTAACAGGGGCAAGGACGTGGACTCATGCGGCTCGGGAAAATTAATGGCCATGTAGCTCAGGCAAGTTGCATGCAAGCAGCTTAATTAAAGGGCCATGTGGCCATGAATTAAATAATGGAGGGGGGAGGGAAAAAGCATATGCGGCCACTAACTATTACATGCAAGCAATTGTATTGTCAAGCAAAGACTTAATGGCCAAGCAATATGTTCCAAACAAATGTTGCATGCAATTATTCCAAACAAACAAAATGGCCAAGCCATTAATTAAAGGCCTATGCGGCTCACCAAAGCTTAATGGCCCACGTGGCCATACAAATGCCTAAGGGCCATCTGCGGCTCACCAAAGCTTAATGGCCCACGTGGCCATACAAATGCCTAAGGGCCATATGCGGCTTAGGCATGAGCTGCCATATGCGGCCATTGACTATTATACAGCTAATGCATATGCAAGCACTGTTTAATATATGCGGCTAATGCAAATGCCATGGCATTATTTAATATATGTTAGTGCATGCGAATGCCAAGACATTATTTAATATATGCTGCTAATGCCTTAAGCAAATACTAATGCCATGCATTATACTTCATGCAGCGCATTAACTAATGCCATGCATTAACTAATGCATGCAAATGCTCTAATCAATTACTAATGCCATGCATTATTTAATCCTTAGGCCATGCGGCCACAGTAAATAGAAAAAGGGGAAGAGCCGCATATGCTATGTGGCCACAAGTAAACAATACAAGCATTTAATGCTTGCATGAAGTTTAATCCATACGGCCATGAAGTTTACTGCTAATGGCATATGCGGCTAAATAGGTTGCATGCAAGGCCATGCAAGGCCATGCAACTTAATTTAATGCTAATGAGCAATTATTTAATGTGAGCAATATTTAATGCTATTTGCTTGCATACAAAATGCAAGAAAATATTTACGCTAATGGACAAAGGCCATGCGGCTCACTTAGCAATATTTAATGCTAATGGCCAAAAGGCCCATACGGCTATGAATTGGCAAATTGCCATACGGCTAACCTTGTGTTGGCCATATACGGCTGACTATTTAATTCTATGCAAGCAAAAGCTAATACATGTATTAAATGCATGCAACTAGTTAAAAGGCCAAAGAAAATTTAAATAATACAATTAATAAAAAGGCCAAGCAATTATATTAATGGCCATGCAGAGAATTGGCCTTATGCGACAATGAATTGGAGTGGCCATATGCAGCCAAAATAATATAAGCATGCCAGCTAATGCTTGCAAAGGTCATGTGGCCAGCAAATAATTAATGCTAATGCGGCCAAAGTACAATTAATGGCTCCCACAGAGAACATGTCCATGGAAAATACTATGGCCTCCATGCTCCACCTGACAACAATAGGAACCCAAATCCAGACTCCCGTGGGTCAAATTTGGACAAAATAGAATTCTCTACAACATGAAACCATCAACTAGCAAAAATATGCAAGTTTGATAGATCAGAACTCATAAAAACCGAAAATACCACAAAACTAGATCTACAAGAAATTAACCACAGAAATGAAAAATGCTAAGTACTAAAGTGGGTTAGAAACACATGAGGAAGACAGTGAAATAATAAAAATGAGATTCCTCCATGAAGCAAGATGCACTTGCCTAAGCTCTCCACTCTCTCAGGTTGGTGGAGAAGTAATGGTGAAGAAGAAAAAGTAATGGAAAAGAATTAAAGAGGAAAGAGAGGAGTGGGAGTTAATAAATGGTGATTGTGGTGGTAGGTAGGTGGATTGGTTCTCCAACAAAACCGAACCAAGCCAACAAGCCGAACCGAACCAACATAAACCTATCAATGAAATGCTAAAATAAATCAAGTAGGGAGACATACAATACGGATCAAAATACGTACATGTATTCCAAATATGTAATACGAGATATGGGCATTACAATCCACTTATCATTGTCTTTCTATATAATTCTTACAGGCTCACATGTTCAATTATCTCACAAGCTATACATGACTCCCTATGCCGGGTCACCATGCTCTTATGACCCGGCTAACTCACAAGTTCACATGTTCAATTGCTTTTACATATTCTCAAGCTTCTGTTTACTTAACATGTCTACACTTTACATTATGTTGCATGATAATTACTTTATGCTCCAAGATGCTTACTTATTATCTTTCTATGTTTGGGATAAGTGTATTGGTAGTGTACGAGTCTCGATCTGCTCTTACTCATTTGTGTACTAATTGTTGATATTAGTGATTGCTGGTTTTAGTTCATAGTTTGGCTTTCTTTGTGGTACTTGCTATTGGGGGTCTGACCCTACTGGTTTTGTTTGGCCAGATCTGATAAAGAAGCCCAGAGGATCTTCAGCACCATCTACTCGACGGTGACCATCCAGAGCACCAGAGTACCCAAGTGGATTTCTCATTTTATTCGCCCACTGGTTATGTACATTATTCTTTTGTGGCGTTTAGCCTCCGAGCACGTGTTTAGCTCGTGTTTGATCCTTGACATTTAGCCTACGGGCATAAACATGATGTGCATATTCTAGACTGCAGCTAGAGCTATCATGTATGACTAATACTCTAGCTAGTTTCTCTATTTTGTATTACTAGCTTCATGATCATCCATATATATATGGTTTGGGACGCTTTACTATTGTATGTCTGATGATCATACTTCTTGTACCTTGTATAATTGTCTGTGATTGAGATACCTAGGAATGCTTGACCTAGGATTGACTATTGACGTGTAGAAGTAACCCCCATGTCTTGACAGCTTATACGTGATTTCAGAGTACTGGTGTACTTTGGTATTACGTAGCTGGCCATGTCCGTCCCCACTTGCCAGTATTCTGGTTCTGGGGTGTGACATAGGTTTTAGTGGTGGCCCATGTAGGTCTGATTTTTTAGATATGTGAGGGTTAATGATGTTTAGTTATCTCAAACACGATTATCTTTATTGATATCCTTCGTATTATTCTCTACCCTCGATTCTTTGACCTGATATCTGCCTTGATCGTTGATCTCTTCTGTTCCCTCAATTTGATCATTGTGTGCTTTAACTTTCAGGGGCACTGTTCCTAATTCTTCCGGTTATCTTATTTAGATTCTGCCAATTGCAGGTCAGCAATCTTCTGTTAGGCCAGTTGTGGAGGATCAGTCTCAACATTCAGGTACATGTTGACACAAAGTCACAGTCAACCAAATATTGATAGAACTGACTAAATAATACTTGTAATAATTTAATACGACACATGAAGACTACATCCAGCACAAGTCAGACGATAGCTCAGTTTTGCAATGCAAGTCATTTTTGAGTCTGTATTTTATAATTTTATTGAGTCTAGACTTATGTAAGCTGAGTTGTGCTGAGCATCTGAGACTTAACCTATACCCTACCCAAAATTCAAAAGCTCCACACACATCCAAATAAGCCCATTGGACCAATGACCCATTCTGTGCTCTGGAGACAGAGTTCGGGCCGAACTCTGCCTCCACACAGAGTTCGGGCCGAACTCTGTCCCCTAAAAATCAGCACCCTAATGTTTATGGTTGGCTGGTTGCAAGTTGTCCAACGGCCAAATTTTTGAATAATCCAACCAGAATTCTGGCCGAATTCTGCCTACGTGGTATCCTATAAATAGGGCATGAATTCTCTCATTTTCATTCATCCAATCTTCTCTTCTCTTCTCTCTAAAGCTCAATACAAGCCATACCCTTCTTCATCTACTAGCCACAAGCTCCCTAAGCCTCAAGTGCTCAGCATTTTTCAGTTAGGAGATTGTGCAAGAGTTCAAGAAGTCGTTTGGAAAACTCCAAGCATCGCCATTGCGATCTTTGTAAGAAGTTGACGTGCTCTTCTGAAGAAAAGGCACGGGGTGTAACTACTATTTCACAAATAGTGGATTTAATCCTGAGCTAGAGTTCTCAGGCCTGGACTAGTCCTCCACGAGGGAAACCAGGTTAAAATCGGCTGTGTTTTCGTATGCTTTGTTGCTCCTTATTTATTTTCGCATTTACTCTGATTACTTTCAGCTTGTGAAAGAGTTTAATTTTTAATTGGCTATTATCGTTATAAACTCTATTCACCCTCCTCTAGAGTTGTCATCTGTTCTTCAATTGGTATCAGAGCTCTGTTCTCTCTACAAGGACTAACATCCTAGAACTGATCCATGGCAACCACACAATCCTTGATTTCCAATCACGGTGAAGGACAGTCCACTCATAGGCCTCCCCTATTTGATGGAACTAACTACACCTATTGGAAAACAAGGATGAGCTTTTATCTCAAGTCGCTAGACTTCGACCTGTGGACTATCGTCACCGATGGTTACAAAAAGCCCGCCAGGATAGTTGTCAATGGTGATCTCATTGAGAAATCATATGACAAATATTCTGATGAGGAGAAAAAACATGCAAGTCTAGACGCGAGTGCTATTAATGCTTTATTCTGTGCTATAGACAGGAATGAGTTCAACAGGGTCTCAATATGCACCACCTCTCACGAAGTATGGAGACTTCTAGAAGTGGCGCATGAAGGAACCACCCAAGTTAAGGAATCAAAGATAAGCCGTCTCACTCAAGAATATGAGGCTTTCAAGATGAAGCTAAATGAGACGATTACGCAAATGTTCACAAGATTCCTCGACATCATCAATCACCTATCTTCGCTCGGCAAACAATATATAAATCACGAGAAGATTCGCAAGCTACTTAGGGGGCTACCAAAGATTTGGAACCCTAAGGTGACAGCCATCATAGAAGGAAATGATCTCACAACTATGTCCATGGAGACTTTGATGGGAAAGCTGATGACTCATGAGCTTGACCTCAAAGACTTCGAAGAGCCTACTCCTAAGGCTAAGGAGATCGTACTCAAAGCTCACCGACGGAGGACTGACCCCGAAGAGACGGATGATGACAACTCGGAAGGTGATGATCAAGCTCTCCTTGTCCGCAACTTCAAGAAATTCCTTTGCTTCAACCGAAGAAAGAAGAAACCATAAGAAGACGACGAAGAAGAGCCAACCTGCTACGGTTGCAAGAAGACGGAACATGTCCGAAAAGACTGTCCATACTTAAAGAAGAGCAACCGTTATGAGAAACCATACAAGAAGTTTTCCTCAAAGAAATATGCCAACACAAGCATTTGGCATGAAAGCGAAGCTAGTGACTCCGAGGAAGACTCTCCTCAAGACACGGCAAATGTGTGCCTAATGGCAACGTCCGACAAGGTATCAAACGAAACTCTTGATGACTTCACTTTTGATGAACTTGGCGATACTTTTACCGATTTACTTGATGATCATAAAAATGTCATTGGTAAATATAAACATGCCAAGGAAAAGATCAAAAGTTATGAAGTCGAAATTCAAAGACTTTCTTTACTGCTTGATAACATTAGAGACACTTTACCCACGGATGTCACAAATGAGGTATCTAAGCTTAAAATAAGCTTACATGATACCGAAGCACGCATTGAACAACAAACACAAGAAATCACAGCACTCAACACGGAGCTTGCAGAAGAAAAGAGTAGACACAAGATTTCTATTACTAAGATATATGGTTTGAATGCTAAGATTACTGAACTGCAGGCTGTCTCTAAGAAATTAGAGACTAAATTGGGAAAACAGGTTGCTCAACCTCAAACCCAATCACATAAGACACACACAAAGCATGACACTACTCATACTAGTCACCCACATCATCCACCTGCAGCACGGAATCATGCATACATATACACACACTTTCACAAAGTACACAAACCACATGTACATAGAAATAACTCTCATATATTACAAAATCATCATGCTACACATAGATACAATCATCACTATGTTGCACAAAAACACAATCACCATCACTCTACATATAGACATCATCACCATGCTATTCCATATAGACAATATCACCATGCCACTCCACATCACTCTATATATAGTCATCTTCACCATGCTAACTCTACATATCATCATACTACTCCTTATCACTCTACTTATAGACATCATCAGCATGCTCCTAATATAAATAGGAATGCTACATGTACTTATTATGGTTTACATGGACACATTTCACCATAATATAGAATTAGAAGATTAGTAGATAGAAAGATATATGCATGGTTTCCGAAAACTAACTTTTCAGGACCCTCAAGAACTTGGGTACCAAATGTCACATCTACTCTTGATGTAGGTGGACCTTCCCTCCTCAACTAAGAGTAAGTAGATTCTCGATAGTGGATGCTCGCGGCATATGACGGGAGACGCAAATCTTTTCGCATCGCTATCGATGAAGAGAGAAGGATATGTATCCTTCGACAACAACCTAAAAGGTTATATTATAGGTAATGGTATTATTGGTCATCCTCCCTCTTTCGTAATAAGGGATGTCTGTCTAGTGACCGAGTTAAAGCATAACCTGCTCAGCATTAGTCATCTTGCTGACCATGGATATGACATTAACTTTGGACAAAATAAATGCTTTATGATAGGTCAACAGGAGACATCGTTTTTGAAGGGATAAGAGAGGATAATATTTATATTTTTTATTTGTCTAGAGATACTAACAATGCAGGTAGATGCCTATATGCTCATAAGGATGAAAGATTACTATGGCACCAGCGCCTTGGTCATGCCAACATGGATACTATATCCAGGCTATCGACTAAGAAGCTAGTTAGAGGCTTGCCCGACATCACATTAAAAAAGGACACGGTATGTGCCGAATGTGAATTGAATAAGGCGACCAAGTCCTTTTTTCATTCCATAAACTCTGTAAGCACTACTAGACCCTTGTAATTACTTCATATGGATTTATTTGGCCCTAGTAGAGTAGCCAGTCTTGGTGGAAAACTCTATGCCTTTGTTATTGTTGATGACTTTTCTATATTTATTTGGGTTTTCTTTCTTACAAACAAAAGTGATGCTATTTCGGTTTTTAAGATTTTTGTTATGAAAGTTCAAAACGAAAAAGGCTACATGATTACTCGAATCCGAAGTGATCATGGAGGCGAATTTGAAAATACAGATTTTAAAAAGTTTTGTGATTCTAATGGTTTTGATCATGAGTTTTTTTGTCCAAGAACTCCTCAACAAAATGGTGTTGTGGAGCGGAAGAATAGGACTCTTGGCGATATGGCTAGAGTCATGTTGAACAAGTTTTCACTTCCGAAATACTTTTGGGCTGAAGCTGTCAGTACAGCCTGCCACTTTTTAAATAGGGTGCTTATTCGTCCTATTACGAAGAAAACACCCTATGAGCTTTGGTTTGGGAGAACCCCAAATATTTCTTATTTTAGAGTTTTTGGTTGTAGATGCTTTATCCTTAACACCAAAGACAACTTAGGCAAATTTGATGCCAAAGCTGACGATGGTATTTTCCTTGGCTATGCTGCCAAGAGCAAGGGATATAGAGTATTTAACAAACGCTCATTAATTGTGGAAGAGTCTACAAATGTGACTTTTGATGAAGATAACAGTGCAGCAGCTACTCTTGATGATGATGTTGAGCCATCAACTTCTACTCCAATGAATACCACAACCGAAACCAATTCTCTAGAGGGCTTGCCAAAGAAATTCTCTTTCAAGCCGTCACATCCAGAAAATTTGGTAATAGGTGAGGTTTCACGTGGAGTAACTATAGATCATCATTAAGAGACTCTATTGCTAGCACTGCCTTTATTTCACAAATTGAGCCAAAAAACTTTTTAGAAGCTTTCAATGATGAATTTTGGATTTTTGCTATGCAAGAGGAACTCAACCAATTCGAGAGAAGCCAAGTATGGAAACTTGTTCCTAGACCGGCTAATCACTCGATCATTGGTACTAAATAGGTTTTTAGAAACAAAGTAAATGAAGATGGTTCAGTTACACACAACAAAGCTCGTCTAGTAGCCCAAGGATACAACCAAGAGGAAGGTATCGACTACGATGAGACGTATGCTCCTGTTGCTAGATTGGAATCCATTCGGATGCTTTGTGCATTTGCAAATTTTTAAAATTTCAAATTATTTCAAATGGATGTTAAAAGTGCTTTCTTGAATGGATTTATTAAGGAGGAAGTTTATGTGAAACAACCTCCTGGCTTTGAAAATTACAAATTTCTCGACCATGTTTTCAAGCTGAAGAAAGCGCTATATGGCCTCAAACAAGCCCCTAGAGCTTGGTATGAATGGCTAAGCAATTTCTTGCTTGAGAAAGGTTTTTCTAATGGGAAAATTGACACCACACTTTTCATAAAATCTTTTAAAGACACTATTCTCTTAGTCCAAATATACGTAGATGATATTATATTTGGTTCTACTGATGAAATCCTCTGTCAAGATTTTGCCAAGTGTATGCAGATCGAGTTTGAGATGAGCATGATGGGGGAGCTCAAATACTTCCTTGGACTGTAAGTCAAACAAATATCAAATGGAACTTTCATCTGCCAGTCAAAGTATACAAAGGACATGCTGAAGAAATTCGACCTTGACAACGTCAAACCAATCAGCACTCCAATGGCTACTACAACTAAACTAGAACCAGATGAAAGCGGTAAACCCGGTGACCAACGTAAGTATCGAGGTATGATAGGTAGTCTACTCTATTTAACTGCTAGTCGTCCTGATATTATGTTTAGCGTTTGCCTGTGTGCTAGATATCAAGCAAATCCTAAGGAATCACACATGACTGCTGTTAAGCGTATCTTTCGATACCTTAAGGGTACAGTTACAGTGGGCCTATGGTATCCTAAGTCAACATCATTTGACCTTATTGGTTACTCTGATGCTGATTTCGCCGGATGCAAGGTCGACCGTAAAAGTACGAGCGATACGTGTCATTTATTAGGAAAGGCTTTAGTCTCTTGGTTTAGCAAGAAGCAGAATTCTGTCGCACTATCCACAACAGAAGCTGAATACATCACAGCTGGGCGTTGTTGTGCACAAATTCGGTGGATGAAGCAAACCCTTGAAGACTACAACTTATCTTTTATGCACATTCCAATCTTTTGTGACAACACTAGTGCTATAAATCTTACTAAGAACCCCATTTGTCACTCACGCACGAAGCACATTGAAATACGTCACCACTTTTTGCGTGATCATCAGCAAAATGGCACTATTAACTTAGAATTTATTGACACTGATCATCAGTTAGCAGATTTCTTCACAAAACCATTATCCGAAGAGCGCTTCAATTTTCTCTGTCGTGAACTTGGAATTTTGGATGAAGCTGTTATTAATTAAAATAAACCTGCATAAATATCGAGTATGTCTTGATTCCTCTATGATGAAATTGCTATGGGTACAAGCCGAAAGGGTCCTTATGACAACATGGCGTAAAAGCCTAAGCGATACGGTGCACTAGTCCTCAGGACTACCGCTAGCTAGGATCCGGCCCATGCAGCTAACCTATGGCAGCTTCAAAATATTGAGTTATGACATAATTCCTTGTTTATTACATAGTTAATTTTTTATTTATCACATGCTGAAATGTAAATTTTCTAAACTTCACTCTGCTTCAAAGTTAACTTTCTGTCATTCTCAACTTGGATCTTTCTTACATATGTACTCACCTATACTTTTTCCTTTGGTCTCTCACACTTAACCATTTTTTTCTTCTTTTCAGCCTGATTCCTGTTCTGTCAACAAAATCCGGAATTCGGGCCAAACTCTGCCCTAACCAGAGTTCGGGCCGAATTCGGCCTGGCTGTTCCAGAACCGGGAACAGTCTCAGCCGCTGATCTTAATTAGATCCAATGGCCCATATTTGTTCCGACCAATTGGAACCCTTCACATATATTCGGGCTCTCCTTCTTTTTCTCCTCCATTGCCACCTTTTCCACTTCTCCAAACACTTTTTTTCAAAACCCTAACCCTAGTTTTTCCTTTCTAGAGCTCATCTCTTCCCCAAACTCAAGGAGAAGGCCTCTTTCACAATTCTCCTTCATTGTTCATCATTACTTTGAGGTATATCTCAATACTTTTCTATATCTCAATTTCCTTCATTATCTTTATTGTGTCATGGCTCCACGTTTGTTC
The DNA here is from genome assembly GCA_029216955.1 of Iris pallida. Taxonomy (NCBI): domain Eukaryota; kingdom Viridiplantae; phylum Streptophyta; class Magnoliopsida; order Asparagales; family Iridaceae; genus Iris; species Iris pallida. The sequence goes on along the minus strand of JANAVB010024400.1, from coordinate 18,253,891 downwards.
AATCGTGGGAAGAGACTTCGAACCGGGAGAGCGTCCTCTTCGAATGCTCCTCCTCGCATTGAACCGCCCGTTGCACCACCCGTTGAACAACAACCACCTATCCACCCGTTGTTCAATCCACCTCGTACACTTGACCCAAACACATTTGACGACCGAATATTTGTATCACTCGACGCATCTAATGATTGGTTTAGTGATTTTCGGACACGTCCGGTGTTTGTGGGTCACCCTATCAATTTTACTATTTTCTCTCAATATGATGCACTTTTTCATGACCTTTTCCTTGACGAACTTGTCACCACTAATTTGGTCATTTATCGTAGTGCTATTCAAATGTTCTACTGCAACCTAACTCATGATGATACACATATTTATTCACGGGTTGCGGGCATTGACATCTCGTTTGATGATTTCGATTTGGCCGAACACCTTGAACTCCAAGAGCCAAACTCATGGGAAAAGCTTGTTAAAGCTCGATCGTTTCAATTTCCCGATGGGTCTTCACTTGAAAGCTTCAAGGACGACTTGTGTACCCCGAACACACGTCCTCGTAAGCTTTTGGCCAAGTATCTCAATTTCTATTTTTATGAACTTCATCGGATTATTTTCAACACCATTCTACCCAAAGCGGGATCCACCGATGAAGTCACCTACTTTGAAATCTCGGCATTATATCATCTTCACTTTCATGTACCATTTAATCTTCCACGTACCATGATGGACTGGATGATTAATTCTAGAAAGAAACCAAGATCTTTGGTTTATGCTTTGTATCTTCCTATGGTATTTTGTGCTTTTCGCATACCTCTTGATGAGTGTCCGTTCTTACCTGTCCCTGCCTTTCTTTCAAAGGCACGAAGGCTTTAGGCAGCCATTGGCTCACCAGTCGTGTCTGAGCATTCTGATGATGAGCCAGATGCCCCTCCTCTTGGACAGGATCCTCCTCCTCCTTCTGCCACTCTCGAGTCTCTTCAGACCATGCTCCGCGATCGCTTCACCTTAGAGGATGATCGTTGGACTCAGCTGGATTACCGGACCACCCTGCAGATGAGTGCCATCAGCAACTCGCTGCACGATATTCGGTACTCCATGTCTCGCCATCCTTCTATGCCTATTCCTATAGAACGGGACCCTGGTCGTGAGGGATATCGTATCGATGACCCTTGGGTTCTTCGCTACTTGGATCCGGATGCGGCCTTCGTGGACCCTCGTCGTTCCTTCACTAATCCATCAGACGATGCTGGGCCTTTACGAGCTCGATGATGGATATGGACTGCTACTTGCTGCTGCTACTGAGGATCATAGCTTATGTTTCTTTCTACATTTTAGATTTTAGTTGATTTTATGCACTTTGATTGTATTAGACTTATTATGAGTTGTAACTCTTGAGACATTTAGTAGTTTATATACAGTTTCTTCCATTATCTTTTAGTATGCTTGCCAGTTCTTATTTGATTATGGTTAATTGCTAAATGCCAAAAGGGAGAGATATTTTGGTATATTCTATACTCTTTTTGTCTCTGTATCTGTGCTTTTGGGAGAATGTTCTTATCAGGCCAACAGGATTCAAAGCAATGTTTGCGGGGGAGCTATTTTTTAAGCTCGGCACTGATTACGGGGGAGCTATGCTTTTGGGAGCTATGCTTTTTGTCCTTAAATGTGTCCAGGTATGAATATTGAATATACAATTATTATTTTGTCAATTATCAATATGGGGGAGATTGTTGACACAAAGTCACAGTCAACCAAATATTGATAGAACTGACTAAATAATACTTGTGATAATTCAATACGATACATGAAGACTACATCCAGCACAAGTCAGACGACAGCTCAGTTTTGCAATGCAAGTCATTTTTGAGTCTGTATTTTATAATTTTATTGAGTCTAGACTTATGTAAGCTGACTTGTGCTGAGCATCTGAGACTTAACCTATACCCTACGCAAAATCCAAAAGCTCCACACACATCCAAATAAGCCCATTGGACCAATGACCCATTCTGTGCTCTGGAGACAGAGTTCGGGCCGAACTCTGCCTCCACACAGAGTTCGGGCCGAACTCTGTCTCCTAAAAATCAGCACCCTAATTTTTAGGGTTGGCTGATTGCAAGTTGTCCAACGGCCAAATTTTTGAATAATCCAACCAGAATTCTGGCCGAATTCTGCCTACCTGGTATCCTATAAATAGGCCATGAATTCTCTCATTTTTATTCATCCAATCTTCTCTTCTCTTCTCTCTAACGCTCAATACGAGCCATACCCTTCTTCATCTACTAGCCACAAGCTCTCTAAGCCTCAAGTTCTCAGCATTTTTCAGTTAGGAGATTGTGCAAGAGTTTAAGAAGTCGCTTAGAAAACTCCAAGCATCGCCACTGCGATCTTTGTAAGAATTTGATGTGCTCTTCTGAAGAAAAGGTACGGGGTGTAACTACTATTTCATAAATAGTGGATTTAATCCTGAGCTAGAGTTCTCAGTCCTGGACTAGTCCTCCACGAGGGAAACTAGGTTAAAATCGACTGTGTTTGCGTATGCTTTCTTGCTCCTTATTTATTTTCGTATTTACTCTGATTACTTTCAGCTTGTGAAAGAGTTTAATTTTTAATTGGCTATTATCGTTATAAACTCTATTCACCCCCCTCTAGAGTTATAATCTGTTCTTCAGTACATAGTCGAGAGTTGACTCGAGGGAAGAGACGTCAGTCCATCCCGATCATCTCGCTGTGCCCGTACAACCAGCAGTTCGAGCGGAGGTAGTTCCAGATCAGTCTGATGTACCTGCACTCATAAGGATTATCAAAGAAATGATGGAGTCACGACAACGACGAGATCTCGTTCTCCAGCAGAGTATCCAGATGTTGATAGACCGTAGTGGGCAAGGAATACCCGAGGAATTTTAAGACGCGAACTTGCAGCCAGAGGAAGTGCAGATTGGAGCCAGACAGTACCAGTCGCACAGCCGGTCAGCATATCGAGCCTGACCTACTGTGGATGCAGTACGAGAGCAAGAGCATGGAACTAGAAGGACCGCATCCAGAATATAAGGTCGTAAAAGGAACCGTTCACATGTATCAGGCTTTTTACCCCAACGTCCATCATCAGTACCAGTAGACCAACATCCATATCAGAGCCATGAGTTACCGGTCGTATGTTCCTTCTGTGAAAGGGAAAAACACACTCATCTTACCTATCGGAGGGCTAACCATCTATGTTTAGCGTACGGATCACCAGACCACCTAGTAGGAGTTTGTCCCTGGTGGAGTCCAGCTGGATCGTTATCCTTCCATCCTTCTAACCAGCAGGCACCAGCACCGGTTCAGCAGCAGACAGCTCAGAGGCAGAGAAACCAGCAGCAGTATTGGGCAGAACAAGCCTTTACCTATTATGGCAAGTTGGGACATTCTAGATCAGTTTGTCGGACGGCCAATAGGCGATTCTTCTGCTATGGAGCAGAGGACCATTCAATTAGCACTTGCCCATATCCGACATCCCGAGGAAGACCATCTACACCAGATATACCCCTGCCATCCTTTCAGTCACCCCCGTCATCGCCTCTTTTAGTGGACGAGCAGCTAGGACCAATACTAGATGTTCAATCATTGGCACAGTACCCACCGCCATTGCGAGCTCAGAGGATCAGACAGCTCAGAGCATAGTTGCATGCACAGTACCAGGAGCAGCTCTAGTATTAGCACGAGGGTAATACCTGTAACACCCAATTTTTCTAATGAGGATATTTTTGAACTTTTGTAATTATAATTATTTATTTATTGATGTTTATATCATATTATAATTTTTGGTGATTTTTAATCATTTTAAAACTATTTAAAAACTATGACTTGTGATTTTGATGTGCTGCTAGTAAAACCCTAGAGACTGTCTGACCTAGAGCCTAACCATGTGATTGGGATATTTATTTATCATTTTTAGCCTAGGGATATTTTGGTTATTTTGACTTATTGGAGTTATTTGATTAATTATTGGATTGATGGTTGTTAATTTTGACTTTTACTAGTTGCGACTTAAGAGACTAACCTAGATGCTGACTCTATCTATGGTGACATAAATAGCATGGTGGAACCCTAGTCTAACTTATGTCAACCCATGTTAAGTCATTTAGAATCAAGTTTCATATAGGAGAGTAAATGATTAGGTTCATGGACTTTGACTTAAGGAGTTATTCCCTTTACCATTGAAACTTGGCCCAAGCCCATTAGTCATAAGCCTAACCCTAATTTTCCCCTTTTATGACCAACCACATAGGGGTCCCAACCCTATATAATATCTCTTCCTTTGGTTCTTGCCTCTTTTGTATTGAAACAACTCTTGGAAAAGAAAAGGTAATGTCATTCTTCCCCAATCCATAATTTTTCCATTTTAATTCCTTTTTGACTCTAGTTTCTTGTATTAGAGTTAATACTCCTCTATTTTTTGATTATGGAGAGAAATCTCAACTTTTGAACAATTTGGGGATTTGAGCTAGCAAGGAGAATCATTCGATTTTAGGCTTTTCTTGGTCATTGACACACTATATGTAAACCCTCTAAATTGTGTTTTTATTCTGATTTTTTTGCATATTAGGCTAGATCTAGGTGTCCCCTAGGTATCCCTCAAGTTTGGTAGGAAACCGTGTCCGTTTGGTATCCGTATCGGACACGTGTCAATGTGTATGTGCATGTGTTTGTTAGAATGCCACATAGAAATGGATTTTGTTATTTTTAAAATCTAATTGAACAGAAATGTAGGTTATTATGTGTATATCAATATTCGTAAGGACTAAGCATGACTTGGGGTTGTATTCGTGTCCAAAATGGACACGGACATGCAGTACAAGGACACCGTGTGCTGTCCTGCTGCTCGGGGTCGACACAGGACACAACACGACATGAGACACCACAAAAATTTATGGAGATGTGTGGGCAATCACTGACAGCATACACACCAAATTTGAGGCAATTTTGTTGAGTAGGTTGTGAGAAATCACATGCACACGGGTTTTTCACTGTCACTGTACATACTGTAAACCCCCACTGATATGGCTTTAAAACTTAGATACGACATGTCTTAGGGTTCGTGCAGGCACCCTAAAACCTAGCCCTAGACCTACCCTAGCCACGTGCATGAGCACGAGACCCCTCGTGCCACGTGCCGAGCTATATCCTCCTCGACATGGCTGTACGAGGCAGCCTTAACTGTCAGTTCTGTTACTGTTGGATTTCGTTTTTTTTGACACTTTGTGTCCATTCGTTTGGACACAGTTGGACACGTGATGGAAACACTTGGACACCATGTACTGACACCCTCTCTGGACACTCGTGTGGGCACACTTGACACTATTGCACTGTATTGGTTTGCTTCAAACCTGGACCTGTTTGCATCTGCAACAGTCTTTGGTCTGCACATTACCTATGACCTCTATCCACCTGGGTTTGACACCTATATGGATACGGGTTCGACACATTTAAGACACTAATTGGACACATACTTATCACTTTAGTTGACACTTCACTTCTTTTACTTTGGGACACACTCGAACACCTTGACATGATGTGACACACACACACTAGTTCATTCGCTCGGTGGCCTATTGTAATGTTCTGATACTTAGTTCACTCGACACTATGGCTCTGTTAAACCTGGACACTTATTCACTTCGTTTCACATTATACCCTGATGCACTTCACACACACATTGCTCTGTCATATTCTGAACACATACATGTTTGACACCACTGCCTCACAAACACATCACTGCATATTACCTTGCATTCATCCTTGCATTTTAACCACTGCATGCACCAATTGCTCAGATCCTGGTATTTGATTCAGTCATTAGTTTCCTGCTGATATCAGTAGCTTAGGATGAGTTAATGTGGTATTGGATTCCTGAGCTTAGGTTGATGTTGAACATTGGTTTTAAATGTTAGTTTGATATTGGGTGTTAAGAGTTGAGTTGGTTAGTTCAGTAGCCTGTGGCTCTGCCACATGTTGTTGCTTGCAGACAGGTAGCAGCCAGGAAGCCTACCTGGTTTGGCATTGGCTGTCCTGCAGTAGGCTGCCCTGGTTTAGATATTGAGGGGTAAATCCTAAGTGATAGAGGCCATAGGAGGGTATCTTTGTAGAACAGTAGCAGGGGATCCCTAGTCCAGTGGGGGTTTCCATTTTTAGTATTCCTGAGTCAGGAGGTATATGAGTATAGGAGGGTGCCATACAAGTAGATATTGAGGGTATCAGTTAAAGGGTTGTTGTGAGAGTGTATGTATACATAGGAAATGTAATAGGGATATGATATATATACATGTTTAGGAGTGTAATATTTCAGTCCATACCTTACATTGTATATGTACATATATATATATATATATATATATATATATATATATATATATATATATATATGTTATGTATTGAGTTATAAGGATATCTTGAGTTGTATAAGAGGGGTTGGGATATATATATATATATATATATATATATATATATATATATATATATATATATATGTATAAAAAAATATATGTATAGTATATGGATATGGATATTGGTTATGAGAGTATTGTAACTATAGGTCATGGGCTGGTTGGGAGATCATAGTAGGTGTACCAATAGGGTACATGGATACTTGAGGAGAGGTAGTGTGGAGTTAAGGCCAAGTAATAACTGATCAGATAATAGAATAATATTGCATAGTATTACATGACTTATGATATATATATGGTGATATAGGTTAATAACTTAGAGTAGGTTTTGGTTTTGACTTGAGTTGACTAACCTTAGACTAGATTATTAAAGACCAATGTGGACCAAAAATCCAAGTGACTTAGTTGACCAAACCCTAAGGTTGACCCAGTCTGACTAGATGTTGACTTGGGTTGACCCAGAGTTGACCAAGTTTGACTTTAACCTAGATTGACTTAGAAATCATGTATATTGCATCATAAACTTCATTTATCGTATTTTAAACATATTATAGCCCATATTGCTCTATTTAGGACATTGTGACTCTGGTGCAGACATCTGATATTATACTACTCTTTTTAGAGTAGCAGACGAGTACATTCTCTGATAGTTCTCTCATTTATTTGTCAATTACTGTACTTCAGTTATAGTTAGTTTTATGTGATTCTCTTTTACAACATGTATGGATATTTCTGGATTCATGTATGTGACACACATACCATATTTTTTGGCCTCTATTACTGGAATTATTCTGGAATCATTGCTAGTATCATCATGTTTGGCTGGACTCATCTCGATTCTCGTGTCTTGTAATGGATTCACTTATATTGCGGGGCGGAAAAATATTGAGTAAGACATGTAGACATACCCAAAATCTAGAATTTTCAAACTGGAATCTACTAGAAGCATAGCCATCCCACACTTTGCCGAGTGTGTGATGTTCCTGATACCTACATCCGTTTACATGTCGATCTCAGTATTTTAAAACACACTGTTAGAATATAGCTGGTCTCACCTGGATTCTTGATCACTGACTAGAATTATCTTGTACTGGATTCATCTTGTATTAGATTCGTCTCGTACGGAATTTACATAGGATTTACACTTGTTTTATATTTATTGTCTGGACTTATCATGTTACTCTAGTTCAGTTAGAATCTTATTTTACAGTCTTCATTGCCATGAATCTTCTCTTGTTTTAGTTACCTTACTTTCCTTGTATCTTAACTGTTTCTCTATACTGTCACCAGAATATAAACTATCATGTTCATCAATAAAACTGTTTATAACTGCTTTATAGTTTTCTGTCATTTACTTGGATTTTCTAGATGAGTTGTACTCGTTCCTGTCCTGACTGGACCTGTTGAAAATATTACAGATGCTTGCCCCGAGGACACTTGCCCTACTTACTATGGACCAGGAGATGGCTTAGCTACCTTTGGCCTCGACACTTAGAGTGATCGGGAGACTAGGTAGCTGACTTGGTTTAGTTTCATGTTTTAGAACTTGAATTGTAATTTGTTAAGACATGTCTTGTTTTGAGATTGTTTTGAGATTATTATTTAGTATTTGGTTTTGTTGTTATTATTTAGTCTTAGTTATAAGCTTCTGTCTTATCATATCATGCTTAGACTGTGATTGAGATTTTATTATATCTATACTTGTCCTCCTTTCAGTGTTAAGATTTTGACAAGTACATTATATAATTGCGTGAGTTGTTGTTTAGATAGTGACTTAGAACAGTGTTCTACCGTCGATACTGCGGCGTAGGCTGGGCGCTGTTACGTACTCGTACCCTCACAGTGGATGCGGGTCGTGACACATTTTTAGTGGTGGCCCATACAGGTCGAGAGTCGTATTAGTGCGATATTGTGGTAGTACGACGACTTAGTTGTACTACTGCGAGCCTGCGATAGGATTGAGCGATAGGCTTCAACGGAGAGGTACTCAATCACAGTTAGAAAAAAATTCTGCTTCAATTCATTCCATCTATACATCTTGCTGATTTGTCATCCTTGAAATTAACTGTCCTCTATTGATTTATCGCTTCTATCTCAGTATTGATTCCTTGATTGATCTGTCTCCCGGATGGTCGAGACTATATCTCATCGCTCCGGACCGAGGGACACTGTTGAGAGGTCTGCCACCTTTTATCCTGTGCAGCCAGCCCCCGATACCGCAACACCAGTTATGCCAGCTAGGGTAGGTGCTTCAGCTACTTTCGGAGGAGCCCCTCCACCAGTGACAGGCAGAGCTCGGTGATTCCAGAGATGCTCCAACAGCAGCAGCCGCCTTCAGGATCCGTTGACGCAGTCCAGCTGTTCACTTTCTTCCAGCAGTTCATGGAGGCCAAGCAACAGCGTCAGACGACAGAGTTCAGTCGGGGCATCGATCTGGCCCTGCCGGTAGTTGAGAGGATAGTAGCTCAGCCTTCGGCAGTTCAGCAACAGCATCAGCCGAAGGAGAAGGGCATCCAGGATTTCCAGAAGATGTACCCGCAGGATTTCAGGGGTACAAAGGGCATCCTGTACGCAGATGAGTGGATCGAGCACATGGAGGAGATCTTCAGGCTGGCAGAGATTCCAGCGAGGCTACTGATCGAGTCGGCGCCCAGTATGATGCAGGTTTTGGCTCGCACATAGTACCAAACAGACCCGAGGGTTGGTACAGTTGGGCATACCTGGGCAGCCATCAAGAAGCTGTTCAAGGAGAAGTTTTTCCTCGATGCAGCGCTTGGTGCCCTTGAGACACAGTTCGAGGCTTTAGTACAGGGCAGTCAGACTGTCGAGAAGTACGCCGGGGAGTTCTGCCGTCTGGACATGTTTGTTGAGGGGTTATCTGAGGCGACGAAGGCCCGGAGGTTCAGGAAGGGGCTAGTCAAGGAGATGAAGTCCTACACCAAGAGTGCTCGCAGCGCCAGTTTTGAGGAGATCCTGTTAGGAGCTCTAGCAGCGGAGGATGACCTTGAGCTGAGGCTCAAGAGGGGACGGGACGCTCACGGTACCATCAGCAGTGGAGGCCAGGCCAAAAGGTCTCACATACAGATTCAGCAGACACGTGAACCAGTGATGGTTCAGCAGGTGCATCATCAGTATCGGGGTCAGGACCCGAAGACGATCAGTTGTTCCTACTGCAGAAAGTTGGGACACACCAGGGAGCAGTATAGGAAGAGGATGAAGGTTTGCTATTCCTGTGGGTCTGAAGCCCACCAGAAGATAGATTGTTCCATTGCACCTCCTTTTGAGGGAGTTAGGCCACCTGTAGCTTAGCACCAGAGGGGTGGAGATTTTACGATGGCGGTCGAGGAGACCGACGCTGCAGGTGATGGGTTAGCAGGTTTATCCTTCTTGTTCTTCCTCTCCACCTTCATGTGTGATTCTATTAGTACCTGCCAGGATATGCTTGTGATATGTTAGATAGAGTAGTTACCCTGATCGAGACTGTAGAATCACGACCAATAGGATTGTGTAGCATGTTATCTATCGACCTTAATTTGATTGGGGGTTTGACCTAGTAGGGGTACGATCATCTTAATTTCGAAGACAAAATTTTTCTAAGGGGGGTAGACTTATAACACCCAATTTTTCCAATAAGAGTAATTTTGAACTTTTGTAATTATAATTATTTATTTATTGATGTTTATATCACATAATGATTTTTGGTGATTTTTAATCATTTTAAAACTATTTAAAAACCATGACTTGTGATTTTGATGTGTTGCTAGTAGAACCCTAGAGACTGTCTGACCTAGAGCCTAACCATGTGATTGGGATATTTATTTATCATTTTTAGCCTAGGGGTATTTTGGTCATTTTGACTTATTGGAGTTATTTGATTAATTATTGGATTGATGGTTGTTAATTTTGACTTCTACTAGTTGCGACTTAAGAGACTAACCTAGATGTTGACTCTAGCTATGGTGACTTGAATAGCTTGGTGGGACCCTAGTCTAACTTAAGTCAACCCAAGTTAAGTCATTTAGAATCAAGTTTCATATAGGAGAGTAAATGATTAGGTTCATGGACTTTGACTTAAGGAGTTATTCCCTTTACCATTAAAACTTGGCCCAAGCCCATTAGTCATAACCCTAACCCTAATTTTCCCCCTTTATGACCAGCCACATAGGGATCCCAACACTATATAATATTTCTTCCTTTGGTTCTTGCCTCTTTTGTATTGAAACAACTCTTGGAAAAGGAAAGGTATTGTCATTCTTCCCCAATCCATAACTTTTCCATTTTAATTCCTTTTTGACTCTAGTTTCTTGTATTAGAGTCTAATACTCGTCTATTTTCTGATTATGGAGAGAAATCTCAGCTTTTGAACAATCTAGGAATTTGATCTAGCAAGGAGAATCATTCGATTTGGGACTTTTCTTGGTCATTGACACACTATAGGTAACCCTCTAAATTGTGTTTTTATTCTGATTTCTTTGTATATTAGCTAGATCTAGGTGTCCCCTAGCTGTCCCTCAAGTTTGGTAGGAAACCGTGTCTGTTTGGTGTCCGTATCGGACACGTGTCAATATATATGTGCATGTGTTTGTTAGAATGCCACATAAAAATGGATTTTGTTATTTTTAAAATCTAATTGAACAGAAATGTAGGTTATTATGTGTATATCAATATTCGTGAGGATTGAGCATGATTTGGGGTTGTATTCGTGTCCAAAATGGACATAAACACACAGCACGAGGCCACTGTGCGTTATCCTGCTGCTCGGGGTCGACACAGGACACGACACGGCATGAGACACCATGAAAATTTATGGAGACGTATGGGCAATCAGTGACAGCATGCACACCAAATTTGAGGCGATTTCGTCGAGTTGGTTGTGAAAAATCACATGCGCACGGGTTTTTCACTGTCACTGTACATACTGTAAACCCCCACTGATACGACTTTAAAACTTGGACACGACACGTATTAGGGTTCGTACAGGCACCCTAAGACCTAGCCCTAAACCTACCCTAGCCACGTGCATGAGCACTACACGAGGCAGCCTTAACTGTCAGTTCTGTCACTGCTGGATTTCATTTTTTTTGATACTTCGTGTCCATTTGTTTGGACACAGTTGGACACGTGATGGACACACTTGGAAACCATGTACTGACACCCTCTCTGGACACTCGTGTGGGCACACTTGACACTATTGTACTGTACTGGTTTGCTTCAAACCTGGACCTGTTTGCATCTGCAACAGTCCTTGGTCTGCACATTACCTATGACTTCTATCCACCTGGGTTTGACACCTATATGGACATGGGTTTGACACTTTTGAGACACCAATTGGACACGTAATTATCACTTTAGTTGACACTTCACTTCTTTTACTTTGGGACACACTCGAACACCTTGACATCATGTGACACACACACACTAGTTCATTCACTCTGTGGCCTATTGTAATATTCTGATACTTTGGCTCTGTTAAACCTGGACACTTATTCACTTTGTTTCACATTATACCCTGATACACTTCACATACACATTGCTTTGTCATATTCTGAACACATACATGTTTGACACCACTGCCTCACAAACACATCACTGCATATTACCTTGCATTCATCCTTGCATTTTAACCACTGCATGCACCAATTGCTCAAATCCTGGTATTTGGTTCAGTCATTAGTTTCCTGCTGATATCAGTAGCTTAGGATGAGTTAATGTGGTATTGGATTCCTGAGCTTAGGTTGATATTGAACATTGGTTTTAAACGTTAGTTTGATATTGGGTTTTGAGAGTTGAGTTGGTCAGTTCAGTAGCTTGTGGCTCTGCCACATGTTGTTGCTTGCAGGCAGGTAACAGCCAGGAAGCCTACCTGGTTTGGCATTGGCTGTCCTGCAGTAGGCTGCCCTGGTTTAGATATTGAGGGGTGAATCCTAAGTGAGAGAGGCTATAGGAGGGTATCTCTGTCGAACAGTAGCAGAGGATCCCTAGTCCAGTGGGGGTTTCCATTTTCAGTATTCCTGAGTCAGGAGGTATATGAGTATAGGAGGGTGCCATACAAGTAGATATTGAGGGTATCAGTTAAAGGGTTGTTGTGAGAATGTTTGTACACATAGGACATGAAATAGGGATATATATATATATATATATATATATATATATATATATACAGGTTTAGGTGTGTAATATTTCAATCCATACCTTACATTGATATGTGTATATATATATATATATATATATATATATATATATATATATATATATATATATATTATATATATATATATATATATATATAAATATATATTTTGTAAAAAATATATATATATATATATATATTTATATATATAAATATATATTTTATATATATATATATAAATATATATTTTATAAAAAAATAAATATATATTATATATATATATATATATTTTATATATATATATATATATATTTTATATATATATATATATATATATATATATATATATATATATATATATATATATATATATATACAGGTTTAGGAGTGTAATATTTCAATCCATACCTTACATTGATATGTGTATATATATATATATATATATATATATATATATATATATATATATATATATATATATATATATATATATATATATATATGTCCCCGTGGCCGTAGTCCGTTGGGAACGGTGGAGCACCCCGGTGCAGTGGCACGGGTTCGAGCTCCCTTGGAGGCATGCCTCCAAGCACTAGTAAGAAGTGGACGCCCTCAAAAAAAAAAAAAAAAAAAAAAAAAAAAAAAAAAAAATATATATATATATATATATATATATATATATATATATATATATATATATATATTATATATATATATATAATATATTTCAATATATCACAACCACTGCTATACAACTCAAGATATCCTTATATATATATATATATATATATATATATATATATATATATATATATATATATATATATATATATATATATATATATATATATATATATATTATGCGAGTATTGTAACTATAGGTCATGGGTTGGTTGGGAGATCATAGTAGGTGTACCAATAGGGTACATGGATACTTGAGGAGAGGTAGTGTGGAGTTAAGGCCAAGTAATAACTGATCAGATATTAGGATAATATTGCATAATATTTCATGACTTATGATATATATATGGTGATATAGGTTAATAACTTAGAGTAGGTTTTGGTTTTGACTTGAGTTGACTAACCATAGACTAGATTATTAAAGACCAATGTGGACCAAAAGTCCAAGTGACTTAGTTGACCAAACCCTAAGGTTGACCCAGTCTGACTAGATGTTGACTTGGGTTGACCCAGAGTTGACCAAGTTTGACTTTGACCTAGATTGACCTAGAAATCATGTAGATTGCATCGTAAACTTCATTTATCGTATTTTAAACACATTATAACCCATATTGCTCTATTTAGGATATTGTGACTCCGGTGCAGACATCTGATATTATACTACTCTTTTCAGAGTAGCAGGTGAGTACATTCTCTGATAGTTCTCTCATTTATTTGTCAATTACTGTACTTCAGTTCTAGTTAGTTTTATGTGATTCTCTGTTACAACATGTATGGATATTTCTGGATTCATGTATGCGACACACATACCATATTGTTTGGCCTCTATTACTGGAATTATTCTGGAATCATTGCTAGTATCATCATGTTTGGCTGGACTTATCTCGATTCTCGTGTCTTGTACTGGATTCACTTGTATTGCGGGGCGGAGAAATATTGAGTAAGACATGTAGACATACCCCATATCTAGAATCTTCAAACTGGAATCTACTGGAAGCATAGCTATCCCACACTTGGCCGAGTGTGTGATGTTTCTGATACCTACAACCGTTTACATGTCGATCTCAGTATTTTTTAACACACTGTTAGAATATAGCTGGTCTCACCTGGATTCTTGATCACTGACTAGAATCATCTTGTGCTGGATTCATCTTGTATTAGATTCGTCTCGTACTGAATTTACATAGGATTTACACTTGTTTTACATTTATTGTCTGGACTTATCATGTTACTCTAGTTCAGTTAGAATCTTATTTTATAGTCTTCATTGCCATGATTCTTCTCTTGTTTTAGTTACCTTACTTTTCTTGTATCTTAACTGTTTCTCTATACTATCACCAGAATATAAACTATCATGCTCATCAATAAAACTGTCTGTAACTGCTTTATAGTTTTCTGTCATTTACTTGGGTTTTCTAGATGAGTTGTACTCGTTCCTGTCCTGACTGGACCTGTTGAAAGTATTACAGATGCTTGCTCCGAGGACACTTTCCCTACTTACTATGGACCAGGAGATGGCTTAGCTACCTTTGGCCTCGACACTCAGAGTGATCGGGAGACTAGCTAGCTGACTTGGTTTAGTTTCATGTTTTAGAACTTGAATTGTAATAAGTTAAGATATGTCTTGTTTTGAGATTGTTTTGAGATTATTATTTAGTATTTGGTTTTGTTGTTATTATTTAGTCTTAGTTATAAGCTTCTGTGTTATCATATCGTGCTTAGACTGTGATTGAGATTTTATTATATCTATACTTGTCCTCCTTTCAGAGTTAAGATTTTGACAAGTACATTATATAATTGCGTGAGTTGTTATTTAGATAGTGACCTAGAACAGTATTCTACCGCCGATACTGCGGTGTAGGCTGGGTGCTGTTATTACAGTGGATGCGGGTCGTGACAATACCTTGGGAACCTCAGGTACCATCTTCATGGTCTTCCATCAATTCTTCTCTTGGGATTTATGTTTCAGTGGCATGCCAGGTAGTGGCGATATATCTTGGGTTCTTGCAGGCGACCTTGTATTCTATCCACGTATGGAGTACAATAGCCGGCTTGATTTATTCGGTTTGTGAAGACAAATTTCTCGCCCCTAACTCTTCTTTCTTCGTAGTCGAGGCATGCGATAACTTTATTGGTATCGACTACGACGATACGTCCTGGGTAGAGTCATATTTTAGACTAAGTCATTGGTACCGACTTACTTTGAGACTTGACCTTATCCATTTTAGAGTCAGCGTAGGCCAGCGAGGACGTTGGTCCCTACTCAACTGTCTCTGGAGACATATTTGTTCATATGCCTCCAGCCGTTCTGGGTTGTGATTGTGTTATTGCTTACGCATTTATTTACATTACAGTTGCCTTCATTTACTTATATGCCATGCTTCATTTTATTGAGATGATTCTGTTTTCTTGAGCTTTTATTTTTGGTTATCTTGCTCGACTAGCTTTAGGAAATTCCAAGGACAAAATTTTTTTAAGGATGGGAGAGATGTGAGACCCCGTCTCACTGTATCGGTATTTATATACGGGTACGTATTGTTGACACAAAATCACAGTCAACCATATATTGATACAATTGACAACATGATACTTGTAAAATTTTAATATGACACATGAAGACTGAATTCGGTACAAGCCAGACGACAGCTCGCACATGCAATGCTTCATTATTTGAGTCTGTATTTTACACTTTATTTGAGTCTAGACTTATGTAAACTGAGCTGTGCAGAGCATTTTGAGACTTAGACTATACCTATACCTCAAACCAAAAGCCCACCAAACATCCAAATAGCCCATTGGTCCATTGGACCTATTCTGTGCTCTGGAGACAAAGTTCGGGCCGAACTCTGCCTCCTAAAATCTAGGACCCTAATTTTTAGGGTTGGCTGGATACAAGTTGTCCAACGACCAAATTTTTGAATATTCCAACCAGAATTCTGGCCGAATTCTGCCTGTATGGTATCTTATAAATAGGCCATGAATTCTTTCATTTTTATTCATCCAATCTTCTCTTCTCTTCTCTCTAAAGCCCTATACAAGCTATACCCTTCTCATCTACTAGCCACAAGCTCCTTAAGCCTTAAAGTGCTCAGTACTTTTTAGTTAGGAGTTTGTGCAAGAGTTCAAGAAGTCGCTTGGAAAATTCTAAGCATCGCCACTGCGATCTCTGTAAGAAGTTGACGTGCTCTTCTGAAGAAAAGACACGGGGTGTAACTACTATTTCAAAAATAGTGGATTTAATCCTGAGCTAGAGTTCTCAGGCCTGGACTAGTCCTCCACGAGGAAAATCAGGTTAAAATCGGCTGTGTTTGCGTATGCTTTCTTGCTCTTTACTATTTTTGCATTTACTCTGATTATTTTCTGTTGGTGAAAGAGTTTAATTTTTTAATTGGATATTATTGTCATAAACTCTATTCACCCCCCCTCTAGAGTTGCCTATTTGTTCTTCAATTGGTATCAGAGCTCTGTTCTCTCAACAAGGACTAACATCCTAGAGCTGATCCATGACAACTACACAATCCATGATTTCCAATCACGGTGAAGGGCAGTCCACTCATAGGCCTCCCCTATTTGATGGAACTAACTATACCTATTGGAAAACAAGGATGAGTTTTTATCTCAAGTCGCTAGACTTCGACCTGTGGACCATTGTCACCGATGGTTACAAAAAGCCCGCCAGGATAGTTGTCAATGGTGATCTCGTTGAGAAAACCCATGACAAATATTCTGATGAGGAGAAGAAACAGGCAAGTCTAGACGCAAGAGCTATTAATGCTTTATTCTGTGCTATAGACAGGAATGAGTTCAACAGGGTCTCAACATGCACCACCTCTCACAAAGTATGGAGACTTCTTGACGCATGAAGGAACCACTCAAGTGAAGGAGTCAAAAATAAGTCATCTCACTCAAGAATATGAGGCTTTCAAGATGAAGCCAAATGAGACGATCACACAAATGATTACAAGATTCCTCGATATCATCAACCCCTTGTCTTCTCTCGGCAAATAATATACAAATCACGAGAAGATCCGCAAGCTACTTAGGGGGCTACCAAAGATTTGGAACCCTAAGGTGACAGCCATCATAGAAGGAAATGATCTCACGACTATGTCCATGGAGACTTTGATGGGATAGCTGATGACTCATGAGCTTAACCTCAAAGACTTCGAAGAGCCTGCTCCTAAGGCAAAGGAGGTTGCCCTTAAAGCTCACCGACGAAGGGCTGATCCTGAAGAGACGGATGACGACAACTCGAAAGGTGAAGATCAAGCTCTCCTTGTCTGTAACATCAAGAAATTCCTTCGCTTCAATCGAATAAAGAAGGAACCACAAGAAGATGATGAAGAAGAGCCAACATGCTACGATTGCAAGAAGACTGGACACGTTCGAAAAGACTGTCCATTCGTAAAGAAGAGCAACCGATATGAGAAACCATACAAGAAAGCTTCCTCAAGAAAATATGCCAACACAAGTATTTGGCATGAAAGCGAAGCTAGTGACTCCGAGGAAGAAAAGGACTCTTCTCAAGACACCGCCAATGTTTTCCTAATGGCTACATCCAACAAGGTAACTAGCGAAACTCTCGATGATTTCACTTTTGACGAACTTGGTGATGTATTCAATGATTTACTCAATAACCACAGGAAAGTCATTAGTAAATATAAACACGCCAAGGAGAAGATCAAAAGTTATGAAGTCGAGATTCAAAGACTCTCTTCATTGCTTGATAATATTAGAAACACTTCACCCACGGAAGTCACAAATGAGGTGTCTAAGCTTCAATTAAGCCTATATGATGCCTAAGCAGGTATAGAAAAGCAAACACAAGAGATCATAGCACTCAATACTGAGATCGCTGAAGAAAAGAATAGACACAAGATCTCTATCCCTAAGATTTATGGTTTGAATACTAAGATAAATGAACTGCAGGCTGTCTCTAAGAAATTAGAGACTAGATTGGGAAAACAGGTTGCTCAACCTCAAACCCAATCATATGAGACACACACAAAGCATGACACTACTCATACTAGTCAACCACGTCATCCATCTGCAGCACGTAATCATGCTTATATGTACACCCACTTTCATAAAGCACACAAACCACATGCACGTAGAAATAATTCTCATATGACACATAATCACCATGCTACACATAGATACAATCATCACTGTGTTGCACATAAACAAAATCACCATCATACTGCTAATGGATATAAACATCATCCTGCAGCCACATATAGTCATCATCATGCTCCACACCACTCTTACCATGTTACATATAGACATCATCATCATGCTACTCCACACCACTCTACATATAGATATCATCACCATGCTACTCCACACCACTCTACATATAGACATCATCAACATGCTTATAACATAAATAGAAATGCTATTTGTACTTATTGTGGATTACATGGACACATTACACCACAATGTAGAGTTAGGAGATTAGTAGATAGAAACATATATGCATGGTTGCCGAAAACTAACTTTTTAGGATCCTCAAGAACTTGGGTACCAAAGGTCATATCTACTCTTGATGTAGGTGGACCTTCCCTCCTCAACTAAGAGTAAGTGGATTCTCGATAGTGGATGCTCGCGACATATGACGGGAGACGCAAATCTTTTCGTATCACTATCGATGAAGAGGGAAGGGTATGTATCCTTCGGCAACAACCTTAAAGGGTATATTCTTGGTAATGGTACTATAGGTCATCCTCCTTCTCCTGTAATAAAGGATGTCTGCCTAGTGACCGAGTTAAAGCATAACCTGCTCAGCATAAGTCATCTTGCTGATCATGGATATGATATTAACTTTGGACAAAATAAATGCTTTATTTATGATAGGTCAACAGGAGACATTGCTTTTGAAGGGATAAGAGAGGATGATATTTATATTTTCTATCTATCTAGAGATACTAACAGTGCAAGAAGATGTCTCTATGCTCACAAGGATGAAAGATTACTATGGCACCAGCGTCTTGGTCATGCCAATATGGATACTATATCCAGGCTATCGACCAAGAAGGTAGTCAGAGGCTTGCCCGACATCACATTCAAAAAGGACACAGTATGTGCCGAATGTGAATTGAATAAGGCAACCAAGTCCTCATTTCATTCCATAAACTATGTAAGTACTACTAGACTATTGCAATTACTTCATATGGATTTATTTGGCCCTAGTAGAGTAGCCAGTCTTGGTGGAAAGCTCTACGCTTTTGTTATAGTTGATGACTTTTCTAGATTTACTTGGGTTTTCTTTCTTACAAATAAAAGTGATGCCATTTCTGTTTTCAAAATATTTGCTAAAAAGGTTCAAAACGAAAAAGGCTACATGATTACTCGAATCCGAAGTGATCATGGAGGCGAATTCGAAAATAGTGATTTTAAAAAGTTTTATGATTTAAATGGTTTTAATCATGAGTTTTCTTATCCAAGAACTCCTCAACAAAATGGTGTTGTAGAGCGGAAGAATAGGACTCTTGGCGATATGGCTAGAGTCATGTTAAATAAATTCTCTCTTCCGAAATATTTTTGGGCTGAAGCTGTCAGTACAGCGTGCCATATTTTAAATAGGGTGCTTATTCGTCCTATTACGAAGAAAACACCCTATGAGCTTTGGTTTGGAAGAACTCCAAACGTTTCATATTTTTGAGTTTTTGGATGTCGATGTTTTATCCTTAACACCAAAGACAACTTAGGCAAATTTGATGCTAAAACTGACGATGGTATATTCCTTGGCTATGCGGCCAATAGCAAGGGATATAGAGTATTCAACAAACGCTCATTAATTATGGAAGAGTCAACAAATGTGACTTTCGATGAGGATAATAGTACAGCAGCTACTCTTGATGATGATGTTGAGCCATCAACTTCTACTCCAATGAACACAACCACTGAAACCAATTCTCTGGAGGGCTTGCCAAAGAAATTTTCTTTCAAGCCGTCACATCCAGAAAATTTGGTTATATGTGATGTTTCACGTGGAGTAAGTACTAGATCATCAATAAGAGACTCCATTGCTAGTACTGCCTTCATTTCACAAATTGAGCCAAAAAATATTGTAGAAGCTTTTAATGATAAATTTTGGATTTCTACCATGCAGGAAGAACTTAACCAATTCTAGAGGAGCCAAGTTTGGGAACTTGTTCCTAGGCCGGTAAATCACTCGATTATTGGTATTAAATGGGTTTTTCGAAACAAAGTAAATGAAGATGGTTCAGTTACACGCAACAAAGCTCGTCTAGTAGCTCAAGGATACAACCAAGAGGAAGGTATCGACTACGATGAGACGTATGCTCCAGTTGCGAGATTAGAATCCATACGGATGCTTTTCGCATTTGCTAACTTTCAAAATTTTAAATTATTTCAAATGGATGTTAAAAGTGCTTTCTTGAATGGATTTATTAAGGAGGAAGTTTTTGTAAAACAACCCCCTGGTTTTGAAAATCATAAATTTCCCGACCATGTTTTCAAGCTCAAGAAAGTGCTATATGGTTTCAAACAAGCCCCTAGAGCTTGGTATGAACGGCTAAGCAATTTCTTGTTTGAAAAAGGTTTTTCAAAAGGGAAAGTTGACACTACACTTTTTATAAAATCTTTCAAAGACACTATTCTCTTAGTGCAAATTTACGTGGATGATATTATATTTGGTTCTACTGATGAAACCCTCTGTCAAGATTTTGTCAAGTGTATACAGACCGAGTTTGAGATGAGCATGATGGGGGAGCTCAATTACTTTCTTGGACTACAAGTCAAAGAAACGTTAAATGGAACTTTCATCTGTCAGTCAAAGTATACATAGGACATGCTGAAGAAATTCGACCTTGACAACGTCAAACCAATCAGCACTCCAATGGCTACTACAACTAAACTAGAACCAGATGAAAGTGGCAAACCTGTGGATCAACGTAAGTATCGAGGTATGATAGGCAGTCTACTTTATTTAACTGTTAGTCGCCCTGATATTATGTTTAGCGTTTGCCTGTGTGCTAGATATCAAGCTAATCCTAAGGAATCACATATGACTTCTGTTAAGCGTATCTTTTGATACCTTAAGGGTACGGTTACAGTGGGCCTATGATATCCCAAGTCAATATCATTTGACCTCATTGGTTACTCTGATGCTGATTTCGTCGGATGCAAGGTCGACCGTAAAAGTACGAGCGGTACGTGTCATTTATTAGGATAGGCGCTAGTCTCTTGGTTTAGCAAGAAGCAAAATTTTGTCGCACTATCCACAACAGAAGCTGAATATATTACAGCTGGGCATTGTTGTGCACAAATTCTGTGGATGAAGCAAACTCTTGAAGACTATAACTTATCTTTTATGCACATTCCTATATTTTGGGACAACACTAGTGCTATAAATCTCACTAAGAACCCCATATGTCACTCAGGCACGAAGCACATTGAAATACGTCTCCACTTTTTGCGTGATCATCAGCAAAATGGCACTATTAACATAGAATTTATTAACACCAATCATCTGCTAGAAGATTTCTTTACCAAATCACTATCCGAAGAGCGTTTTAACTTTCTTTATCGTGAACTAGGAATTTTGGATGAAGCTGTTATTCATTAAAGTAACTTGCGTAAATATCGATTATGTCTTGATTCTTTATGATGAACTTGCTATGGGTATAAGCTGAAAGGGTCCTTCTGACAAAAAGGCATAAAAGCCTAAGCGACACGATGCATTAGACCTCAGGACTACCGCTAGCTGGGATCCGGCCCCTGCAGCTAACCCATGGTAGCTTCAAAATATTGAATTGGGGCATATTTCCTTGTTTATTACATGGTCTACTTTTATTTATCACATGCAAGAATTCAAAATTTCAAACTTCACTTTGATTCAGCGTTAAATTTTTTGTTATTCGCTACTTGGTTTTCTTATTTTATATCTTGCATCTACTTATTATCATTTTTCTTAGTCTCTCTTACTTGATCAAATTTTTTTTCTAGCCTGATTTCTGTTCTGGTACCATAAACCAAAATTCGGGCCGAACTCTGCCTTATCCAGAGTTCGGGCCGAATTCGGTCTGGCTGTTCCAGAACCGAAAGCAGTCTCAGCCGCTGATCGGATTGTGATCCAATGGTCTACATTTGCTCCGACCATTCGAACCCCTACACTAAAAACTGGGTTCCCCTCTTCTTTCTCCTCCATTGCCACCTTTCAAACTTCTCCAAACTATTTTTCTCCAAACCCTAACCCTAGTTCTTCCTTCCTAGAGCATATTTCTTCTCAAAACTCAAGGAGAAGGATTCTCTCACCATTCTCCTTCATCTTTCATCATCAAATTGAGGTATATGTCCACACTTCTCTCCATCTACAATTCCTCAATTTTCTTTATTATTTCATGGCTCCCAAGTTGTTCAATAGGGGGAAGAGACTTCGAACCGAGGGTGCGTCCTCTTCGAATGCTCCTCCTCGTGTTGAACCACCCGTTGAACAACCCAATCACCCGTTGTTCAACCCACCTCGTCCACTCGACCCCAACTCGTATGATGATCGGATATTTGTATCACTTGATGCTTCCAATGAATGGTTTAGTGATTTTCGGTCACGTCCGGTGTATACGGGTCACCCTATAAATTTCACTATCTTTTCTCAATATGATTCACTTTTTAATGATCTTTGTCTTGATGAACTTGTCACTACCAATTCGGTTATATATCTCAATGCCATATAAACATTTTACTGCAACCTTACTCACAATGATACACATATATTTTCACGTGTTGCGGGCATTGATATTTTTTTTTGATGATTTCGACTTGGCCGAACACCTTGAACTCCCGGAGCCAAACTCATGGGAAAAACTTGTTGAAGCTCGAAAGTTTCTATTTCCCGATGGATCATCCCTAGAAAGCTTTAAGGACGACTTGTGTACCCCTAACACACGTCCTCGTAAGCTTCTCGCCAAGTTTCTCAATCCTTACTTTTATGAACTTCATCGGATCGTCTTTAACACGATTCTGCCCAAAGCAGGATCGACCGATGAGGTTACATACTTTGAAATTTCTGCTTTGTATCACCTCCATTTTCATGTACCTTTTAATCTTCCACGTACCATGATGGACTGGATGATTAATGCTAGGAAGAAACCAAGATCCTTGGTTTATGCTCTTTATCTTCCTTTGCTCTTTCGTGCTTTTCGTGTACCTCTTGATGAGTGCCAGTTCCTACCTGCCCCTGCCTTCCTCTATAAGGCACGGCAGCTTCAGGCGGCAGTTGGCTCACCTATTGTGTCCGAGCACTCTGACGATGAGCCCGATGCCCCTCTTCTTGGACATGATCCTCCTTCTTCTCCTGCTACTCTTGAGTCACTCCAGACTATGCTCCGTGATCGATTCACCTTAGAGGATGATCGCTGGACTCAGCTTGACTACCAGACTACCTTACAGATGAGTGCTATTAGCAACTCACTGTTTGCCATTAATTGTAAAAGTACAGAACAGTTTTATGGAAGGACTGAACTTAGACTCACAATACAAACTCGCTTGTACAAAGAAAGCCTAGGGACAAAAGCCTAGGTACAGCAGACTAAGTACAATTATTTATTTTAGATTCTGGGGGGTGACGATAGAGGCTCGGGAAGGCGATGGCAGCCCTGCCTTACTCCTTGGATGATCGGTATGCAGCCTTGGCTCGGGGAAGATCTGCTTGGCATTGACGAAGAAATGCCCTTCTTGCTCTCCTCGTGCTGCTCTTCTGGCTTCTCTCTTTCTCTGTGTATTTCCTCTCTGATTATTAAGGGAGGAGCTCTCTGTGTATACGTATCTCTCTCTGATGGTGTATATTGCCAGGGAACGTATATCTTGCAAGGACATGGCACCTTGCTATTTATAGGAATGGGGTGTGATCATTAGGGTTGCAATGATTGCTTCCTGGAGATGGCGACGGCCTGTGGATTGGTCAATCTAGGCCATTAGTTTTGAGTGTGGTGAATCTGGGCCATTGAGTGTAGATTACACCAAATCCCATCAGCAATTAATGCTGATTGGAATAAATCTTCCTCATAATGATCTTCTGATGTATGCGAATAAATTAGATTTATTCTCCTGCCACGTGTCCCAGATTTTTGGGATTTGACCCAATCTTTGATTGCAATAGATCTGAGGAATTGATCGGCTTAGGACACGTGTCCTAGGAACCATTGGGGGGATCTGAACCGCATGACGAGTGAGCCGCATATGATTTTGGGCCGCATATGGTTGGGGCCACGTGTCAGGACTGCCTGGGTAGTGGCCCTCTCATGGAGGTGATCATTGCGAGCTGCATAGGGATACATCCGCCCGAGCCGCATGGAAATGGTCCTCTTGAACCGCATGAGAAGTCTTTGCTCGAGCCGCATGAGGCTGTCTCGGCCTGAGCCGTATAGAACGAATTCATTCTGAACCGTATGAGAAGTCTTTGCGTGAGCCGTGTGAGGCTTTCTTGGCCTGAGCCGCATAGGACGGCTTCATTCTGAACCGCATGGGAAGTCTTTGCTCGAGCCGCATACGAACGCCCACGTGGCAAGGCCACGTGGCCTTTTTTATGGCTCTTGGGGGATTTGTGTCAGAGATCTCCCTCTCTTCCCTAGAAGTCTGTCATTATGACAGAGTCATAATTTCTTCTTTTTGTGTTAGGGCTGTCACTTTTTCAGAGTTCTCAGCCGTCAATCAATTAATGCGAGGGGGCAGAGAAGAGGACTATCCTGCCACGTGTCTTCGGAGCCGCATGGGATGTCTTGGGCCGCATAGTCTCTTATGTCGCATGACTCTTTGAGCCGCATGAGCTTTCTGAGCCGTATGGGGTTCTTTTGGCCGCATGGGTCATTTTTTTAATATTTTCCATGCATCTACAGGACCCCCTTCAAAGTTTTCAATTTGCAAAATTGAAATACTTTGAATAAGAAGCATGGTCGTATTCTTCTGGCCGCATATGAAACCCTGACCGCATAGAGATCTTGGCCGCATAGATTTGTTCAACCGCGTAGGTGGTTCAGCCGCAGGGGACTGTTCAGCCGCATAGCTTCTCGCCACGTGTGTGGGTCTTTAATTGCCTCAAATTCGTTTCAGCACCGTTTTTGTAGGGTGGAATCCCAAGGGTCAGCTCATTAAATCTTTCGGATTTTACGCCCTGGGTGAATCTTGGAGACGAAACCCAAGTAGTCGGTTTCGCTCTTTATGAGGCGGCCATTGGCCCACGTGTCCTCCTTCTCCCGTTCTCCTATAAATAGGAGGAGTTTGAAGAGAGAGAGAGGGCTTCTTTATTTTTTTGTTTTGAAAAGGACGTGGTCCCGAAATATGTAATATTTCTTTTCTTCCTTCAAATAAAAAGTACTTTCAATTCTACCCTTCATTTGTATTGCTTGCTGCGCCTGCGATATTGTGGTGATGTACTCCCCCGCATAGGGGATATATTTGTGGACCTGTTACCCATGGCGTACCTTGGTTTTAGGTAGAGATAACAAGTTTTGGTCAGGGTACCTGAAGCGGCCATGGCAAAGTGGTCATGGGTGCTCTTGGTATTGAGAAAAGGAATGCCGTAGAGCAGCTGGGCTCCTGGGGCATGATGAGATGGTAGGTTTGTGTTAAGAAACTTAGCTGAGGATATTTGTGGGCCTATTATCCTTGGCGTACCCTAGTTTAAGATACGGATAATAGGATGAAGGGGAACTGACGTACTTGCTCAGAGGTAATGAGGACATGGCAAGCAGGAAAGTTTTTATAGAGTTTTCCTACTCAGAGGCAATGAGCACATGGCAGGAGTGAACTCGACGGAGGGTATTGGTGGTCAACAGAGGATATTTGTGGTCAACAGAGGACATTTGTGGTCAACAGAGGACATTTTTTGTCAATAGAGGACATTTATGGTCAACAGAGGACGTTTGTGGTCAACAGAGGACATTTGTGGTCAACAGAGGACATTTATGGTCCTATTACCCTTGGCGTACTCTGGTTGTGGGTACAGATAATAGGTCGAAAGGGGATCATCATACTTACTCAGAGGTAATGGGGACATGGCAAGTATGAAGGTTTCTTCGACGGAGCCTTCCCATTCAGAGGTAATGAGGACATGACAGGAGTGGGCTCAATGAAGGAGGGCACATAGAATGACTCAGAGGTAATGAGGACATGGAAGTTCTATGTAAGGGGTGATTTGTTTTTTGGCGGAAGTGGAATGACTCAGAGGTAATGAGGACATGGTCGTTTTGGAAATTTGTGGATCGATCACCCTTTTTTGTGCACTGAAAGTGCGGGTGTTGGATCATGGGGGAAGGCTCCTTCAGGAAGGAAGTTCAGAGGTATGATCATACATAACTTTCCATCTGAAAGAGTGATCGGGATGTGAGTTCAGAGGCACCAGCGGGTACATGACTCGAGAATCTGGAGAATGGTGAGCGTGAGTTCAGCGGTACCAGCGGGTACATGACTCGAAAATCTGACAAACTATGAGGGTGAGTTCAGTGGTATCAGCGGATACGTGACTCGAAAATCTGACAAACTATGAGGGTGAGTTCAGTGGTATCAGCGGATACATGACTCAATAATCTGGAGAATTTTGTTTAGACATAGTATTTCTTCAGGAACTTGTCGTTGATGGGCAACATAAGCAAGTCTCCGTTTTGCTTAGCGAGGCGGTAAGCACCGTTGGAAAACACGGCCTCGATGACAAATGGACCTTCCCATTTTGGCTGGAACTTGCCGGCGGTCTTGTGAGTCATGACTATTGGCCTCCGAACTGCCAGAACGAGATCGCCCACTTGGAATGTTCTGATTTTGACCTTCTTGTTGAAGGCTCCTGAGATGCGTGCTTGGTATAGCTCGATCCTTTGCTGAGCTAGGAGGCACTTTTCATCTAAGGCCTCCAACTCTTGTAGTCGACGTCGGTAGTTATCATCCGTCGTCAATTGATAAGTAAGGGCGATACGGAGCGAGGGTAGTCTCTAATGGGAGAACTGCCTCACTCCCGTATACTAAAGAGAATGGTGTATTCCCGGTGGCTGTTCGAACTGTGGTACAATAAGCCCATAAGGATTCGCCGAGCTTCTCGTTCCAGTCGCGTTTGTTGGAGGAGACAAACTTCTTGAGGAGTTTGATGATTGTTTTGTTGAATGCCTCTGCCAACCCGTTCGCCGCTGGGTTGTACGGTGTTGAAGCGACATTTTGAATGCGGTGCTTATCGCAAAATTGATAGAATGCGTGGCTTGCAAACTGCGGACCATTATCATGGATGATCCTTCGGGGCAGTCCAAAGCGATAGATGACGTGATGCTTGAGGAAGCTAATCACGTTTGAAGTCTTAACTTCTGCGAGTGGGACAGCTTTCGCCCATTTGGAGAAGTAATCAGTGATCGCAAGTATGAAGCGATATCCTCGGGAGGAAGGTGGGGTGATTGGACCAATGATATCCATTCCCCATGCTTCGAATGGCCAGGACGCCACTGTCGGATGTAGAAACTCGGATGGTTGGTGAATGAAGTCCGCGTGGACTTGGCAGGCTTTGTATTTTCTAGCATAATCTATCGCATCTGCCACCATTGTGGACCAATAGTAGCCCATTCGGCGAAGGCGATCTTGCAGTTTTGGGCCGGGCTGGTGGGCCCCGCAGACACTGTCATGAGCTTCTCGTACGGCTTCTTTGGCTTCTGCATTTGACAGACATCGAAGCAGTAATCCGTCGTAGGAGCGACGATACAGCATTTTCGTCTCTGTATCGTAGAAGAATCTGAGAGAACGCCGTCTGATGGAAGTGGCTTCCTTTGGGTTCTCGGGCAGGATGTCGTAGACGACGAAGTCGATGAATGGTTGTCTCTAATCTGGGGCATCCTCGATCGTCTGTGCGGAATAACTCGCCACGAATTGCACATTATTCTTGGGACAGACCAGTTCGTAGCCTATCACATCCACTGATTGGCGATCATAATTCGGAACTGCTAGGAAAGCGGTAAGACCAGCCAAGGCATCAGCTTCGATATTTCGGAGTCTGGGGACATGTTCGATGAGGAACCCCTCGAACGACGAGATGATGTCAATCGCTATTTGGTGATAAGGGATCATGTCTTCGTGGCGGACCTCGTCTGAGCCCCGGATCTGATTGACGATTAGTTGGGAGTCGCCGTATGCTTCAAGGTATTCTACCCCCAGCTCTCTTGCAAGTTGGTGGCCAATGACCAGGGCGTTGTACTCGGCCACATTGTTAGAGTAGGGCTCTGTGAGGGAATAAGCGCAGTTAATCACCAATCCGGAAGGGGAGACCAGCACTACCCCGACTCCGATGACTATATTGCCTTTAGGTCCGGTCCTCGAAGCACCGTCGAAGAACATTCGCCATATAGCCTTGTGAGAGGTTGCATGTGAGTCGGCGACCTCATCTGGGATCTCTTCATATATTCTGGAGGACTCCGAGCCTGGGTGGGCTGCTAAGAAGTCTGCCAGGGCTTGACCTTTGGCTGCCTTTTAGGGGACGAAGATCATATGATAAGGGGATAGCAATATTGCCCATGTAGAGAGGCGAGAGCTGAGTGCCCCTGGTTTAGTCATGAGGACCCTGAGAGGGTTGACTCGTGAGATCACATGTATCGTTTGTCCGGTGACATAGTGCCGTATTTTCTGAATGGCGAATACCAGGGCGAGGCATTCCTTCTCCTCAGCGGTGTATTGGTGCTCTGGCCCAATCATCATTCGGCTGAGATAATATATGGCTTGCTCATGACCTGCATCGTTGTTTTGTGCCAGCAGAGCCCCGAGGGAATGTTTCATTGCTCGTACATAGAGCAGGAATGGTTTTCCCGAAGCCGGGGCTACGAGGACTGGAGGGTTCGACAAATATTCTTTGATGCTGTCGAAGGCGCGCTGGCATTCCTCGTCCCATACGAAAGACACTCCTTTTTTTCATGAGATGGGTGAACGGTCGACATCGCCCGGAGAGGTTGGAAATGAACCTCCTGATGTAAGCTAGCCTCCCTTGAAGGCCTCTGAGTTCGCGAAGATTTTTCGGAGGACCCATCTCCATGATTGCTTTCGTCTTCTTAGGGTCTACATGGATACCCTGTGCAGTGATGATGAAGCCCAAGAACTTCCCGTTGGATACACCCAGAAAGGACTTCGTAGGGTTTATTTTCAAATTGTGCGCTCGCATTAGGTCGAATACCGTCCTTAGATCCTGCAGATGGTCTCCCTTGCAGCGACTCTTAACGGCAATGTCGTCAACATAGCACTCCACTGTCTTACGTAGGTGGTGTCTGAAGATGATGCTCATGGCTCTTTGATATGTGGTGCCGGTATTCTTCAAACCGAAAGGCATGACTGTGTAGCAGTACGTGCCAATTGGTGTTCAGAATGATGTATACTTTTCGTCCTCAGGAGACATTTTGATTTGGTTGTACTCCGAGAAGCCATCCATGAATGACATACGTTCGAAGCCGCAGGTATTGTCGATCATGATGTCAGTGATAGGAAGGGGGAATTCATCTTTGGGGCACGCTTCGTTCAGATTGCGGAAGTCGATGCAGATTCGAATTTTCCTATTCTTCTTGAGGACGGGCACTATATTGGCAACCTAATCGGGATGTTGCTCCTCACGAATGAAGCCGCTGGCTATCAGTTTGTTGACTTCGGCTTCGATCGCGTCCATGATGCCTAGACGGAAGCGTCGCCGTTGTTGCTTGACTGGCTTTGCATCTGGCCGTATGTTGAGTTTGTGAAGAGTGATAATGGGGTCTAACTCTGGCATGTCTTCATAACTCCATGCGAACACATCGATATATTCTCTGATAAGTTCCAGCAACGATTCTCGCTCTTCATCTGTTAAGCTTTTACTGACAAAGATTGGCTTTGGAGAGGATTCGCTGCCGAGGTCAACCTGCATAACCTCATCTTCGGTAGGAGGTTCTTTCTGCTCGAACCGCTTTTCCCATTGTGCATCCAGCAGTTGGGCCCACGGCTCTAGTTCGAGGATTTCAAGAATGTCTTCGTCCTCTTCGTAAGCGTCGACGAATGCCATATTGACTGACAGGACTTGTCTAAATATGTCTTCGATACTGGTATCCGAGTCGGAGGTTGGTGATCCAGTTGAATGTGACTGCCAGTCACACTCCTCATCTGAACTCTCAGGTGTTGTCGTGGGAGTTACATACCCTAGTCCACATCGAGTTTTGCTGTAATAATCCCGTGGCTTGCCAGCCGGGACTGGAGGCTTCAAAGGTAGTCGTCACCCAGTGCCGTAGTTCAAACCTGGCACCGTCTCCAAATCATACCCCTGTTTCTGTATGAGATATTTGGATTGGGGGCTATAGAGATACAGAGGCAGTCTTCCGACATCTGACCCAAGGTCGGCTTCCTTTATGGTGAAGGGATGCGGATCGTCTTTTCGGTAGAAGATGATTGGGTGATCCCCTCCCTCGATTATGCGATAAGCGTCTTCTGCTGGAATAAGCTGGATTGTGGTGTGTACATTTGTCACCTGTGTGTGTAGGTGGGTGCCTATACCATGTTCTATAGCGTACATTGTACAAAGCTTATTAAGCTCGATGTAGTTCAAAGATAGCCCTTTATTGATGAAATAAGGTATCTTTTCTAGGGGGATTACATCATCAGCGGAGGGAACATCAGTGTGGGCAGCCACATACTTGGCTAGCTTCGGTTCCTCTTCGGCTACCCCCTGTGTAAATAAAGACTGAGAGGATGACCTGGGGAGCTTGATTGTCAGTGGTTCAGTTGATGAAGCAGAGCGTGGAGTTGTTGGCAGACTAGCGACCCCCAGTTTGGCACTTGATATGGAGCGAGGAGTGGCCGATTTGCTAGAAGTGTCAGACCTTGCATCGGGGTGACGACCCTTCTTAGGAAGGCGTATCGTCAGTGGCCTATCAGAGGGATTGAGCTTCTCCGTTTGGGGTTGACCGACTCTCGGTAGTCTGATTGTCAGTGGCCCCGTTGTGGGTCTCGGCACTTGGCCGGACCTTGGCAGCCGGATTATCATCTGTTCTTCCTGCGCCGAGAGGCTGATCGCGTCCTTCCGCAGAGTAGCAGTAAGGGGTGCGGACTTGTCCGATTTGCAAGCTTGGAGGTGGATCGTCAGAGGTCCTTCCGTTTCCGTGGCCGTTTCGGTACCGGCTTGTTCCTTTTCTTCGCCAAGGTGCCTCTTCGATTTTTTGTATAGGCAGGAGTCCGAGTAGTAAGATTCGACCCCTTTGAAGGGATAGATGTCAGCAAATTCTGTCTTCACGAAGCCGTGTTTGTCGACATATTTGAAGCACTAGTGTAGCGTGGAAGGCACGATCATGTAATCGTGTATCCATGGGCGCCCCAAGAGGATGTTGTAAGAAGTGTCTGTATCTATGACGTAGCAGGTGACTTCGGATTGGAGGTCGCCAATTTGACACTTCAGACGAATCTTCCCAATAGGGTAGCTCCTGCCCGAATTGAAACCGCTGATGGCGGTGCTTGTAGGCGTCAGGCGATGCATTGGGATACGGAGATGATGTAGCAGACCCTTCGGGATGATGCTTATGGAAGAGCCAGGATCTATGTGCATCCGATCCACCTTCACGTCGCCGATGTATCCTGTGTAGTATAGCGGGCGGTCGTGTAAGTTGGTTTTGATGAGCATGTCCTGCGGAGTGAAGACGATGTTGGGCATTGCTCCCGTGCAGGCACTGTCTTAGAGATCCACGGGTGAGTCCTCCCCGGTGAGGTTGGATTGAGCCAGATAGACATCGACATTTTGGAGCGCTTCGCTTAATGTGATACGAACGTCCTTGGAGAGCCTTAGGAGTTCGTACAGTGACAGCTTGGCCGGTGGGTTAGCCAATTGCGCTAAGATGTCAAAGTTGTAGGGCCTCTCTAGCCCTTGGGCTGTCTCTTTTCGGAGGGATTTGTCGAAGCGAGTCTCCTTCGGCCTAGGCTTGTCGGTCGTCGAGGGCTGAGCCGGTTCCGGAGCATCAGTTGTAGTGGGTTGATAATTTTCAGCTGGATTGTCAACCACAGGTTGGGATTGCGCTCCGGACCGTGTGACGACGGCTGTAGCTTCCTCGTTGTCTGTCGAGATTGTGTGGCAGGTTCTGACTTTTCTATTTTTCTTTTTATCGATGGGAGATGGTGTGGGCCGAGTCACTTCTGACACCAAGTCTGGATGGATCCACATGACCTCCCCTCGTGATGTGGTGAGGGGTACTAGACCGGCAGCCTGATCTCGGGGAGGTGGAAGATTGGTAATCTCCATTGTCGCTAAAGGGACGGGAACCACCCCGTCCTGAGTTTTCGTTGGAGAAAAGATACCAAATTGTACGGACACCATATTGGCCACAACGGTTACCTCTTCGAAATCGATGGCCAGAGCGTTCGAGTCAATGAGGTTTTGGATGTACCGTTTCAGCTGGTAGCAATCGTGTGTAGCATGATGAACATAGCGATGATAATGGCAGTACTTTGGATTCTCCATCTCTGTTGGCCGTGGTTCCCGTCTTGGTGGAGGAAGCTGAATTCTGTCCCCTTGTATGAGCATATCCAAGATGGGCTTGACGTGACCGTCTTCGAAAGAGTAAGTGATTTGCGGCCATTGTTTATCTGCTGGCTTCGGCTTAGATTTTTGTGATGTATCGGCCACCATAGCCTGCTTTCCTTTGCTATCCCGATTGTTGGAGGGGCTACCCCCATTATCGTTGTTGGGACGCTTGCCCTTGTTTTCTCCTTCCGAGATGTACAATCCCAGTTGGCGAGCCTTCTTCAGTCGTTCTTCGGCGCTCGTGGCGCTGATGATGAACGTCTTCCAATCTTTGAATTGACTTTCGCCCATCCAGAGACTGATCGTTGGAAGCAGTCTCTTTTGGCAAATTTCAATCAAAGAGGAATCTGGATTTCCGGAGGGCAGCTTCATGGCGGTTTGGCGGAACCGCTCAATGTAGTTCCTTGTCAGCTCTTTCTCTCCTTGGATGACGTCCATGAGGGTAGACATCGTGACGTCCTGTCCTGCCTCGTAGAATCTTTCCAAGAACAAGCGCTTGAAGCCAGTGAAGGAGTGGATGCAGTTGTCTGGCAGGTTACGGTACTAGTCGAAGGAGACTCCTTCCAATGCCCCAATGAATAATCACGTGAGGATAGCATCATCATGGGGTAGATGGTCGGTGGTGACCTCGAAGTAAGTGATGTACCGACTTGTCGAGGTCTTGCCATCATACGGGTTAATATTGAACGGCTTATATTTTGGTGGGAATGGAACATCCCTCCATTCAGCAGGGTATGGTTGCCGTATTCTGAGGTCCTAAGCATTTTCTCGGGTATGGAACATGGCTCGGAGCTCCTGAACCTCTCTTCTTACTTCACGGGCCTCATCTGTCGCGGTAGGGGCCGTTATTTCAGGAGGATTATTGCCCGGGTTCGGTGCCGCTGAATTTGAATCTACATTGATTGCGGGACCCGCGCTTGTTTGGCCAGGTATCACTCCCTGCAGAGTAGGAAGAGCCGCTTTGATCTCGTCTACAGACTTGACCAAGGCGTGCAGTATGGCCTCCAAAGTGTCGATGCGTTGGCGATCGCTGGAACCACCTTGATTGCTGTCCGTCATGAACATCGTCCTTACATGGGGAGTGATGGAAGGAACGGTGGAGGATGTGCTCTCCGAGTCATACCCATGCACCGAGAAGTCATCGGGGTATGTGGGAATATTCTTTTCGGGTTTGGACTCGGAGGGAATAGTACCCCCAGCTTCAGAGCTTGCTTCATCTTGAGAGTCATGGATGTCCTCGGGGACATCGGCGTCTGTTGTATCTGATGGGAGAGTTGTTTCCCCGGACTCGTCTCCTTGAAACATCGGATTGTTGTGGATGTTCGGAGGAGTGCTAACCCCAGTTCCTATGACCCCCAGCGATGTGGATGATGAATCTCCTATCGCAGCAGATTTCGTCTTTGAACGGGTGTATTGGAATACTCCGGTGGAGGACAACCGCTTAGATGACAGTTTCTTAGCTGTAGTGGTTGATATCTTGGGGCTGGAGATGCTTGTCTTCTTCCATCTTCCCTCGGCGGGGACTTTCTGAGTGGAATTACAGGAGACAACAGGAGGTGCCTCGTCCTCTGAGCTCGGATGCTGTAGTCTTTGGAAGACTGATGGCCGGTCCTCCGCTACCGCCGCGTTGTTGAAACAACAGTTGACGATGATCTGGGTGCAGTGACGTCCGTGTGAGGACTCTTTGTATGCCACGACCCCTTCTCTTTCCTTGCGTTTGTGGAGGATAGCCTCACGCAGGTCAGAGGAACCACTCTGTTCGTTTGTCGCCGGGGGCTGGGTTCGAGTAGTTCGGTACAACTTTCCATCAGAGGCCCGCGTGATAATCAGTGGAATGCCCCGATGGTCAGAGGTTGGGGCAGCTGGCTGGGCTTGGTGAGCCCGCGTTGCCCTAGACTTCCTCCTTTTAGCACTTGCGGGTGCGTAATAGGAGGAGTCCAAGTTGAATACCACAGAGTCTGGCTTATCACCCCGAGAACCATCAGGGTCAGGACCGCATGAGAGACGGTCGAAGACTGATCGAGAGAAGCGTGGAATGGATGCTATGCGGCTAGAATTAGATACCGTACAGGCTGTCTGCATGCGGTTGTCTTCTGTCGTTGGATGAGTTGTTTTTGTGCGACTGGGAGCTACGACCGTGCAGGCTGGCCGCATGCGATCGGCAACTGTGGCCGCATGGATTTTTTGTGAGCGATTGGCTTCCACAGCCGTATGAGTTTCATCCATGTGGTTGGCAACTGTAACCGCATAAGCTATGCGGCTGACAGATGTGGCCGCATGAGTTTTCTTCATGCGGCTGGCGGATGTAGCCGCATGAGCTTTCTCCCTGTGGGTAATACCCTTATGCGGCTCGGATCGCATAGAGTTCCTCTTTGCCCCTGCAAGTCTAGTATCATAGTATTTTCTTCTGCCGGACTTGGGGACAGCAGAGTTGTCTACGGTCCGAGTTGGGGCCGCAGGAGAGTCTTTCCCGCCGTCTTGAGCAACAGAGGGCATCCCATCGAGGGCTTGGGGAGGAGCAAATGATTTTGGCCTCCACTCTTTGCGAGCCTTCGTCCCGCGGGTGCGCTTCTGGACGGGGCCAACGCTTCCTTCGGAGAGCATCTCTTCAAACGCCTGTTGGTCGAAGTGGACGACCATCTTTTGTTACGTGGAGCCAAGTTTGGCTGTATCCGATTGCGTCACCAACTCCTCAGCCGTGGAGAAGTTTGTCCCCAGCAGAGTCGCCATCGTGTTTGCCATTGATTGTAAAAGTACAGAACAGTTTTATGGGAGGACTGAACTTAGACTCACAATACAAACTCGCTTGTACAAAGAAAGCCTAGGGACGAAAGCCTAGGTACAGCAGACTAAGTACAATTGTTTATTTTAGATTCTGGGGGATGACGATAGAGGCTCGGGAAGGCGACGGCAGCCCTGCCTTACTCCTTGGACGATCGGTGTGCAGCTTTGGCTCGGGGAAGATCTGCTTGGCGTTGACGGAGAAATGCCCTTCTTGCTCTCCTCGTGTTGCTCTTCTGGCTTCTCTCTTTCTCTGTGTATTTCCTCTCTGATTATTAAGGGGAGAGCTCTCTGTGTATACGTATCTCTCTCTGATGGTGTATATTGCCAGGGAACGTATATCTTGCAAGGGAATGGCACCTTGCTATTTATAGGAATGGGGTGTGATCATTAGGGTTACAATGATTGCTTCCTTGAGATGGCGGCGGCCTGTGGATTGGTCAATCTAGGCCATTAGTTTTGAGTGTGGTGAATCTGGGCCATTGAGTGTAGATTACACCAAATCCCATCAGCAATTAATGCTGATTGGAATAAATCTTCCTCGTAATGATCTTCCGATGTATGTGAATAAATTAGATTTATTCTCCTGCCACGTGTCCCAGATTTTTGGGATTTGACCCAATCTTTGATTGCAATAGATCTGAGGAATTGATCGGCTTAGGACACGTGTCCTAGGAGCCATTGGGGGGATCTGAACCGCATGACGAGTGAGCCGCATATGATTTTGGGCCGCATATGGTTGGGGCCACGTGTCAGGACTGCCTGGGTAGTGGCCCTCTCATGGAGGTGATCATTGCGAGCCGCATAGGGATACATCCGCCCGAGCCGCATGGAAATGGTCCTCTTGAACCGCATGAGAAGTCTTTGCTCGAGCCGCATAAGGCTGTCTCGGCCTGAGCCGCATAGAACGGATTCATTCTGAACCGCATGAGAAGTCTTTGCGTGAGCCGCATGAGGCTTTCTTGGCCTGAGCCGCATAGGACGGCTTCATTCTGAACCGCATGGGAAGTCTTTGCTCGAGCCGCATACGAACGCCCACGTGGCAAGGCCACGTGGCCTTTTTTATGGCTCTTGGGAGATTTGTGTCAGAGATCTCTCTCTCTTCCCTAGAAGTCTGTCATTATGACAGAGTCGTAATTTCTTCTTCTTGTGTCAGGGCTGTCACTTTTTCAGAGTTGTCAGCCGTCAATCAATTAATGCGAGGGGACAGAGAAGAGGAATATCCTGCCACGTGTCTTCGGAGCTGCATGGGATGTCTTGGGCCGCATAGTCTCTTATGCCGCATGACTCTTTGAGCCGCATGGGCTTTCTGAGCCGCATGGGGTTCTTTTGGCCGCATGGGTCATTTTTTTTAATATTTTTCATGCTTCTACACTCACTGCACGATTTTCGGTACTCTATGTCCCGGCATCCTTTTATGCATATTCCCATGGAGCGGGACCTGCTCGCGATGGATACCGTATCGATGACCCTTGGGTTATCCGTTACCTGGATCCGGATGCGACCTTTGTGGACCCTCGTCGTTCCTTCACTGATCCATCCGACGACGCTGGGCCTTCATGAGCTCGATGATGGATATGGATTTCTCTTTGCTGCTGCTACTGAGGATCGTAGTTTATGCTTTTATGTATTTTTTAGTTGATATAGTTATTTTTATTTCTGCACTTTGGTTGTATTAGGACTCATTATGTGACTCTTGGAGACTTTTTATTATGCAGTTTCTCAGTTTTATGTAGTTTATTATTTTTTTTTTTGGTGTGCTAGCCATTCCTTATTTTGGTTGTTTGATAACTGACAAAAGGGGGAGAAATATTTTGATATATTCATATTATATTATATCATTTTTCTGGCTTTGTGTATCTGTGCTTTGGAAAAAGAATATTTTTATCAGGACAACAGGCAATGTTTACGGGGGAGCTATTGCTAGCTCTGCACTTATTACTGGGGAGCTACGCTACTGTTTTTTTATGTGTCCAGGTATGAATATTGAATATACAAATATCATTTTGTCAATTATCAATATGGGTGAGATTGTTGACACAAAATCACAGTCAACCATATATTGATACAATTGACAACATGATACTTGTAATATTTCAATACGACACATGAAGACTGAATTCGGTACAAGCCAGACGACAACTCGCACCTGCAATGCTTCATTATTTGAGTCTGTATTTTACACTTTATTTGAGTCTAGACTTATGTAAACTGTGCTGTGCTGAGCATTTTGAGACTTAGACTATACCTATACCTCAAACCAAAAGCCCCACCAAACATCCAAATAGCCCATTGGACCTATTCTGTGCCAGGAGTTCGGGCCGAACTCTGCCTCCACATAGAGGTCGGGCCGAACTCTGCCTCCTAAATTCCAGGACCCTAATTTTTAGGGTTGGCTGGATGCAAGTTGTCCAACGGCCAAATTTTTGAATATTCCAACCAGAATTCTGGCCGAATTCTGCCTGTATGGTATCCTATAAATAGGCCATGAATTCTTTCATTTTCATTCATCCAATCTTCTCTTCTCTTCTCTCTAAAGCCCTATACAAGCTATACCCTTCTCATCTACTAGCCACAAGCTCCTTAAGCCTCAAAGTGCTCAGTACTTTTCCGTTAGGAGTTTATGCAAGAGTTCAAGAAGTCGCTTGGAAAATTCCAAGCATCGCCACTGCAATCTCTGTAAGAAGTTGACGTGGTCTTCTGAAGAAAAGGCACGGGGTGTAACTACTATTTCAAAAATAGTAGATTTAATCCTGAGCTAGAGTTCTCAGGCCTGGACTAGTCCTCCACGAGGGAAACCAGGTTAAAATCGGCTGTGTTTGCGTATGCTTTCTTGCTCTTTACTATTTCCGCATTTACTCTGATTATTTTCTGTTGGTGAAAGAGTTTAATTTTTTAGTTGGATATTATTGTCATAAACTCTATTCACCCCCCCTCTAGAGTTGTCTATTTGTTCTTCAATTTGTATCAGAGCTCTGTTCTCTCAATAAGGACTAACATCCTAGAGCTGATCCATGGCAACCACACAATCCATGATTTCCAATCACGGTGAAGGGCAGTCCAGTCATAGGCCTCCCCTATTTGATGGAACTAACTACACCTATTGGAAAACAAGGATGAGTTTTTATCTCAAGTCGCTAGACTTCGATCTGTGGACCATTGTCACCGATGGTTACAAAAAGCCCGCCAGGATAGTTGTCAATGGTGATCTCGTTAAGAAAACCCATGACAAATATTCCGACGAGGAGAAGAAACAGGCGAGTCTAGACGCAAGATCTATTAATGCTTTATTTTGTGCTATAGACAGGAATGAGTTCAACAGGGTCTCAACATGCACCACCTCTCACGAAGTACAGAGACTTCTAGAAGTGACGCATGAAGGAACGAATCAAGTGAAGGAGTCAAAAATAAGTCATCTCACTCAAGAATATAAGGCTTTCAATATGAAGCCAAATGAGACGATCACACAAATGATTACAAAATTCCTCGACATCATCAACCCCTTGTCTTCTCTCGGCAAACAATATACAAATTACGAGAAGATCCACAAGCTACTTAGGGGGCTACCAAAGATTTGGAACCCTAAGGTGACAGCCATCATAGAAGGAAATGATCTCACGACTATGTCCATGGAGACTTTGATGGAAAAGCTGATGACTCATGAGCTTGACCTCAAAGACTTCGAAGAGCCTGCTCCTAAGGCAAAGGAGATTGCCCTTAAAGCTCACCGACGAAGGGCTGATCCTGAAGAGACGGATGACGACAACTTGGAAGGTGAAGATCAAGCTCTCATTGTCCGCAACATCAAGAAATTCTTTCACTTCAATCGAAGAAAGAAGGAACCACAAGAAGATGATGAAGAAGAGCCAACATGCTACGGTTGCAAGAAGACTGGACACGTCCAAAAAGACTGTCCATTCGCAAAGAAGAGCAACCGATATGAGAAACCATACAAGAAAGCTTCCTCAAGAAAATATGCCAACACAAGTATTTGGCATGAAAGTGAAGCTAGTGACTCCGAGGAAGAAAAGGACTCTTCTCAAGACACCTCCAATGTTTGTCTAATGGCTACATCCGACAAGGTAACTAGCGAAACTCTCGATGATTTCACTTTTAACGAACTTGGTGATGCATTCAATAATTTACTCAATGACCACAAGAAAGTCATTAGTAAATATAAACACGCCAAAGAGAAGATCAAAAGTTATGAAGTCGAGATTCAAAGACTCTCTTCATTGCTTGATAATATTAGAAACACTTCACCCACGGAAGTCACAAATGAGGTGTCTAAGCTTAAATTAAGCCTACATGATGCCGAAGCACGTATAGAAAAGCAAACACAAGAGATCACATCACTCAATACTGAGATCGCTGAAGAAAAGAATAGACACAAGATCTCTATCACTAAGATTTATGGTTTGAATACTAAGATAAATGAACTGCAGGCTGTCTCTAAGAAATTAGAGACTAGATTGGGAAAACAGGTTGCTCAACCTCAAACCCAATCATATGAGACACACACAAAGCATGACACTACTCATACTAGTCAACCACGTCATCCACCTGCAGCACGTAATCATGCTTATATGTACACCCACTTTCATAAAGCACACAAGCCACATACACGTAGAAATAATTCTCATATGACACATAATCACCATGCTACACATAGATACAATCATCACTGTGTTGCACATAAACAAAATCACCATCATACTGCTAATGGATATAAACATCATCCTGCAGCCACATATAGTCATCATCATGCTCCACACCACTCTTACCATGTTACATATAGACATCATCATCATGCTACTCCACACCACTCTACATATAGATATCATCACCATGCTACTCCACACCACTCTACATATAGACATCATCAACATGCTCATAACATAAATAGGAATGCTATTTGTACTTATTGTGGATTACATGGACACATTATACCACAATGTAGAGTTAGGAGATTAGTAGATAGAAAGATATATGCATGGTTGCCGAATACTAACTTTTCAGGACCCTCAAGAACTTGGGTACTAAAGGTCACATCTACTCTTGATGCAGGTGGACCTTTCCTCCTCAACTAAGAGTAAGTGAATTCTCGATAGTGGATGCTCGCGACATATGACGGAAGACGCAAATCTTTTCGCATCACTATCGATG
Organism: Iris pallida; assembly: GCA_029216955.1. NCBI lineage: Eukaryota > Viridiplantae > Streptophyta > Magnoliopsida > Asparagales > Iridaceae > Iris > Iris pallida. The sequence continues at coordinate 18,213,216 of JANAVB010024400.1, read as the reverse complement.
AAGAGGAAAGGATATGTATCCTTCGGCAACAACCTTAAAGGGTATATTATTGGTAATGGTACTATAGGTCATCCTCCTTCTCTTGTAATAAAGGATGTCTGCCTAGTGACCGAGTTAAAGCATAACCTGCTCAGCATAAGTCATCTTGCTGATCATGGATATGATATTAACTTTGGACAAAATAAATGCTTTTTTTATGATAGGTCAACATGAGACATTACTTTTGAAGGGATAAGAGAGGATAATATTTATATTTTCTATCTATCTAGAGATACTAACAGTGCAGAAAGATGTCTCTATGCTCCCAAGGATGAAAGATTCTATGGCACCAGCGTCTTGGTCATGCCAATATGGATACTATATCCAGGCTATCGACCAAGAAGCTAGTCAGAGGCTTGCCCGACATCACATTCAAAAAGGACACGGTATGTGCCGAATATGAATTGAATAAGGCAACCAAGTCCTTATTTCATTCCATAAACTCTATAAGTACTACTAGACCATTACAGTTACTTTATATGGATTTATTTGGCCCTAGTAGAGTAGCCAGTCTTGGTGGAAAACTCTACGCTTTTGTTATAGTTGATGACTTTTCTAGATTTACTTGGGTTTTCTTTCTTACAAATAAAAGCGATGCCATTTCTGTTTTCAAAATATTTGCTAAAACGGTTCAAAACGAAAAAGGCTACATGATTACTCGAATCTGAAGTGATCATGTAGGCGAATTCGAAAATAGTGCTTTTGAAAAGTTTTGTGATTTAAATGGTTTTAATCATGAGTTTTCTTGTCCAAGAACTCCTCAACAAAATGGTGTTGTGGAGCGGAAGAATAGGACTCTTGACGATATGGCTAGAGTCATGTTAAATAAATTCTCTCTTTCGAAATATTTTTGGGCTGAAGCTGTCAGTACAGCGTGCCATATTTTAAATAGGGTGCTTATTCGTCCTATTTCGAAGAAAACACCCTATGAGCTTTGGTTTGGAAGAACTCTAAACGTTTCATATTTTTGAGTTTTTGTATGTCGATGTTTTATCCTTAACACCAAAGGCAACTTAGGCAAATTTGATGCCAAAGCTGACGATGGTATATTCCTTGGCTATGCGGCCAAGAGCAAGGGATATAGAGTATTCAACAAACGCTCATTAATTGTGGAAGAGTCAACAAATGTGACTTTCGATGAGGATAACAGTGCAGCAGCTACTCTTGATGACGATGTTGAGCCATCAACTTCTACTCCAATGAACACAACCACTGAAACCAATTCTCTGGAGGGCTTGCTAAAGAAATTTTCTTTCAAGCCGTCACATCCAGAAAATTTGGTTATAGGTGATGTTTCACGTGGAGTAAGTACTAGATCATCAATAAGAGACTCTATTGCTAGTACTGCCTTCATTTCACAAATTGAGCCGAAAAATATTGTAGAAGCTTTTAATGATGAATTTTGAATTTCTGCCATACAGGAAGAACTCAACCAATTCGAGAGGAGCCAAGTTTGGGAACTTGTTCCTAGGCCGGTAAATCACTCGATTATTGGTACTAAATGGGTTTTTCGAAACAAAGTAAATGAAGATGGTTCAGTTACACGCAACAAAGCTCGTCTAGTAGCTCAAGGATACAACCAAGAGGAAGGTATCGACTACGATGAGACGTATGCCCCTGTTGCGAGATTAGAATCCATACGGATGCTTTGCGCATTTGCTAACTTTCAAAATTTCAAATGAATGTTAAAAGTGCTTTCTTGAATGGATTTATTAAGGAGGAAGTTTTTATAAAACAACCCCCTGGTTTTGAAAATCACAAATTTCCCGACCATGTTTTCAAGCTCAAGAAAGCGCTATATTGCCTCAAACAAGCCCCTAGAGCTTGGTATGAACGGCTACGCAATTTCTTGCTTGAAAAAGGTTTTTCAAAAGGAAAAGTTGACACTATACTTTTTATAAAATCTTTCAAAGACACTATTCTCTTAGTGCAAATTTATGTGGATGATATTATATTTGGTTCTACTGATGAAACCCTCTATCAAGATTTTGCCAAGTGTATGCAGACCGAGTTTGAGATGAGCATGATGGGGGAGCTCAATTACTTTCTTGGACTGCAAGTCAAATAAACGTCAAATGGAACTTTCATCTGTCAGTCAAAGTATACAAAGGACATGCTGAAGAAATTCAACCTTGACAACGTCAAACCAATCAGCACTCCAATGGCTACTACAACTAAACTAGAACCAGATGAAAGCGGCAAACCTGTGGATCAATATAAGTATCGAGGTATAATAGGCAGTCTACTTTATTTAACTGCTAGTCGCCCTGATATTATGTTTAGCGTTTGCCTGTGTGCTAGATATCAAGCTAATACTAAGGAATCACATATGACTTCTGTTAAGCGTATCTTTCGATACCTTAAGGGTACGGTTACAGTGGGCCTATGGTATCCCAAGTCAACATCATTTGACCTCATTGGTTACTCTGATGATGATTTCGTCGGATGCAAGGTCGACCGTAAAAGTACGAGCGGCATGTGTCATTTATTAGGAAAGGCGCTAGTCTCTTGGTTTAGCAAGAAGCAAATTTCTGTCGCACTATCCACAACAGGAGCTGAATATATTGCAGCTGGGTGTTGTTGTGCCCAAATTCTGTGGATGAAGCAAACTCTTGAAGACTATAACTTATCTTTTATGCATATTCCTATATTTTGTGACAACACTAGTGCTATAAATCTCACTAAGAACCCTATATGTCACTCACACACGAAGCACATTGAAATACGTCACCACTTTTTGCGTGATCATCAGCAAAATGGCACTATTAACTTAGAATTTATTGACACCGATCATCAGCTAGCAGATTTCTTTACCAAACCACTATCCGAAGAGCGTTTTAACTTTCTTTGTCGTAAACTAGGAATTTTGGATGAAGCTGTTATTCATTAAAGTAACCTGCGTAAATATCGATTATGTCTTAATTCTTTATGATGAACTTGCTATGGGTACAAGCCGAAGGGGTCCTTCTGACAACAAGACGTAAAAGCCTAAGCGATACGGTGCACTAGTCCTCAGGACTACCGCTAGCTGGGATCCGGCCCCTGTAGCTACCCTATGGCAGCTTCAAAATATTGAATTGGGGCATATTTCCTTGTTTATTACATGGTCTACTTTTATTTATCACACGCAAAAATTCAAAATTTCAAACTTCACTTTGATTCAACGTTAAATTTTTTGCTATTCGCTACTTGGTTTTCTCATTTTATATCTTGCATCTACTTATTATCATTTTTCTTAGTCTCTCTTACTTGATCAAATTTCTTTTCTAGCCTGATTTCTGTTCTGGTACCATAAACCAGAATTCGGGCCGAACTCTGCCTTACCCAGAGTTTGGGCCGAATTCGGTCTGGCTGTTCCAGAACCGAAAGCACCCTCAGTCGCTGATCAGATTGTGATCCAATGGTCCACATTTGCTCCGACCATTCAAACCCCTACACTAAAAACCGAGTTTCCCTCTTCTTTCTCCTCCATTGCCACCTTCCAAACTTCTCCAAACTATTTTTCTCCAAAACCTAACCCTAGTTCTTCCTTTCTAGAGCATATTTCTTCTCAAAACTCAAGGAGAAGGATTCTCTCACCATTCTCCTTCATCTTTCATCATCAAATTGAGGTATATGTCCACACTTCTCTCCATCTACAACTCCTCAATTTTCTTTATTATTTCATGGCTCCCAAGTTGTTCAATAGGGGGAAGAGACTTCGAACCGAGGGTGCGTCCTCTTCGAATGCTCCTCCTCGTGTTGAACCACCCGTTGAACAACCCAATCACCCGTTGTTCAACCCACCTCGTCCACTCGACCCCAACACGTATGATGACCGGATATTTGTATCACTTGATGCTTCCTGTAAAACCCCTAAAATTTCTACTATTTTTTTTATTAAATTTAGTACTGATTTAAAATTTTTGTAATATACGTCGCGTAGACGTATTATACGTCGTGCACGACCTTTTGCTTTCTTTTTCGAATTTGCTCGACGAGTGCGATTATGTGCGAGCGTACATATTTTTGAAAAATACTTTTCTTCTATTTTTATGGTTTCAAAATATTATACATAATAATTATTTAGCTATCGTACCAAAATTTTCAAGTTCATTATTTATTTATGTTATTTAGACAAAGACTTTTATTTATACAGTTATTAATTTTAAATAATATTTTTAGTGCGTACATGTATTGCATAAATATTTTATTAGTGTAATTTTCAAAATTATTAATATTAATATTTTATTATTCAAAAAGATTTATTTTCGAAATTATTATTATTAGTATTTTGGAAAATATATTTCGAAATTATTGTGGCGATTTAAAATCTTAATTTGAACCTATGGATTTATTTATATGGTTAAATATTTGAAATTTGAATTTTTCCATTGATTTTAAACCAATAATTTAATTAGATTCAAATTTTATTTGCATTTGGAATTGGATTTATATTTAGATTTGGATTTAAATTGATTTAAATTAAATTGCAAGCTATCTATTTTTGGGTTTAAACTACTCCTAATGCTTATCTAATTGGAAATTCCCACATCCTATAAATAGGCAGGTACTCCTCCAATTTATTATTCATCCACAACAATTTCCACAAAGTGTACGTGCCTCGTGTCGGTGTCCATCTCTTCCGAGTCAGCCGTGACGGCCTCGGGTCCGACCCCGGGTGTCAATCCAATCTTATTCCAATCTATTTATTTACAATTACATGGTTACCGTCTTCGTGTCCACACATGAACACATGTTCTCATCAACCCCTTCGTGTCCGACATGCCGGACACGAACCCCCGACGAGAACCAAAATCCCTAATCTAACCCACTGTCACCGTCCCTGCCACCGTCACTCCGGCCACCTTGGCCGAGTGCAACCACCATCACAACCATTACCAAGCCCTCACTAGCGACACAGCGCCCCCGATCTCTCCCGACCAAGCCCAGCCTCCAGCCCGTCCACCGCTACTGCCATCACCACACCGCAGTCCGGCCAAACCTCGGCCACCACTCCAGCCTAATTCCGGCCACCCCGGCCTTTACACCATCACCTTCACCACCATCACCAGCACCTCACCCAAAACCTTCGCCACCACCATAACCAGGACCACCGTCCTTCCATCGCACGACCACCACCAAACAAGGAGAAGAAAAAAATTACAGAAATCCAAACCCTGACCTTCTTCGTCGAGCACCGCGCCTCTGGATCGAGCGTCGACTAAACGCCGTGCGCCGCCGACGGAGAGCTCGTGCCTCACCGGGATCCGCCGCACGCGCCCGACTTGTCCTCGCCTCCACCGCCTGAGACCGCCCAACCCTTGTCGCCGACCGCTGCCGCCGTTCCCTCTCGCCTGCTCCGTCGTTTGCCGCCTTCAGCCGCTCGCCTCCGCCCCTGTCCGCCCTGGCCTACCTCCGCCACCGCCCGACTCCGATCTCTCCTCCTCTTCTGACCCGCGCCCAAAGCCCGCCGGAAAACCCCCTCCGACGAACTCCGATCTCTCCGCCACCGCGAGCCCAGCCCTCGCTCCGGTGCTGAAACCCTAGCCGCCTGCCGACCTAAGCCCAGTCTCCCGCTACCTTTCCTCCAGCCGACCGCCGTCCGCCGGTGGAACCCCTCCCCTGCCGCCGCCGCTCCGCTCCCCTCACCGCCTCCCTCTCGCTCACACTTCCTTCCGCTCACCCCCTCGTTTTCCTTAACTCTCTCTCTCCTCTCACTTATGTCCCCTCTCTTTATTTATTTAATTTTTTTTGATTGACTTTTACAAAGAATGGGGAACAACACCATGTGCTGTTACCTCTGTATCTCATGATTTTTATATTTAATATTATTATTATTAATTATTATTATTATCTTCTGATTACAGTATAATAGTTAGACTAAGTTAATTTCATTGTTAAAATTATCATTATTATCATTATTCTTATTATTATTATTGATATCATTATTATTATTATTATTAATATGTAATATTTCTAAATAAATTTGGTCACAAAATATTTTATTAGGCTACCTCTACCTTAATTTTCTTAATTGGGTTACAAGTCCTAAAATAGTGTTATATTATTTTTGTAGCAGTTATGACCTTAGAAGTTTAAAACTTATATTTGATATAATTATTTTTTTGTCTAACTTGTTTTCCAAGATTTTTATTTATAATATTTTGGATAAACTAAAACCTAGTTTTTATTATAACTAAATTTCAAAAATAATTTCTTTATAACAAAGTACTTTATAAATGTAGTTATTAAATATTTTGATTAAGTAAAGTTTTCATATATATATATTTAGAATTATTACAAATATTTATTTGTACTCAATTTCTTCTATATTTGAATCTTGTCCCTGGCTAGTCGTACTCATACCTTCTTGCAAATCTCAAACTTCCTCATATCGTTCCTAGTCAAATTGACCCTTTTAGACCCAATGGAACTGTCCGTGACACCACCCGATGTCACCTTGCATAGTTGTTGCACTGAAGTCGCAGTTCATGCCACCATGATTATCGCAACACACCAGGCGTCCTACCAGGCAAGACACCTTGCCATTTGCTGTTTAATTATTTTAGCTCATATTTCATGCATTATTTATTTTCTTTATGCAAAATAAACTGTGATACATGGCATAACTGTTAGAACTTACTGTTCATTTATATTTCCTGCTGTGTATTATTTTTCTTACAAATTAAACCTAGATTTAAGGGACCACCGTGTGTGTTGCATTCATTGGCCTTGACACGTTGTAAACACGAAGTTGTGTGTCGCATGTAGAACACGAAAGTGCGTGATTGGCTGGCCACCAGTACGTACAAGCCGTACGATAGGAATAACCGCTAATAGAGGTTGTATGCTAGTTTGACTTAGCGGTTATAGAGGTTACTGTTGTGGATACAATAAAGTAGGCATTGGGCAGGGAGGACAATTCCTTAGCGTATGGGCTTCGATGCACTTTCCTTTGTGACCCGGACTCTCCGCTGGAGATACGGGGTTGATGACCCATGATTACTGACGGCCACTGACGATTCTGCGGAATGTCATGCTCTTACTGATGGGGCCTCTGGTGCCCAAGGGGGACTACGCCGATCCTATTCAGCCAGGGCCCATGCGTAGGAAGGATTGTTCTTAACTACATTTCACTAGAATGGTAGGCTACCTTTATCCGTTAGGTACGAGTACTTTTGGTTTGGGTACTTGTATCTGACCGTGACTTGGAACAATAACTTGTCACGGATTAGTTCGTCACATCTTGTCCTTGTTTGGTTGTAGGTATGACTTACTATTTCGATGAGAAGGTATTAAACCTTGTTGGGGTCCGGATACCATATTGGATTCTTAGCATGGGAAGATACGTTACCGTGAATTAGTTTACCATCTCCTGTCCTTGTTTGGTTGGGGGGATGATACGCTCGTTCAGTAGGTACGTATTGGACCATGTTATAAATTCAATTGACTTATTTATTTGAGCAATATTTATTCAGTTTATATGGCATGATATTATGTGTCTTGTTACGTCCCTCTGAGGACCTGGTTATCTCTCCAGGTGTGTGCTCTTGTCTTTCGCAGGTGTTCTAGCTCTAGCCGTGTTTATTGCTATTTTTCGAGGATGATTGCACTTGGATCGTCTTCGCTTCGCCCGCCAAATTCTTTCTTTGTTATGTATTTCTTTTCATAGTTGGTAGTGGATTTGTCTCCGTCCAACTACATGTACCAAATGACAATTTTATAGTGATTATATGATATCTCCTATTCTTTTATTTTGTGTGGATGAGATTAGTTATGGTTCTACTGTATTTTACAGCTTATGTATTTATACAAGACTTCCATATATTGGAGTATACTTCGTATGAATACAGCTGGCATGGATACGTACCTAGTCCTACGTATTTGGGACTGGGACGTTACATGTTTTTGTGGTGGCCCATGCAGGTCAAGATAAATTGTTTGGTTACTTTACCGTACCAAGCAAGCCTGCGTATAGGATTAGAAGTCTAGGATCTCATCCACATACTTACCACTTTCTTCAATATATCGTTTGACTCATCGATTGCATCTTGCTTGATTCCTTTTATCATTATTCTTATCTTCCCTTCGTGCTTACTAGATATTGACCCTATTAGTTAGCTGTCCCAAACACCATTAGTTTAATTCTTTTAAGTTGGGTAGAATGCCTTGTGACCTAGCAATCCCTTAAGTTTAGAGGGCCCTAACCCATCTAGTCAACCAAGCCTTGGTCAATAAAATCGTAGAATGATAGTATAGGAATAAACAAAACCTAGATCCTTATGACTCTTAGACTATTCATATTTGTTTTTATTCATCCATTATCGCGCCTTTATTTTTAATATCTAGACTAAAGATGCTAATGTAGCCTAGTTTTTGCAAGCTTAGCCTTTTACCAAGCTTGTTCGTGACATATATGTTAATGGAGGTACCCCACTAACATATTGTCTATCAGAACCGGTGCATAATGGTCTGATCAACCGAGTGCACTTTGGTTCTCTTTTGCCTATTATTCTACGTGGATGGGGACATAGTTAAGCTTGTCCTCTAGAATCCCATCCATGACTGCCTTGACAATTCTTTTGAAATTCTTCGATCGCCTTTGAATCACGTATTCGTATTCGACAAACGCCTCCTTCGAACTCTATATTGCTTTCGTCTTCACCAATTTTTGAAGGACGAAGGCGTCGCGCTAGACCTTCCTCTAGCCTTCCTATCGGTTATGACCATTCTCACTCGATATTGCTATCCTAAACTATTCGACTCTATCAAGGCCCTCTAATCGCTTAATTAAATCGAATCTATTTCATTCTCTTAATCGTGACCCTCATTCATTCCGACCGTATCGTATTATTTTCCTATGATCTAGATCGCAATTTCTTGCGACAAGATTTTTGTTATTGATTGTTCCCCATCGATACCCCTTGTGTCTTCTCACCCCCTGCTAATTCTTAATTTCGAGGACGAAATTCTTTTAAGTTGGGTAGGATGTAAAACCCCTAAAATTTCTACTATTTTTTTTATTAAATTTAATACCGATTTAAAATTTTTGTAATATACGTCGCGTAGACGTATTATACGTCGTGCACGACCTTTTGCTTTCTTTTTCGAATTTGCTCGACGAGTGCGATTATGTGCGAGCGTACATATTTTTGAAAAATACTTTTCTTCTATTTTTATGGTTTCAAAATATTATACATAATAATTATTTAGCTATCGTACCAAAATTTTCAAGTTCATTATTTATTTATGTTATTTACACAAAGACTTTCGTTTATACAGTTATTAATTATAAATAATATTTTTAGTGCGTACATGTATTGCATAAATATTTTATTAGTGTAATTTTCAAAATTATTAATATTAATATTTTATTATTCAAAAAGATTTATTTTTGAAATTATTATTATTAGTATTTTGGAAAATATATTTCGAAATTATTGTGGCGATTTAAAATCTTAATTTGAACCTATGGATTTATTTATATGGTTAAATATTTGAAATTTGAATTTTTTCATTGATTTTAAACCAATAATTTAATTAGATTCAAATTTGATTTGCATTTGGAATTGGATTTATATTTAGATTTGGATTTAAATTGATTTAAATTAAATTGCAAGCTATCGATTTTTGGGTTTAAACTACTCCTAATGCTTATCTAATTGGGAATTCCCACATCCTATAAATAGGCAGGTACTCCTCCAATTTATTATTCATCCACAACAATTTCCACAAAGTGTACGTGCCTCGTGTCGGTGTCCATCTCTTCCGTGTCAGCCGTGACGGCCTCGGGTCCGACCCCGGGTGTCAATCCAATCTTATTCCAATCTATTTATTTACAATTACATGGTTATCTTCTTCGTGTCCACACACGGACACATGTTCTCATCAACCCCTTCGTGTCCGACATGCCAGACACGAACCCCCGACGAGAACCAAAATCCCTAACCTAACCCACTGTCACCGTCCCCGCCACCGTCACTCCGGCCACCTTGGCCGAGTGCAACCACCATCACAACCATTACCAAGCCCTCACTAGCGACACAGCGCCCCCGATCTCTCCCGACCAAGCCCAGCCTCCAGCTCGTCCACCGCTACTGCCATCACCACACCGCAGTCTGCCAAACCTCAGCCACCACTCCAGCCTAATTCCGGCCACCCCGGCCTTTACACCATCACCTTCACCACCATCACCAGCACCTCACCCAAAACCTTCGCCACCACCATAACCAGGACCACCGTCCTTCCATCGTACGACCACCACCAAACAAGGAGAAGAAAAAAATTACAGAAATCCAAACCCTGACCTTCTCCGTCGAGCGCCGTGCCTCTGGATCGAGCGTCGACCTAACGCCGTGCGCCGCCGACGGAGAGCTCGTGCCTCACCGGGATCCGCCGCACGCGCCCGACTTGTCCTCGCCTCTACCGCCTGAGACCGCCCAACCCTTGTCGCCGACCGCTGCCGCCGTTCCCTCTCGCCCGCTCCGCCGTTTGCCGCCTTCAGCCGCTCGCCTCCGCCCCTGTCCGCCCTGGCCTTCCTCCGCCTCCGCCCGACTCCGATCTCTCCTCCTCTTCTGACCCGCGCCCAAAGCCCGCCGGAAAACCCCCTCCGACGAACTCCGATCTTTCCGCCACCGCGAGCCCAGCCCTCGCTCCGGTACTGAAACCCTAGCCGCCTGCCGACCTAAGCCCAGTCTCCCACTACCTTTCCTCCAGCCGACCGCCGTCCGCCGGTGGAACCCCTCCCCTGTCGCCGCCGCTCCGCTCCCCTCACTGCCTCCCTCTCGCTCACACTTCCTTCCGCTCTCCCCCTCGTTTTCCTCAACTCTCTCTCTCCTCTCACTTATATCCCCTCTCTTTATTTATTATTTTTTTTGATTGACTTTTACAAAGAATGAGGAACAGCACCATGTGCTGTTAGCTCTGTATCTCATGATTTTTATATTTAATATTATTATTATTAATTATTATTATTATCTTCTGATTACAGTATAATAGTTAGACTAAGTTAATTTCATTGTTAAAATTATCATTATTATCATTATTCTTATTATTATTGATATTATTATTATTATTATTATTAATATGTAATATTTCTAAATAAATTTGGTCACAAAATATTTTATTAGGCTACCCCTACCTTAATTTTCTTAATTGGGTTACAAGTCCTAAAATAGTGTTATATTATTTTTGTAGCAGTTATGACCTTAGAAGTTTTAAACTTATATTTGATATAATTATTTTTTTTTTGCCTAACTTGTTTTCCAAGATTTTTATTTATACTATTTTGGATAAACTAAAACCTAGTTTTTATTATAACTAAATTTCAAAAATAATTTCTTTATAATAAAGTACTTTATAAATGTAGTTATTAAATATTTTGATTAAGTAAAGTTTTCATATATATATATTTAGAATTATTACAAATATTTATTTGTACTCAATTTCTTCCATATTTGAATCTTGTCCCTGGCTAGTCGTACTCATACCTTCTTGCAAATCTCAAACTTCCTCATATCGTTCCTAGTCAAATTGACCCTTTTGGACCCAATGGAACTGTCCGTGACACCACCCGATGTCACCTTGCATAGTTGTTGCACCGAAGTCGCAGTTCATGCCACCATGATTATCGCAGCACACCAGGCGTCCTACCAGGCAAGACACCTTGCCATTTGATGTTTAATTATTTTAGCTCATATTTCATGCATTATTTATTTTCTTTATGCAAAATAAACTGTGATACATGGCATAAATGTTAGAACTTACTGTTCATTTATATTTCCTGCTGTGTATTATTTTTCTTACAAATTAAACCTAAATTTAAGGGACCACCTTGTGTGTTGCATTCATTGTCCTTGACACGTTGTAAACACGAAGTTGTGTGTCGCATGTAGAACACGAAAGTACGTGATTGGCTGGCCACCAGTACGTACAAGCCGTACGATAGGAATAACCGCTAATAGAGGTTGCATGCTAGTTTGACTTAACGGTTATAGAGGTTACTGTTGTGGATACAACAAAGTAGGCATTGGGCGGGGAGGACAATTCCTTAGCGTATGGGCTTCGATGCACTTTCCTTTGTGACCCGGACTCTCCGCTGGAGATACGGGGTTGATGACCCATGATTACTGACAGCCACTGACGATTCTGCGGAACGTCATGCTCTTACTGATGGGGCCTCTGGTGCCCAAGGGGGACTACGCCGATCCTATTCAGCCAGGGCCCATGCGTAGGAAGGATTGTTCTTAACTACATTTCACTAGAACGGTAGGCTACCTTTATCCGTTAGATACGAGTACTTTTGGTTTGGGTACTTGTATCTGACCGTGACTTGGAACAATAACTTGTCGCGGATTAGTTCGTCATATCTTGTCCTTGTTTGGTTGTAGGTGTGACCTACTATTTCGATGAGAAGGTATTGAACCTTGTTGGGGTCCGAATACCATATTGGATTCATAGCATGGGAAGATACGTTACCGTGAATTAGTTTACCATCTCCTGTCCTTGTTTGGTTGGGGGGATGATACGCTCGTTCAGTAGGTGCGTATTGGACCATGTTATAAATTCAATTGACTTATTTATTTGAGCAATATTTATTCAGTTTATATGGCATGATATTATGTGTCTTGTTACGTCCCTCTGAGGACCTGGTTATCTCTCCAGGTGTGTGCTCTTGTCTTTCGCAGGTGTTCTAGCTCTAGCCGTGTTCATTGCTATTTCTCGAGGATGATTGCACTTGGATCGTCTTCGCTTCGCTCGCCAAATTCTTTTTTTGTTATGTATTTCTTTTCATAGTTGGTAGTAGATTTGTCTCCGTCCAACTACATGTACCAAATGACAATTTCATAGTGATTATATGATATCTATCTCCTATTCTTTTATTTTGTGTGGATGAGATTAGTTATGGTTCTACTGCATTTTACAGCTTATGTATTTATACGAGGCTTCCATATATTGGAGTATACTTCGTATGAATACAGCTGGCATGGATACGTACCTAGTCCTACGTATTTGGGACTGAGACGTTACATTTCCAATGAATGGTTTAGTGATTTTCGGTCACGTCCGGTGTATGCGGGTCACCCTATAAATTTTACTATCTTTTCTCAAAATGATTCACTTTTTCATGATCTTTGTCTTGATGAACTTGTCACTACCAATTCGGTTATATATCTCAATGCCATACAAATGTTTTACTGCAACCTTACTCACAATGATACATATATATTTTCACGTGTTGTGGGCATTGATATTTCTTTTGATGATTTCGACTTGGCCGAACACCTTGAACTCCCGGAGCCAAACTCATGGGAAAAACTTGTTGAAGCTCGAAAGTTTCTATTTCCCGATAGGTTATCCCTAGAAAGCTTTAAGGACGACTTGTGTACCCCTAACACACGTCCTCGTAAGCTTCTCGCCAAGTTTCTCAATCCTTACTTTTATGAACTTCATCGGATCGTCTTTAACATGATTCTGCCCAAAGCAGGATCGACCGATGAGGTTACATACTTTGAAATTTCTGCTTTGTATTACCTCCATTTTCATGTTTCTTTTAATCTTCCACATACCATGATGGACTGGATGATTAATGCTAGGAAGAAACCAAGATTCTTGGTTTATGCTCTTTATCTTCCTATGCTCTTTCGTGCTTTTCATGTACCTCTTGATGAGTGCCAGTTCCTACCTGCCCCTGCCTTCCTCTCTAAGGCCCGGCGGCTTCAGGCGGCAGTTGGCTCACCTGTTGTGTCTGAGCACTCTGATGATGAGCCCGACGCCCCTCCTCTTGGACAGGATCCTCCTCCTCCTCCTGCTACTCTTGGTCACTCCAGACTATGCTCCGCGATCGATTTACCTTAGAAGATGATCGCTGGACTCAGCTTGACTAATGGACTACCTTGCAGATGAGTGCCATTAGCAACTCACTGCACGATATTCGGTACTCTATGTCCCGGTATCCTTCTATGCCTATTCCCATAGAGCGGGACCCTGCTCGCGATGGATACCGTATCGATGACCCTTGGGTTATCCGTTACCTGGATCCGGATGTGGCCTTCGTGGACCCTCGTCGTTCCTTCACTGATCCATCCGACGACGCTGGGCCTTCACGAGCTCGATGATGGATATGGATTTCTCTTTGCTGCTGCTACTGAGGATCGTAGTTTATGCTTTTATGCATTTTTTAGTTGATATAGTTATTTTTGTTTCTGCACTTTGGTTGTATTAGGACTCATTATGTGACTCTTGGAGACTTTTTATTATGCAGTTTCTCAGTTTTATGCAGTTTATCATTATTTTTTTGGTGTGCTTGCCATTCCTTATTCTGGTTGTTTGATAACTGACAAAAGGGGGAGAAATATTTTGATATATTCATATTATATTATATCATTTTTCTGGCTTTATGTATCTGTGCTTTGGAAAAAGAATATTTTTATCAGGACAACAGGCAATGTTTACGGGGGAGCTATTGCTAGCTCTGCACTTATTACGGGGGAGCTACGCTACTTTTTTTTATGTGTCCAGGTATGAATATTGAATATGCAAATATTATTTTGTCAATTATCAATATAGGGGAGATTGTTGACACAAAATCACATACAACCATATATTGATACAATTGATAACATGATACTTGTAATATTTCAATACGACACATGAAGACTGAATTCGGTACAAGCCAGACGACAGCTCACACCTACAATGCTTCATTATTTGAGTCTGTATTTTATACTTTATTTGAGTCTAGACTTATGTAAACTGAGCTGTGCTAGCATTTTGAGACTTAGACTATACCTATACCTCAAACCAAAATCCCCACCAAACATCCAAATAGCCCATTGGCCCATTGGACCTATTCTGTGCTCTGGAGACAGAGTTCGGGCCAAACTCTGCCTCCACACAGAGTTCGGGCCGAACGCTGCCTCCTAAATTCCAGGACCCTAATTTTTAGGGTTGGCTGGATGCAAGTTGTCCAACGGCCAAATTTTTGAATATTCCAACCAGAATTCTGGCCGAATTCTGCCTGTATGGTATCCTATAAATAGGCCATGAATTCTTTCATTTTCATTCATCCAATCTTCTCTTCTCTTCTCTCTAAAGCCCTATACAAGCTATACCCTTCTCATCTACTAGCCACAAGCTCCTTAAGCCTCAAAGTGCTCAGTACTTTTCAGTTAGGAGTTTGTATAAGAGTTCAAGAAGTCGTTTGGAAAATTCCAAGCATCGCCACTGCGATCTCTATAAGAAGTTAACGTGGTCTTCTGAAGAAAAGACACGGGGTGTAACTACTATTTCACAAATAGTGGATTTAATCCTGAGCTAGAGTTCTCAGGCCTGGACTAGTCCTCCACGAGGGAAACCAGGTTAAAATCGGCTGTGTTTGCGTATGCTTTCCTGCTCTTTACTATTTCCGCATTTACTCTGATTATTTTCTGTTGGTGAAAGAGTTTAATTTTTTAATTGGATATTATTGTCATAAACTCTATTCACCCCCCCTCTAGAGTTGCCTATTTGTTCTTCACGTATTTTGAGCCGTATTTCATAATTCTTGGTTTTTGAAGTATTTTAAATTTTTTCCCAAGGTATAAATTTATCTTGACTTGGTTTAATTTGGTTCGGTTCAACTTGGTATAGGGCTTGGTTTGGTTTAGGTGGGTTGGAGATGAGAAGGTTTGTATAAAATCCAACTCCTCTCTGTCTCTCTCTCTTCCATTATTTCATTTCTCTTCATCTTCATCCTCTTCATCTTCTTTCTCCAACCTAAGGCAAGTACATCTTGCCAAATGTTGGATAAATATTATTTTATTTGTTCTAAACTCTTCCTTACATGATTCTAAGCATCTTTAGAACTTGGCATTTTTTATTTTGGTGGATAAATATTTGTAGATCTAAGTTTATAGCCTTTTTGATTTTCTTGGGTTTTGATCTACTAAACTTTATTATTTTTAAGTTTTGATTGTTCTATGTTGTGGAGAATTCGATTTTACCTAAAATGAACCTTTGAAAAGTTAGATTTCGACTTGTTTTGAGGAAGTTATGGCCAAAATAAGATTTGGACATCTTCTATGTTCATCTGTCCTGATTCTGGCAGGGACGATGAATAGTGCCGCATGATGAATAGTACCGTATGCTTGCATAGTGTCGCAGGAATGAATAGTGCTGCAGGAATGAATAGTGCCGCATGGATGCATAGTGTCGTATGTTTGTATAGTACCCCAGGAATGAATAGTACCGCAGGAATGAATAGTGCCGCATGGCTTGCATTGTACTACAGGAATGAATAGTGCCACTGGAATGAATAGTGCCGCAGGAATGAATAGTACTGCATGGCTTGCATAGTGCCGTATGGATGAATAGTACCGCATGGCTTGCATAGTGCCACATGGATGAATAGTGCCGCATGGCTTGCGTAGTGCCGCATGCTTGAATAGTGCTGCATGGATGAATAGTGCCGTATGGCTTGCATAGTGCCGTATAGTACCTATTTTGGCTGTTTTATGTCCTCTTTGGATGATTTGTGGCCAGAATTTCTTCCAACTCCTAACATGAAAGTTGTATATCTTTTCCTTGGTTTCAAGAATATGTTACCAACTATTTTATGCAAGTTTCGTTCATTCTTGATATGGAGCTTATGATTGCATTGCTTGTTTTCTATCTCGACCTAAATTGCGATGAAACTACTTAATAGCTTGATATTTTTTTAATAAATGAATTTCTTAACATGATTTAATAATATGGTACAGTTAGAGAATGACTGTACCACTATCATACCCTTAACACTAGTACAGATTCGATTGGTGTTTTAGGCCAAGTAGTTACCTCATTATTCCTTCTCTTATGTTATGATGCACCTTTTATCAAGATCTATCTACAAGCTTTCTTACGTTTGTGATTGCTTAACATGATAGTGATCCGTTGTGGGGCACTCATGATTTATGTCTTCCTTCTTTTGCTTAACATGATAGTGACCCATTGTGGTGCACTCATAATGTATGTCTTTCTTCTTTAACACGATAGTGACCCGTTGCGGTGAACTCATGTCACATGTCACTTTTTTGCTTAACATGATTATGGCCGTCGTGGCGTACCCCTAGCAAGTACTCTTAACATGGTAGTGACCCGTCGTGGTGTACTCAAGCAAGTAACATGATATGACATGACATGAACCATGAATGCTATTGCGACGGCTTTATTGGCTTACAAGTAATGAATGATTTGGACACCGTGGGTATTTCTCTTGAGTGTGTTTGTACAAGCTACATGTTCTATATTGCATCATGTCTAGGACATGAATTCCTGATTTTCTACGGTCAGGGATTCATACTGAATCTGGCTAGGATTAGTGACTAGTTTGACAAAGTAGTTCATATAGAGAGGTATTCCGGCTACAAGTAATCCCGTTATCTGGGCGCCTTCTCTGATGGACTTGTAGCCTGCCGACGAGTAGGGCACATTTCTAGTCCACTATCATGTGGGACACTTCTTGAAACAAGTAATATACACACTGTCATGTGTTGCACCCCAAGTCACTAAATAACTCTCTTAGGGTACATTTGTCTCCTGGGCAATGTACCCACTATTTTAATTACATGGGATACATTTTTCTCCTGGGCGATGTATCCGCTATAATTATTATAAATTGCGTTTGGATAACTTGGATAGTCTGCAGGGCTTGTGGCCGTAGGGATACCTCATTGCATCTTGCTAGTAACCAGGCTTGTGATAACCCTAGTTAGCTAAAGTATCAAGCCGTACTCATTGCTTGCCCATGATTGATGGATGGAATTAGTCCAGTCCAGTCTAGTTTTGTCTAGGCAGTGTCCGTATGTTTATTTCAGTACACTATGGTTTATACTTTACCTTGTCGATAAATGATCGGAGGCTAAGTTCTGTTCAGGAGAAGGGTTACAATCCCGGTCCTTGTTTGGTTTAAGGGTTGTAACTTGGCTTCCAGAATAGTTCCTAAGTCATCTTATCATTTATCTTCCTATTCAGTACTCACATTCTATACATGATCTTTATGCTATACTATGATCAGAGACTAAGTTCTATTCAGGAGAAGGGTTACAACCCAGGTCCTTGATTGGTTTAAGGGTTGTAACTTGACTTCCGAATTAGTTCCTAAGTCCAGTTATCATTGTCTTTCTATATAATTCTTACAGGCTCACATGTTCAATTATCTCACAAGCTATACATGACTCCCTATGCCGGGTCACCATGCTCTTATGAGCCGGCTAACTCACAAGTTCACATGTTCATTTGCTTTTACATATTCTCAAGCCTTTGTTTAATTAACATGTCTACACTTTACATTATGTTGCATGATAATTACTTTATGCTCCAAGATGCTTACTTATTGTCTTTCTATGTTCGGGATAAGTGCATTGGTAGTGCACGAGTCTCAATCTGCTCTTACTCATTTGTATCTCTAATTGTTGGTGTTGGTGATTGCTGGTTTTAGTTCATAGTTTGGCTTCCTTTGTGGTACTTGCTATTGGGGGTCTGACCCCACTAGTTTTGTTTGGCCAGATCTGATAGAGAAGCCCAGAGGATCTTTCGCACCATTTACTCGACGGTGACCATCCAGAGCACCAGAGTACCCAAGTGGGTTTCTCATTTTATTCACCCACTGGTTATGCACATTATTCTTTTGTGGCGTTTCGCCTCCGAGCACGTATTTAGCTCGTGTTTTGTCCTTGACATTTAGCCTACGGGCATAAATATGATGTGCGTATTCTAGACTGCAGCTAGAGCTATCATGTATGACTAATACTCTAGATAGTTTTTCCATTTTGTATTACTAGCTTCATGATCATCCATGTATATATGGTTTGGGATGCTTTACTATTGTATGTCTGATGATCATACTTCTTGTACCTGGTGTAATTGTTTGTGATTGAGATACCTAGGAATGCTTGACCTAGGATTGACTGTTGGCTTATAGAAGTAACCCCCATGTCTTGACAGCTTATATGTGATTTTAGAGTACTGGTATACTTTGGTATTACGTATCTGGCCTTGTCCGTCCCCACTTGCCAGTATTCTGGTTCTGGGGCGTGACAACAACCAAACATGCCGACTTGGTTTACAATGAACTTGCCGATTTGGCTTACAACGAACTTGTCAACTTGGGTTACAATCTCACTGGTTCATCTGAATTACAATGTTCCATACATTATGTCCCGTATAGTAGAAGACATCGTCTTGCGAGAAAAGCTTCTGCACGTCCATCCGATTCATCGATGCTAAGCACTGACCAATCAATTTTTCCTACGCATGAGCACATGTAATGATGCCCACAAACGTAGGTCAGTACACTATTGCGTACTGGTGAGTGGTGCTGGCCCAACTCGCCTAAAAAAAACACTAAGTAACCAAGTGATAGGAACATTATTAAAAGTGGTCTTTCTCGTTGCCTTAGGGTCAATTATAGTTTATATCCAACAAAAAGTAAAGCATGTAGTTCTTATAGAAGCATAATATAAAACATATATGTTATCATTGTAGGAACGAATCGTAAAGCGCAATACTCTAGAGGGGGGTGAATAGAGTAGGCAGTGAAAAAATAGCTAATTTAAAAAGTTAGCAGCAAGATCACAGAGATATATCACAAGTAAATAAATGTCAAGACAGAGATCAGAAAGCAAACACAAAGACGGCGATGTATACTGATTTTCCACTAGTGAGGACTAGTCCAGTCGGAAGAACTCTAGCTTCCAGTTGAATCCACTATTGGAAAATATTGTAAGTTTTCATACGAAGTCCTTGCAACTTCTACAAATGCGAGCTTTGATACGGAGTAATTGACCAACTTCAGTTATGAAGTATCTTCTTCAATCAAGCCTCTGATTATAATCACTCTGAACTTCTAGACCGTACCGTACTGGCAAATCGACTAGAGGATTGTAACTGGCTTGGTATTTGAAAATGAAAGGTTTATAATACTTTGGAAGAATGAAGTAAGCTTTGGAAAGAAGAGATGAAAGTGAATGAGTCAGTTGAAATGATCGAAATCCTTCTCTATTTATAGGTTTTCCACATGCAGAACTCTGTCAGAATTTGGGCTGAACTCTGAGAAAATCTCGGCAAGATCCATAACTGCAGGAGGACCAAGCTCAAAATACAACGTCCACTAACCGAACTCTAGCCGAACTCTGGCCGAGTTCTATCAGGGTTTTGTCAGAATTTTTGTAAATAGATTTTTGGGACTTTTGAAGTTGTTTTAAGCAGTTAGGAGCTTTTTATAAATGGGGGACTGTTTTTCAAAATATAGGATATTTTGAAAAAAAAATTAGGTAGCCTATTTGCCAGTATGACTCGGTGTACAATGTATTCCTAGACTCAATAAAAGTAAAAATTATATTGCATACAACTCATACGACAAACACAGCTTCGGTCTTGAACAGATAGGTAGCAGTTCTTTGGCAGTTATCCAAGAGTCCAAATTAAGTTAAGTTGCCCTTATATCGAGACAAAGTTTGATCAATTATTAAAATCATGTTTGACTATGACCAATGGGCCAATAATCTTTTCCATTCTGATAATTGACAAACCTTGACCAATATAACATCTTTGATCAATAAGATTTGAAAAATAATCTAAATTATACCGTATCCTGAAAAAAAATGTTTATATATCTTACAAAAGATGTTAGATCCTATTTCTCCCCCGTTGTCACTTAGCAAAATAACTGCAAAGAGAAAAAGCTCCTCCGCAATTCTTGCATAAGGAACAAACGTTGAAGAAATACAAAAAAATATAGATAAACAAATATTTCAAAGGCAGTTTATATGTTGAAGCATAAAGAGATAGTGCTATAACAAGAAGATGAATAATGCTAAACTGAAATAAAATACGCTAAGCAGAGCATAAACTAGATGTTCTCAATACATCAACTCAGTCAGTCATAACCTCAGTACAAAATAAACTAAAGATATAGTATTAAATGATATCTTGGAATGTCGGAGCATTTCTATGTAAACATAGACATAACAAAGTCTCAAAAAGTGGCATCTAGACAAAATTCAACGCATATAGATCACAAATCCTGTGAAGAATCATCATCAACAGTGTCAGCACGTCCACCATGTCCGGATCGACCAACTCCAGGAGTGCCAGCTCCAGAAGGGAGTGGAGTAGCACCATAACCACAGTACCAATCATATGCGTTATCCGGCTGAAAGAAAGTATGGACCGCCTCAACCTCATAGCGGTAGCCGGAGACAGCTGGATCTCTGGAAAGTGAACTGACAGAATGTCCAATCTGGGCGAAACGAAGGTCGGCAAAGGAGTTAACAAGAGCCTGGAACCGACTCAAATCATGAAACTCGTATTCCCTGGATGTGTCAGTGATGAATGTACGCAGACCCGAGAGATGCTGATGAATACCCTCAAAGGTCACAGGGTAATCCTGATGAGGTGGAGCAGGAGCAGTAGGAGGTACAGGAGGAGCGACTGCGCTGCGACGTGACAGCTAGAGAAACTTGGGCTCAGGGTCCAGAGCACAAGTGAAAAGATTAATATCAAAATGCTGAAAGATACGTGGGATGAAAATCGCATAAGAGACATTTCGATCTCTTCCGCGACAAAGTCCCATCATCTGAATGATAGTCTTAGGAACCGAAAATGGAATTCCTTTGATAATATGGTAGAGGGCAGATAGTTCAAGATTTGTAACATCATCCTATGAAGTGAATTTTGGTAGAATAGTGGAATAGATGATGCGGTGCAACTCATAGTTAAATAAGTTTAAGTTTACAGCCTTGAACTTTCCAGAACGAACACGGACATGTACACAAAGGTCGTTCTTGAAACTGATAAGAGTCGTGCCATCGAGGAAATCGAACTCAGTGATATCATCAAGCGGGGCACCTTCGTTAGGAATACCAAAGATTTTTGCTAGGATAGTATCATTGAACTTGATGTTGATACCGTCGACACGAGTTCTAACAGTGAAAGTGTTAAAAACAAAGTTGCAAAAGAACAGTCTAATGGCATTAGTAGGGTATTTGAGGGTGACAAGTCTGTGTAACCCTAATGCCTCAAACAATGGATGGTGGTCAGGAAACACAGTCCACTTAATCGGGGCTCCAGTGCATATGTTACACATCGCAAAGTCAGCGTACCATAACAATGAATGATCATGAGTTTCAAAGTAGAACTCATTGAATGCACCGTCGACCGATTGGACCAGGGAAAAGAGGGAATCCTCTGGTGGATTCGAAGACGAAGCCTCTTCACTGGCGTTTGTATTTTTCCTCTTAGATAGAGTGAATCCCTTAGGATTTTTCTTCCAAAATTGAATTTAAACTAATGAATTGAAAGAGGAGTTTGGGGGAGATGAAGAGAAGGGGCCCTCGGGTTCTAACATAAAAACATATCCCACCAATAGAACTCTGGCCAAATTTGCCTAGGGTTCTTTTGATGAATTGTTTTTTAAATTTTTTTGCAGGCCACATTCTTTTCATCAACCCCTTTCAATTATTTAATTCCAAGTTTAGTAATTTTAAATTTCAATTAATATAATTAATATTATTTTATAAATTAAATTTTGTTATACAGCGACTGTTTTTAGATTTGCTATAGGGGTACTGTCCCAGCTAATGGGAGTTCACCGGGGAACAATTAAATACCGCTTCGCTTCGACCGTAGTCGTGGTGACAGACAGACCATTTGTAGACTTGTCTCAAAAACAGTTTTTTTAGTATTGAAAAAATCGATAAAACAAAATTAATTAATATTATTGATATCTAAAATTTCTAATTCTCGACGTAAATAATTGAAACGATCTTCCGCTAAAGATTTTGTAAAGATATCAGCTAATTGATTCTCAGTGTCTATATATACAAGGTTTATATCTCTATTTTGTTGATGATCTCTAAGAAAATGATGTCGAATCTCGTTATCCTTAGTATGAGAGTGACATACTGGATTCTTAGTCAAATTAATAGTAATAGTGTTGTCACAAAAAATGGGTATATCTGTGTAAAGTAAACCAAAGTCTTCTAAGGTTTGCTTCATCCACAAAATTTGTGCACAACAACGTCCTGCGGCGATATGTTCAGCCTCAGTCGTTGACAATGTGATAGAATTTTGTTTCTTGTTAAACCAAAATACTAGAGCTTTACCTAGGAAATGACATGTGCTGCTGGTACTTTTTTTATTTATTTTCCATCCAGCAAAATCAGCATCTGAATAACCGATTAGGTCAAACGACGTAGTTTTAGGATACCATTGTAACGCCCCAGTCCCAAAATACGTAGGACTAGGAACATAGACATGCCAGCTGTATTTATACAGAGTATATAGGCTTCGTATAGATACATAAGCTGTAAATGCAGTAGAACCATAACTAAACTCATCCACACAGAATAAATGAATAAAAGACATCATATAAAGATAATGATTTGTCTTGATACAATATGTTGGGTGGAGACAAATCCACTACCAACAAAATAAAGAAAAGTACATAGAAAATGAAATGAGTGGCGAGCGAAGCGAAGACGATCCAAATGCAATCATCCTCGAAGAAATAGCGAAGATCACGGCTAGAGCTAGAACACCTGCGAAAGACAATAGGACACACCTGGCAAGACAACCAGGTCCTCAGAGGGACGTAACAAGACACATAATAGCATGCCATATAAACTAAATAAATATTGCTCAAATAAATAAGTCAATCGAATTATAACATGGTCTAATACGCACCTACTGAACGAGCGTACCATCCCCCCAACCAAACAAGGACAGGAGATGGTAAACTAATTCACGGTGACGTATTTTTCCATGCTAAGAATCCAATATGGTATCCGTACCCCAACAAGGTTCAATACATTCTCATCGAAGTAGTAAGTCACACCTACAACCAAACAAGGACAAGATGTGACGAACTAATCCACGACAAGTTATTGTTCCAAGCCACGGTCAGATACAAGTACCCAAACCAAAGGTACTCATACCTAACGGATAAGGGTAGCCTAACCAGTCTAAGTGGATGCAGTTTTAAGAACAGTTCATGGTCGCATGACTACCCGGTCAAGTCAAGAAAATACCGATACAGTACCTCAGTAGCGAGTCACAACACCATATACTATTCCTCAGTATCGAGCGAGTCTATAACATATAGTCTACCTATCGTTCCTCAGTAGCGAGCGAGTCTACGATAGATAGGGTGGTAGTCAACTTCCAATCATGTTCTTCCCGTCCAATGCTAACTCTATAACCGCTAAGTCAAACTAGCATGCAACCTCTATTAGCGGTTATTCCTATCGTACGGCTTGTACGTACTGGTGGCCAGCCAATCACGCACTTTCGTGTTCTACATGCGACACACAACTTCGTGGTACAACGTGTCAAGGCCATGAATGCAACACACAAAGGTGGTCCCTTAAATCTAGGTTTAATGTGTAAGAAAATAATACATAGCAAGAAACTGAGCAGTAAATCCTAACAGGTTATGCCATGTATCACAGTTTATTTTGCATAAAGAAAATAATGAACATGCATGAAATATGAGCTAAAATAATTAAACAGCAAATGGCAAGGTGTCTTGCCTGGTAGTACGCCTGGTGTGCTGCGATGATCAAGCTGGTATGAACCGTGACTTTGGTGTAACAACTACACAAGGGGACCTCTGTTGGTGGCACAGATCGGTGCATCGGGTCCAGAAGGGTCAAATTGGTTAGGGTGGACATATGGTAGTACGAAATTGGTGAGAAATAGGAGAAAGGAGATTAGTTTTTGACGGAAGGATAATCGAAGGAAATTAGATAATTAAAATATATGCGTTCTTTAGAGAACTATTTATAATCATTGAAAAAAAAAATTATATTTTTATTAGCTCAAAATATATAGGTAATTATATACAACTCAAAATATCCTAAGTTTGTCAAATATATTTTATTTTGGTAGGAAAACTATTGGTTAAAAATATATTTGATAATAATTTGTAAATTTCGAATAACAAAACCAAATGTTGTTACAGTGAATTATTTTGGTAAAGCTATAATTTTTATTATGCCATAAAATAATATAGCAAATACAAATAGCGCTTCAACCCAGTGTAAAATTATTTATTCATACTTACAAAATAACAATATGAATAATAATAATACTAATAATAATACTTAATAATCCATTAACTAGCAAAACTAACATCCAAAAGAAAACAAGGAAAAATAATAATAATGATAATAATAATAATAAAATAATAGATACTAAGAAGAAGAAAATCAATCAACAGCAAATTATATCAACAAAATAAAACTTAAACATCAACAAATAAATAAAATAAATAATAAAAAACAAATAATAAAAACTAATAATAAAAAAGAAAAGGAATTGAGAGCAGCAGCTGCTCTCACTTCTGAGAAAGGAAGAGAGAGAAAGAGAAATCGAGAGAGGAAAAAAAAGGGATCGGAGTCGGCGGAGAGCTCGACTGGGCTCGGTCCGGCGGGCGGAAGGGGAGAAAGATGGTCAGGATTTTGGGGAGCGGAAGAGGCGAGGAGGAGGAAGATCGGAGCGGAGCGGTGTGGAGTCTCGGTCGGCGGGAAAGCTTCGGGAAGGAGAAGAGGGAGCGCTGCGCCGGAGGAGGCGGCGGCTATGGCGGTGGCGGTCAGTGACGCGGCAGAGAGTGCGACGCTCGGGACGGAAGGAAAAGGCGCGGGCGGAGAGGGTTTTGGGCGCGAGAGCTCTCGAGCGCGGGCGGCGACGGACGTCATGCCGGCGAGGGTTGTTCGGCCACGCGGAGCAGCGGTCAGCGGGAGGAGATCTGGGGCGGCGGCTGCCCCCGGACGGGTCGGGGAGGACGCCGGGCTGCGGTTAGGCTGGGCGAGTGGCGGTGGTCACCCGTGCTGCGGCGATTCGGCCGGGGTTCGTCGGAGGTTAGTCTTAAAATTAGGGTTTTTGTTTTCCTTTGGCTGTGGTGGGAGTGGTTACGCCATGGTGGCGGGTGGTGGTGTCGGAGAAACGGTCGGAAAGTCTGGGAGGAGGACAGGTCGTGAGTGATGATGATGGTGCTGGTGACGCCGAGGAGGATGGCCGAGGAAGAAGTCAGATTTCGCTGGGTTCGGTCGGCAAAGCCGGGTGGCCGAAATTAGGCTGGGTCGGTGGAGCCACTGATGGCGGAGGGACTGACCGCAGTGGTTGTCGTGGCCGGTGACGGCAGGTGGTGATGGTCGAAGATGGTGAGGGTGGTGGCTGTGATGTGGGCGCTGTCGGGATGTCAGGGTGATGGTGGTCGAGTGTTTGTGGAGGAGATGCTGGTGGTTTGGAAGACAGGTGGTCGGGGAGTCGGACAAGGAGGAGGAGATGACCGGAGGGCCGAGGGCAAGGCTTAGGTTTAGGGTTAGAGAATTAGATTTTGGTGTCGGGGTGTGTCCGACACAGGAACAATATGTAAATGTAAAATTTGGAATAAGATTATGGACGGGGAACACAGACACGATGCACGTAAATTTGTGGAGAAAAATATTGTGAATGAATAATGAATTGGAGGAGTACCTGCCTATTTATAGGATGTGGGAATTCCCATTAAGAATAGGATTAGGATATTTAAACCCAATTTGGATATTTCCATATTTAGTTTAAAAGCAATCAAATCAAAATCCAAATCCAAATCCAAATCTAATTTAATTCAAATTAAATTCTCTTAGTTTAAAATCAAATCAATAAATGAAATTTCAATTATTTAACTATTTAAATAAATACATAGATTTAAATTAAGATTTAAATCTCCAGAATAAATTCAAAATATGCTTTCCAAAAATACTAATAATATTAATTTCGAAAATTGTATTTTTATTTAAAATAAACTAATAAATATTTATGAGCTATTTGTATGCACAAATATTCTTTACATAAATATACTTTCTAATATACCATTTTATGGGAAAATACTTTATAATTAAAACTGCATAAATAAAAGGCTTTTCATAATTAAAACCATAAACTTGAAATGATAGCTAGAAATAATTATTACCTATATTATTTTGAAACCATAAAATAGAAAAAAATATGTTTTTCTAAAATATGTACGCTCGCACATATTCGCACTCGTCGAGCAAATTCGAAAAAGAAATAAAAGTCGTGCGCGACGTATAATACGACTACGTGACGTACAATACAAAATTTTAAATCAGTACCAAATTTAATAATAAAAAAATATAGTAGAAATTTAGGGGTTTTACATCCTACCCAACTTAAAAGAATTTCGTCCTCGAAATTAAGAATTAGTAGGGAGGTGAGAAGACAAGGGGGTATCGATGGGGAACAATCGATAACAAAATCATGCCGTAATAACCGCGATCTAGATTATAGAAAAATAATACGGTATGATCACGGGTAATGAATGAGGGTCACGATTAAAAGAACGAATTAGATTCGCTTTAATTAAGCGATTAGAGGGTCTTGATAGGGTCGAGTAGTTTAGGATGAAGATATAGCAACATCGAGTGAGAATGGTCATAGCCGATAGAACGGCTAGAGAAAGTTCTAGTATAACGCCTTCGTCCTCCTAAAATAGACGAAGGCGAAAGCAATATAGAGTTCGAAGGAGGCGTTTATCGAATACGAATACGTGATCCAAAGACGATCGAATAATTTTAAAGGAATTATCAAGGCAGTCGTGGATGGGATTCTAGAGGACAAGCTTAACTATGTCCCCATCCACGTAGAATAATAGGCAAAAGCGAACCAAGTGCACTTGGTTGATCAGACCATCCTGCACCGGTTCTGATTAGACGCTATGTTAGTGGGAATTTTTCCAATAACATATGTCATGAACAAGTTTGATAAAGAATTGAGCTTGCAAAAACTAGGCTATATTAGCATCATTAGTCTAGATAGTAAAAATATAGGCACGAGATTAAGATTGAAATAAAGAACAAATATGAATAGTCTAAGAGTCATAAGGATCTAAGTCTTATTTATTCCTATACCATCATTCTACGGTTTCATTAACCAAGGCTTGGTTGACCAAATGGGTTAACTTCCTCTAGTCTCTATGTTATAGATACTACCATTTGTATTTCCTTAATGGTCAAGGGTGTGTGGGGTATTCTACCCAACTTAAAAGAATTAAGCTAATGGTGTTTTGGGACAACTAGCTAGTAGGGTCAATCTCTAGCAAGCACGAAGGGAAGATAAGAATAGGGATGGAAGGAAGCAAACAAGATACAATTGATGAGTAATCAAGAAAAGAGGTCAAGTATGTGGATGAGATCCTAGACTTCTAATCCCATACGCAGGCTTGTTTGGTACGATAAGTAACCAAATAATTTATCTTGACCTGCATGGGCCACCACAAAAACATGTAACACCCCAGTCCCAAAATACGTAGGACTAGGAACATAGACATGCCAGCTGTATTTATATGGAGTATATAGGCTTCATATAGATACATAAGCTGTAAATGCAGTAGAACCATAACTAAACTCATCCACACAGAATAAATGAATAAAAGACATTATATAAAGATAATGATTTGTCTTGATACAATATGTTGGGCGGAGATAAATCCACTACCAACAAAGTAAAGAAAAGTACATAGAAAATAAAATGAGTGGCGAGCGAAGCGAAGACGATCCAAATATAATCATCCTCGAAGAAATAGCGAAGATCACGGCTAGAGCTAGAACACCTGCGAAAGACAATAGCACACACCTGGCAAGACAACCAGGTCCTCGGAGGGACGTAACAAGACACATAATAGCATGCCATATAAACTGAATAAATATTGCTCAAATAAATAAGTCAATCGAATTATAACATGGTCCAATATGCACCTACTGAATGAGCGTACCACCCCCCCAACCAAACAAGGACAGGAGATGGTAAACTAATTCACGGTGACGTATTTTTCTATGCTAAAAATCTAATATGGTATCCGGACCCCAACAAGGTTCAATACATTCTCATCGAAGTAGTAAGTCACACCTACAACCAAACAAGGACAAGATGTGACGAACTAATCCTTAACAAGTTATTGTTTCAAGCCACGGTCAGATACAAGTACCCAAACCAAAGGTACTCATACCTAACGGATAAGGGTAGCCTAACCAGTCTAAGTGGATGCAGTTTTAAGAATAGTTCATGGTCGCATGACTACCCGATCAAGTCAAGAAAATACCGATACAGTACCTCAGTAGCGAGTCACAACACCATATACTATTCCTCAGTATCGAGCGAGTCTATAGCATATAGTCTACCTATCGTTCCTCAGTAGCGAGCGAGTCTACGATAGATAGGGTGGTAGTCAACTTCCAATCATGTTCTTCCCGTCCAATGCAAACTCTATAACCGCTAAGTCAAACTAGCATGCAACCTCTATTAGCGGTTATTCCTATCGCACGGCTTGTACGTACTGGTGGCCAGCCAATCACGCACTTCCGTATTCTACATGCGACACACAACTTTGTGGTACAACGTGGCAAGGCCATGAATGCAACACACAAAGGTGGTCCCTTAAATCTAGGTTTAATGTGTAAGAAAATAATACATAGCAAGAAACTGAGTAGTAAATCATAACAGGTTATGCCATGTATCACAGTTTATTTTGCATAAAGAAAATAATGAACATGCATGAAATATGAGCTAAAATAATTAAACAGCAAATGGCAAGGTGTCTTGCATGGTAGTACGCCTGGTGTGCTGCGATGATCAAGCTGGTATGAACCGTGACTTTGGTATAACAACTACACAAGGGGACCTCTGTTGGTGGCACAGATCGGTGCATCGGGTCCAGAAGGGTCAAATTGGTTAGGGTGGACATATGGTAGTACGAAATTGGTGAGAAAATAGGAGAAAGGAGATTAGTTTTTGACGGAAGGATAATCGAAGGAAATTAGATAATTAAAATATATGCGTTCTTTAGAGAACTATTTATAATCATTGAAAAAAAATTATATTTTTATTAGCTCAAAATATATAGGTAATTATATACAACTCAAAATATCCTAAGTTTGTCAAATATATTTTATTTTGGTAGGAAAACTATTAGTTAAAAATGTATTTGATAATAATTTGTAAATTTAGAATAACAAAACCAAATGTTGTTACAGTGAATTATTTTGGTAAAGCTATAATTTTTATTATGCCATAAAATAATATAGCAAATACAAATAGCGCTTCAACCCAGTGTAAAATTATTTATTTATACTTACAAAATAACAATATGAATAATAATAATACATAATAATCCATTAACCAGCAAAACTAACATCCAAAAGAAAACAAGGAAAAATAATAATAATGATAAAAATAATAATAAAATAATAGATACTAAGAAGAAGAAAATCAATCAACAACAAATTATATCAACAAAATAAAACTTAAACATCAACAAATAAATAAAATAAATAATAAAAAAAAATAATAAAAACAAATAATAAAAATGAAAAGGAATTGAGAGCAGCAGCTGCTCTCACTTCTGAGAAAGGAAGAGAGAGAAAGAGAAATCGAGAGAGGAAAAAAAGGGATCGGAGTCGGCGGAGAGCTCGACTGGGCTCGGTTCGGCGGGCGGAAGGGGAGAAAGATGGTCGGGATTTTGGGGAGCGGAAGAGGCGAGGAGGAGGAAGATCGGAGCGGAGCGGTGTGGAGTCTCGGTCGGCGGGAAAGCTTCGGAAAGGGGAAGAGGGAGCGCTGCGCCGGAGGAGGCGGCGGCTATGGCGGTGGCGGTCAGTGACGCGGCAGAGAGTGCGGCGCTCGTGGCGGAAGGGAAAGGCGCGGGCGGAGAGGGTTTTGGGCGCGAGAGCTCTCGAGCGCGGGCGGCGACGGACGTCATGCCGGCGAGGGTTGCTCGGCCACGCGGAGCAGCGGTCAGTGGGAGGAGATCTGGGGTGGCGGCTGCCACCGGACGGGTCGGGAAGGACGCTGGGCTGCGATTAGACAGGGCGAGTGGCGGTGGTCACCCGCGCTGCGGCGATTCGGCCGGGGTTCATCGAAGGTTAGTCTTAAAATTAGGGTTTTTGTTTTCCTTTGGCTGTGGTGGTAGTGGTTACGCCATGGTGGCGGGTGGTGGTGTCGGAGAAACGGTCGGAAAGTCTGGGAGGAGGACAGGTCGTCGGTGATGATGATGGTGGTGGTGACGCCGAGGAGGATGGCCGAGGAAGAAGTCAGATTTTGCTGGGTTCGGTCGGCAAAGCCAGGTGGCCGGAATTAGGCTGGGTCGATGGAGCCACTGATGGCGGAGGGGCTGACCGCAGTGGTTGTCGTGGCCGGTGACGGCAGGTGGTGATGGTCGAAGATGGTGAGGGTGGTGGCTGTGATGTGGGCGCTGTCGGGATGTCAGGGTAATGGTGGTCGAGTGTTTGTGGAGAAGATGCTGGTGGTTTGGAAGACGGGTGGTCGGGGAGTCGGACAAGGAGGAGGAGATGACCGGAGGGCCGAGGGCAAGGCTTAGGTTTAGGGTTAGAGAATTAGATTTTGGTGTCGGGGTGTGTCCGACACAGGAACAATATGTAAATGTAAAATTTGGAATAAGATTATGGACGGGGAACACGGACACGATGCACGTAAATTTATGGAGAAAATATTATGAATGAATAATGAATTGGAGGAGTACCTGCGTATTTATAGGATGTAGGAATTCCCATTAAGAATAGGATTAGGATATTTAAACCCAATTTGGATATTTCCATATTTAGTTTAAAAGCAATCAAATCAAAATCCAAATCCAAATCCAAATCCAAATCTAATTTAAATCAAATTAAATTCTCTTAGTTTAAAATCAAATCAATAAATCAAATTTCAATTATTTAACTATTTAAATAAATATAATGATTTAAATTAAGATTTAAATCTCCACAATACATTTAAAATATGCTTTCCAAAAATACTAATAATATTAATTTTGAAAATTGCATTTTTATTTAAAATAAACTAATAAATATTTATGAGCTATATGTATGCACAAATATTCTTTACATAAATATACTTTCTAATATACCATTTTATGAGAAAATACTTTATAATTAAAACTGCATAAATAAAAGGCTTTTCATAATTAAAACCATAAACTTGAAATGATAGCTAGAAATAATTATTACCTATATTATTTTGAAACCATAAAATAGAAAAAAATATGTTTTTCTAAAATATGTACGCTCGCACATATTCGCACTCGTCGAGCAAATTCGAAAAAGAAATAAAAGTCGTACGCGACGTATAATACGACTACGTGACGTACAATACAAAATTTTAAATCAATACCAAATTTAATAATAAAAAAATACAGTAGAAATTTAGGGGTTTTACAACCATAAGCCGACAGAGGAAGTGCCTTTAAGGTATCGGAAGATACGCTTAACCGCGCACAAATGTGATTCCTTAGGGTTGGCTTGAAAATGTGCACACAAGCAAATACTAAACATTATATCAGGACGACTAGCAGTTAAGTAAAGTAAACTAGCAATCATACCTTGATACTTACGTATATCGACCGGTTTACATTGTTCATCAATATCAAGCTTCGTTGAAGTTGCCATCGGAGTGCCAAGTGGTTTGACTGCTTCCAGATCGAACTTTTTTAATAAATCTTTTATATACTTGGCTTTATTAATGAATATTTCATTGTTGGTTTGTTTGATTTGCAGTCCAAGAAAGAATTTCATTTCTCTCATCATGCTTATCTCAAACTCATTCTGCATACACTTTAAAAATTTTGGGCAGAGAGATTCATCAGTAGATCCAAAAATGATATCATCTACATAAATTTGTATTAAAAGAAGATTGTCATTAAAAGATTTTATAAATATTATAGTATCAACCTTCCCTTTTGTAAAACCGGTGTCAAGTAGAAAAGAGCTTAGACGATCGTACCAAGTACGAGGGGCTTGTTTCAAACCGTATAAGGCTTTTTTAACTTGAAAACATAATCAGGATTTTTGAAATCTGTAAAACCTGGAGGTTGACCTATATAAACTTCTTATTTTATAAAACCGTTCAAAAATGCACTCTTGACATCCATTTGAAATAATTTAAAGTTATGAAAACATGCAAATGCACATATCATGTGAATGGATTCTAATCTCGTAACTGGGGCATAAGTTTTATCATAGTCGATACCTTCCTATTGATTGTATCCTTGAGCTATGAGTCGAGCCTTATTACGAGTCACTAAACCATTCTCATTCAGTTTATTTTGGAATACCCATCAGGTGCCAATGACCGGATGATCAATGGGCTTGGGAACAAGTTTCCAAACTTTATTCCGCTCAAATTGGTTCAATTCCTCTTGCATAGCATCTAACCAAAAATTATCACTACATGCTTCTTCAATATTTTTGGGTTCAAGCTGTGAAATAAAAGCAACATAGGAAGCTATATCTTTACTAGAGGAACGAGTACTTACACCCCTGGTAATCTCACAAATTACCAAGTCCTTGGCATGGTCTGCCAAAAATCTTATTTCTTTTGGCATATGCTCTGGATTGCTGGTTCCGACTTCTGGTTCTGTACGTGATTTGCTTGGAGAATCAGCTGGTGCTTTGTGTGAAGGTTCTGCAGGAGCTGTACTTGGTGTACTTATGTCTTCATCATCATCATTGACTGAGTGTTGATTGAGTTCATCAAATGTAACATTTATCGATTCTTCGATGATCATGGTTATCTTGTTGAAGACTCTATATCCTTTGCTCTTCGCCGCATAACCTAAAAATATACCTTCATCGACCTTTTCGTCAAATTTATTCAGATTGTCTTTAGTGTTAAGAATAAAGCATTTACAACAACATATTTTGAAATAAGAGACACTAGGTGTTCTATCAAAACATAGCTCATAGGAAGTCTTCTTCGATATAGGTCGAATTAGAACCCTATTGAGAACATAGCAAGCTGTATTGATAGCTTCAGTCCAAAATTATTTTGGTAGACTAAACTGGTTTAACATTACTCTAGCCATTTCGGATGGAGTCCTATTCTTACGTTCCAGAACTCCATTTTGTTATGGAGTCCTAGGACAATAAAACTCATGCAGATAACCGTATGTGTCACAAAATTGCTTGAACTCTACATTCTCAAATTTGCCGTCATGATTGCTTCGAATACGAGTGATCATGAAACCTTTTTCATTTTGAACTTTCTTGCAAAAGGTGACGAATTATGACAATGCATCATTCTTGCGTGCAAGAAAATATATCCACATGTATCTAGAGAAATCATCTACTATTAAAAATGTATATAACTTACCACCTAGGCTAGCAATTCTACTAGGTCCAAATAAATCCATATGCAGTAATTGTAGAGGTCTAGTGGTACTTACTGTGTTCTTGGACTTAAATGTGGATCGGGTAGCTTTATTCTTTTTACATTCACTACATACCATACCTTTCTTGAAAGAAATGTCCGGTAAGCCTCGTACGAACTTCTTTGTAGATAATCTTGAGATTGTGTCCATGTTTGTATGGCCGAGTCTCATGTGCCATAGTTGACTCTCATCACTTTTTGCCATCAAGCATCTACCTGCTTTGTTAGCATCTTCTAACAGATAGAAGAAGTATATATTGTCTTCCCTGATACCTTCAAAGATAGTACTACCAGTTGAGCTATCAACTATAGTACATTTGCCTTTGACGAAGTTAATGCCATAACCGTGATTAGCTAAATAGCTTATGCTGAGTAGATTATGTTTTAACTCGGTAACTAAACAGACATCTTTAATCACAGGGTAGGGGGCCTTACCAATATTGCCGATACCAATTATGTACCCTTTTAAATTATTATCGAAGGAAACGTATCCTTCTTTCTTCTTCGAAAGTATTACGAATAATGAAGTGTCATCGGTCATGTGCCGTGAGCAACCGCTATCGAGGATCCATTTGCTTATAGCATGTGAAGGGTGTTTCACCTACAAAATAATTTGCAGATGAAAACTTTGGTACCCATTTCTTGTA
This sequence comes from Iris pallida, assembly GCA_029216955.1. NCBI lineage: Eukaryota > Viridiplantae > Streptophyta > Magnoliopsida > Asparagales > Iridaceae > Iris > Iris pallida. The sequence goes on along the minus strand of JANAVB010024400.1, from coordinate 18,178,312 downwards.
GGGTCCTAGAATATTAGTTTTTAGTATCCATGCACAAATCTTTAAATCAACAAGCTTTCTAACTCTACATAAAGAAGAAATATAACCAATGGTGCCACAATAGTGACATCTAGCATGTTGAGTGTTGAAAGCAGTGTGTTGTGCATTATCCGTAGGTCTTGGTTTTCTAGTATAAAAGAATGCATGTCTATTTGTCTTCTTGGGCAATGGTTTAGTTTGGTTTGGTCTGACAGTGTTGGGTTTGACAGTGTTCCGATGATTCGGTAAGTGACACTTGTTAGGGTGGAAGCAGCAACTTCAGGCTATTTTTCTAACCTAATTTTTAACTTTTTGGAAGTGTCATACAATGCAGTATAATCAGCAGTAAGTGTATCATTCCTGATAAGTGCTTGCTAAAGACTCTTCTTCTCTTTGAGTATATCTTCCTCTAATTAGGTAATGGTCTTTTCCTTCTCTTCGGATTGTCTTGTGGTCTCGTGTATTAACAGTTTAACAGAAGAAAGCTCACCTACCTCACTAGAATTAGCACTACTTCTAACCTCAGCTAGTAGGTCGGTAAGTCTTTCTATTTCACCTTGGTACTCTTTGAGTACCTTCTTAGAGTTTTGGTATTTACTACGCAGTCTTCTGTGATCCCCTAAGAGGTCAGTAAAGGCTTCACCTAGTTGCTCAAAGGTAAAATCATCATAAGTATTAAACAAGGGGTTAGTGGTTACCTGATCGTAAGCAATCAAGCATACATTTGTAGCATCATCTGATTGTTCATCTTTTGAGTCACTAGCTTCAGTTTTATGCCATATGCTTGTATTGGCATACCTTCTAGATGTAGATTTCTTTAGGTAGCCTTTATCATATTTGTTGCTTTTCCTGGTCGACGATGATGCTGTTGGACATTCTTTATTCATGTGTCCTTTCTTCCTACAGCCATAGGAGATATGATCTTATTTGTTATTGTTGTTGTTGTTGTTGTAGTCCTTTGTTCTTCTGTTGAATCTCATGAACTTCTTAAACTTTCTTACCATAAGAGCTTGATCTTCAGAGTTAGAGTCACTGACGTCAGAATTATCTTCGACAGTTCTTCTATGTTGAGCCTTGAAAGCGATCGACTTATCTGACTTCTCCTTTGGTGTAGTATCTTTAAAGCCTTAAAGTTCCAGCTCATGAGTGAGTAGCTTACCCATGAGTATTTCGAGAGACATTGTTGAGAGGTCGTTCCCTTCAATGATTGTTGTAGCCTTTGGAATCCAGTTCTTCGTGAGAGCTCATAGCAGTTTGCGAATCTTCTCATGGTTATTGTACTCCTTGGCTAATAATGACAAAGGATTTATAATATCCAGGAATCTCATAAACATCTGAGTGACAGATTCGTTTGTCTTCATTTTGAACGCCTTATACTCCTGAATAAGTCTGCTGATATTTGACTCCTTGACCTGTGTTGTTCCTTCGTGGGTTACTTCGAGAAGTTTCTATACTTTATTTGATGTTGTGCAAGTAGACCCCATATTAAATTCAGTCATGTTTAAAGAACAAAATAAAGCATTAATAGCACGTGCATCATGACTGGCCTTTTTTTTTCATCCTTAGTATACTTATCGTGGGGTTTTCAACCAATACATCTTCAATAAGAATACAACGAGGGTTTTTATAGCCATTAATAACAATATAAATAAGTCAAAATCTAGATATTTCAAGAAGAAACTCATCCGTTTTTTCCAATAAGTGTAATTTGTACCGTTAAATAGTGGAGGTCTGTTTGTGTCTTGGCCTTCACTTGTGAACTTTACAGTTGCCATGTGTTATTCTGTGATCTATGTAACAGTTAAGAATAAAAAATATAACTGCAATGTTACCTTACTTTACCTGTATAACCAGCTCTGATACTAATTGTAAGAACGAATCATCAAGCATAATACTCTAGAGGGGGGTGAATAGAGTTGGCAACGAAAAAATAGCTAAATTAAAAAGTTAGCAGCAAGATCACAGAGATATATAACAAGTAAATAAATGTAAAGACGGAGATCATAAAGCAAATGCAAAGACGACAAATTATACTGGTTTTTCTCTTGTGAGGACTAGTCCAGTTGGAAGAACTCTAGCTTCTAATTGAATCCACTATTGGAAAATACCACAAGTTTTCATACGAAGTCCTTGCAACTTCTATAAACGCGAGCTTTGATACGAAGTATTCGATCAACTTCAGTTGTGAAGTATCTTTCTTCAATCAAGCCTTTGATTACAGTCACTCTAAACTTCTAGACCGTACCGCACTGGCAAATCGACTAGAGGATTGTAACTGGCTTGAGATTTAAAAATGAAAGCTTTAGAATACTTTGGAAGAACGTAGTAAGCTTTAGAGAGAGGAGATAAAAGTGAATGAGTGAGTTGAAATGATCAAAATCCTTCTCTATTTATAGTCTTTCCAAAGGCAGAACTCTGTCAGAATTCGGGCAGAACTCGGACAGAACTCTATAAAAAATCAGGAGGACCAAGTTCAAAAATACGACGTCCACTAACCGAACTCTAGCCGAACTTTGGCCGAACTCTGGCCGAGTTCTGGCCGAGTTCTGTCAGGGTTTTGTCAGGATTTTTACAAATAGTTTTTTTTGGGACTTTTGAATTTGTTTTAAGCAGTTAGGAGCTTTTTGTAAATAGGGGGCTGTTTTTCAAAACACAGGATATTTTAAAAATATTTTTAGGGTAGCCTATTTGTCAGTACGACTCGGTGTACAATGTATTCCTAGACTAAGTAAAAGTAAAAATTACATTGCATATAACTCATACGACAAACACAGCTTCGGTCTTGAACAGATAGGTAGTAGTTCTTTGGCAGTTGTCCAAGAGTCCAAAATAACTTGAGTAGCCCTTATATCGAGACAGATTTTGATCAATTATTAAAATCAGGTTTGACCAAGACCAATGGGCCAACAATCATCCTTTGCTGATTCTTACCTATGGTTATATAGCCATCCATATACAATTATAATACTTACTCTGCCTGCATAAGATATTGTTAGGAACAATATCATGTTTATCATATTTTTTACCGTTTAGGTGATTTTTTTACCAACAACCGAAATCATTTCCTGTATATAATTAATATCTTATTCTGTCTGCATAAGACATCGTTAGCATACGACATGTTTATATAAAGGTCACTAGCGACACGCCATCTTGGACTATAATGGTAAACGGTTAACGCCGGATGGGGTGAGAGCCTATGTAAGGTTTTTGAATCACCGTGCTACTACTTCAGCACTATGGGATTTCGGCACAACTTAAGTGCAAAGTAGAAAGCCCCATTGAAAGTCTCGTAATTCCGATGTCAGTACGTCAACACCATCCTTTGTTCCCCATGGGACGAATCGGATCCGTGGCATGTAACGTCCTAGTCCCAAAATACGTAGGACGAGGAAACGTACATGCCAGCCGCATAAAAATATACGCAAGTTGTAAATGCAGTATATAGATAGCCATGGTTCACTAAATCTCATACAAAAAAAAGTAAAATAAGGATTTCATTAATTAATTATGAAAGTCATTGAACAAGTTACTAGATGGAGACAAATCCATTACCAAGCATTTGGAACAAGAAAGAAATAAAAAATCAAATAAAAGAATTTGTCATAAGTAGATAGAATGATCTAAGAGCAAATCATCTTGGATAGAAAAAGAATATCACGATCTTAGCTGGAACTCCTGCAGAAAGTCAAGAACATCTACACCTGGAAAGATTACCAGGTCCTTAGAGGGACGTAACAAGATACAGAAAAACATGCCATATAACTAAATATAAATTGCTCAAAAATAATCTGAATCAAATATGGTCTAATACTCCATCATTGAATTAGTGTACCATCCCCCCAACCAAACAAGGACAGGATGATGGCATCCTAATCCATGACAAAGTATTTTTCCATGCCATAAATTTGATGTAGAATCTGGATCACACCATGGTTCAATATTTTATCATCGAAGCGGTAAACCATACATACAACCAAACAAGGACAAGGTATGGCACTCTAGTTTGCGATAAAATACAGTTCCAAGCCATGATCAGGTATAAGTACACAAACCACAAAATACATATACCTAAACAGATAGGGTCACCTAACCATTTTATGTGAATATATAATTTAAGAACAAATCATCTACGCATGGGCACTCGGGCTATATATGGGATTGGCATAGTCCCTTTTGTGGGCACCAAGGTTTGTAAACCCCAAGAAAATTTAAATTTTATTTTTGGCTTAAAAATAATATTTTCTGGATATTTATTTATTTTTAGTTTTATAATATGATTTTCTTGATTTTTTTAATCTAATATGTGTATATACATGTATGTGTGAATTTATATACATAAATCTATCTTATTTATGTTAGTATTTTTTAGAAATTCATTTTTCAAATTATGGATTTTATTGTATAAACAAATATAGGTTAAATTGGAGATATATATTTTAAATATAAATAGTGTGTACAAAATATTTATATGGAAATATATTCTCGAAATTATTTTTTTCAAAAATATTTATGGATTTTTCTATTATGGCATAAATTTATTTTTAAGAAAAGAAAAGGAAAGAAAAGAAAAATAAATTAAAAAGAAAAAATAATAAATTTGGCTACTGTTCTCCTGCAGGGAAACAGTACCAAGTAGCGCCGACCCTTTCTTTTTCTTTTCCTCTGATGTATGTATATATATGTATACAATATAGTTTACAAGAAAAAAAAGAAACAAAAGAAACCTACCTAACCCTAGCCTCAACGTCGCTCGCCTGGATGACACATGGCCATGCGCATGTGTACCGGAGCACCAGCCTGCCGCCAGGAACAGCCGTGCACAGTAGCAATGGCACAGCAATAACAGTAGCAATAGGCAGTAGCAGAACTGACTTCATGTAGCGATACCATCGCCATCGTTCGTCCGTTTCATGAACAAATTTCTCTTGTATATAGACAACTTAACCCTCTTCATTTCCATTCAAGTAGAATAATATAATTAGCGATGTATGTGGTGAATAGTGAGTTCCAAAATCGAGAAAAAAACTCGAAATTATGGACACGAAAACTGTCCCAGAATGCTGTTTTGGAAGACAATTTTCTGTTCAGAAATTGAAAATTTTAAAAATCTAAAAGAATAGAGTTGTAGCCAATATGAAATGGCTTTACATCGAATATTTATTCGTAATTTTCTGTTCATTAGTTTGTAAATAAAATCGGTTCCAAAAATCCCGAAAAACTGTTTTCAAAACATAAGAATTCATCGATACGGAGTCCGCCCCAACAAAACGGGCGACTTGGTCATGAACCACTTGCATCGAAAGGTACATATGGACTTTGCGGACGTGTGGGATTTGACAAAACTCAATTGGTTGTGTGTGTGCGAAGAATTTGATGCGTATCCGTAAAAGTTATCGTATCGACCATTTTTGAAAATTCTAATTATTTTGTGTACGCTCATCACATCGTAACGAAACTTATGCCATTGGACTCGTAGCATTTTTCTGGTCCTATGAGCCAAGTTTGGTCCGATTCTGACACAGTTGATCAGATCGTCGTTTTGTGAGCCCTACGATCCAGTTCAACGAGCATTTTTGTGATCAGCTCATCAGAATCCAAATCTGGATATACTGTTGAGTTTATATTAGAAAAATGGACTCGTATGTATATAATTTGTCGAGTTTAGAGACCATAGGTTCTGGTATGCTTTTTGGTACAAAGTGGGTCCAACGATGGACATTATTTTGATCCGAAATTATCATTTCGCCCCTGTGTCCAAAATTGGATTTATGAGTATACTATCCTAGCTAATTTGACTATTCTGGACACGTGATGATGTTTGTTTCATCATTTAACAACGTCTGTTAGATTTTCCTTTATGTATTACTATTAGTTGTAATTAATTCTTATTATGTTCGTATTTTCGTGCATCGAAATCGAGATCAGTCAATTTCAGTAATCTCACATGGCTGAAATTGAAATAGTGACTGTATAGATCGCCCAGATAAAATTGTTAACCTTGTGGTTGATAATCTTATCTCGATTTGCATGTCATAGATTTCTTAGTACGAATTACGAGATGCAAATTTGATATTTTAAAGCTATAGCTTGTAATTCATATTATTAACAAATAATGATTACAGAGACTAGTATGACCTAGCTTTAGATGATATAATTAATAAGTGGCTTATGTAACATCAGTAATACGCGACTTAGAATGACCCAAGCTTTCTAGGTACTAATGGTTAGCCATATTTGTATTTAGTGTGTGATACATATTTGTTTGTGATTTGGATTGATAGATATCTCATGGAGTATGACTCGTTGGTTCATGGCTAGTTGGTTAGGTTTGGTTACCTGCAATCTCAGCATGGATTGGACAAACTCCAGACAAGTATATATTGTCTATTTAAATTACAACATTTACAGGCTATACTTTTTACCAGTCATTTACCTGTTATACTGTTACATATTTTTCCTGTTCATTACCTGTATGATATATATATATATATATATATATATATATATATATATATATATATATATATATTATTGATTATACTTGTTCCTGGTTGGTCATGCTGACATGTGAGATGAGATACATGGAGTGTTGCATTGCATGCTAGGTGACCTTACATGTTCTTGTTTAGACCTGTTCCTGGTTAGAAGACTGACTGGACGTGTCATGGATGTGAGACGGACAGTAACATTTGTGAGGGGAGAACGATTACTACTTGTGCGGGCCATGCTGTGTACTTACACTTTATATATATGTATATATATTTATTTGGAGAGGAGCCATGTTTCCTAAGTTACGGCCTCTCTTAGTTATTGTTGAGACTCCGACATGGCACTACAACTATATGTATATTCCTGTCCTATTGCATTTACTTTGGAGATGTCGGTGCTTGCAAATGTCATCCTCAAATTATATTGCATATAGGTGGCTAGACATGATTAGTGTTAGTTGTCACTATATTCCTGTTCAGTTCATGTTTTTACTGTATTTTATTTCGGCATGTATATTATGTTTCTTGCTACGTCCCTCTGAGGACCTGGTGATCTCTTCAGGTTATTGCTGGTTTTCATTCAGGTTATTGCTGAGATCTGACAGGCATATTGGAACCTACATCTTTGGGATCCTCAGGTATCATTAATATATGCCTAATTTATTTGTTCTTTCTTAGTTATTTCTTTCCATAGCTAATAGTATAGTTAGTGTTGTGGGTGATTTATGATTACATGGACACCTGTTCAGATCTATACAGCTTATACGTATTTGAGCCGAACTAGAGTTTGGTTAAATATGTAGCTAGTATGTAAACATTTTCTAGTCCTATGTATTTTGTGACTGGGGCGTGACATATTTTTTGTGGTGGCCCATGCAGGTCAACTCTTTGCAAAATATTCAAAGTTGTGGTACCTAAGATAGTCGTACCACTGCGAGCCTGTAACCAATTCGGGAATAGGATTTAAGGATATATCCACAGCTAGGATTATAGGTTTCCTTAGGAGTCCTCAGCATAACTGCTTTCATGTTATCTTCTTTCATGACATGATTGCTTTTGTGGTCTATCTTTCTTATGATTTGACTAAATTCTTCCTGTTGACTTTTTGAGCGATCCTTTTTGTTGCTTTTGCTAAGTCGTTGAAAAGTCTTATGGATTGGTCCAAAGAAAAGTTCAAAAAATTATATTTATCCTTGTACTATGCAATCAAGAGTTTTTGAAGCCAGAGAAATATTGGCAGGACAGAACTTCAGATGACGGAATAATGGTTACATATATTTCTTAAACTCTACTTGAACCACATCCTATACATTTTGATTGATCCCTTCTCCTGTCGCAAAATGATTATTTGAAACATTTCATGGATTTGGCCAAGATAAACTCAAGAACCTGTATTACCTGGCATAGAAGGTGTACACTGCTGTCATCCATAATATTATAGAATAAAGAAATTATTTGTAGCCAGATGCACACTAGCGTGGCAGCAACTTCACGTGACATAATCACGAAAATATATGGTTCTCGAGTCCTACCTAGACTACGTCCTATATATCTTGTTTGGCCTCATGCTGTTCTTAAAAATAATTCGATAGTCCTTCCTGCTTTGCTTGACCTTAACATTGTTTTTAATGGTATAGTTTGTTTGACCCAGCCTTAGGTTCATGTTACTGTCTACCTCTTAAATGGCTAAACTAGACAAACCATACAGTTATATTATAAAGTATACTTAAACTAGGTGACTGGTGTGATTGTGATGTTTGGGGTAGCCAGAAATGGGTAAGTTCCCTAGAGATCGATCTAGTAAGCTTATAAGTCGAGTATGAGTGCCTGAATATCATACACTTAGAGCCTATTAGGAGTGATTGCTAGGAGCTAACTAGAGGTCCAGTAATAATGATACAAATTGATAATAATATCTCTATGATATAAGGATATGACAGTAACTGTTCAGCTATAAATGGAGAAAAATTGGTAGCCATACCATGTAGATAGGATGATAGTTATGATTATTATATGGCTTAACGGTTGAGAACTAAGAGCATAGTTCATAGGTATAGATTAAGTATGCTTGATTGTCTGATTAGCTGTGGTAAATGCAAGGGAGTGACTCAAGAATATCATATTTAATAATAAAGATTAATAAACAAGTACCTAGGATATGGTGATGGGATATTTACCATTACACATATGGAGGGTGAGTAATATTCATAGACATAACAGTTCTTAAGATTAAATATAGTAGACTGCCTAAGATGGATGACCAATACTATTAAAGTAGGCATATTTGGTCTGATAAGGAGAATACTAGAGAGGAACTGAACTGGAGGACCTTTTGGCTCAGAGTAAAGAGATGCAAATAACATCAAGACGATAATTTTGAGGATTTATTGATCTTGGAAATAAAATGAGAGTAGGTATCCTTAAAAGAGATTGATAAATTATGTCCAAGAATTAAGTGGTAAGCTGTGAAGCAAATTTGGAGAAGATAATGGTATGCTAATACGGAGAAAATAGGCCATAAGAATTATAGGTTGACTAAGATAGATTTTGGGTTAAAGATTGAGTTAATCGCATCCTTAGAAATTAATTATTATACTATGAGCACCAGGTTAGATGGACAATATACTAGTGGAAATCAGTGTACAACTTTTTGGATGATTGATCCTCCGAAACCTAGGGTTGGTTTCATGACCAAAACTTGTAATTTGCTTTCTTGAGGAGATTATGTACCCAGCCTCGTAGCCGTAGCCTCGTGATTATGCAAACAACCAATCCAACTAATTATGTAATTAAGTAGATCCTTTATGCTATATTTCAAAAACCAACCCTTAGATTAAAATCCCTTCTTATGTTTAAGGTTTTTAGTATTATAGATTACATGTTCCTTCATCTTGCATTTCCAATATCCTAGGCACCATAAATTGAATCTCCAATCGCCTATCTAACTATGACTTACCTTCATATTCGACCCTATGAAAATGCTTCTTGGACTACTATAAATTTTTTCTATCTTGGTCTACAAATATATTTTTTCTGTGATCTTCTCGATCTTGTCTTTTCGTCATACATGATCGGATCCCTCAAATACCACCTCGCGTCCAATCATACTTAACCAAGTCATTAAACTATGGTCAGAAGTGCGACTTATATATATGAGAAATTTATATTTATTAATGAATCCCCCGGACCAATAGCAATGTAGTAGTACTTAGGCTCCCTTTGATAGTCTGCAACTATGGTCAGAAGTGCCTATCCATCTTTAAATATTCTTAGAGACATGCCTTTCCATGAGTCTTGAATATGGTTTATAACTACATTACCCATTTCCAACTTGATTTCTATAAGTTGGGTAGTGTCTTGAACAAGTGCACCCTAGTTATTAGAATTTATATCAAACTAGGACACCATTGGTAATCGTGTCCCACATCCTTTCGAGAAAATCCATTATGACTATTCGCAGTTGATTTCTTCTGTAGTGAACACCTTTATTCCTTTTTCTTCCTAACTTATTTTTAATTTCGAGGACGAAATATTTATAAGTTGGGTAGATTGTAAATAACCTACGATTGCCAGCCTTCGTCCATTTCACGATCAGATTCTCTGGTATGTAGACAACCTAACCCGCTTCATCTTTCTTCAACTAGAATAATTTAATTCGCGATGTACGCGACAAAAATTGAGTTTCAAAATCGAGAAAAAAACTCAAAATTCTCGATAAAAAAACTGTCTCGAAGCACTATTTTGGAAGACAACTTTTGGATCAGATATCGAAAATTTTAAAAATCTAAAAGAATAGAGTTGTAGCCAATATGAACTGCTTTACATCGAATATTTATTCGTAATTTTCTGTTCTTTAGTTTGTAAATAAAATCAGTTCCAAAAACCCCTAAAAACTATTTTCAAAACATAAAAATTCTTCGGTACGAACTCTGTCACGGCAAACTGGGCGACTTGGTCTTGATCCACTTGTATCTAAAGATGCGTATGGACTTTTTGGACATGTTGGATTTGACATAACTCGAATTGGTTGCGTGTGCATGACGAATTCGATGCGTATCCGTAAAAAAATATTGTATTAGGTTTTTTCAATAATTCCCAATTACTTTATGTACGCTCGTCACATCACAACAAATCTTGTGCCATTGGACTTGTTGCATTTTTTTGGTACTGTGAGCCAAGTTTGGTCCAAGTCTGACACAGTTGATCGGATCGTAATTTTGTGGGCCCCACGATTCGATTAATGGGCATTTTTGTGATTGGCTCATCAGAATCTAAAACTGGACATACCTTTGAGTTCGTATTTGAAAATTGGACTCGTTGTCCACCAAGGACAAAAGTTGTATAAAGTTTTTTTTACTAATCGAACGAGAAGAGTACAAAAGAACTCCTAAATAGAAGATGTTAGTACAAGTTGATTCTGGGGAAGTACGACGATAGAGATCGAACACTGTAGTGGATAATTCGGGGTTGCCAATCAAGATCCAAAACAAAGGAAAACTCCTTCCATTTATAGACTGATGGAACGAGCTACCCGTTCGCGGATATGCGATGCACGTATGGGTTTTTGGTGCACAGAAGCACTATGCGCACGAAGATAGGGCCGAATGTGTTGTAACTGCACTGTTGAGCTGTGGATGAGCTAACACATAGCAGTTGTTGTGATCCACTTGTTGCTGAGACATTGGATGATTGACACCCATTGAAAAGTATGACCGAGTCAAACATGTGGCGCGTGCACATTGCTCAAAGATCCCGCTCTGTTAAAACAGAATAAATTCGATTATATCGGAAAGGTATTGCACTCTTGTTGTCCATGTGGTGTTACTCGGCCAGTGCTGTGCTTGTTGAAACTCTGATATGGGAGCTGCGCTTTGGAGTGACTACACTTTTGCGTTCTTTGACGACTGTGCTCCTCGATTGAGTTGACAACAAGTAATTGTCAGCTGACAACTGATAGCTGACATCTGACATCTATGTCAACATGCCATAAATGCTGAAGTAATAGCTTGGGGTTCTTGCAAGGCTTGGCCTTTGAGGCAATGCTCTAGGAGGCTGTGCTTTGCAGAAGCTGTACCTATTGGGGGGCTCTTGTGTTCCTTTAGGCTGCGCTTTTCAGGGATACGCTTTTGGAGTCATTTGGGTCAAACTCCTCAATTTTTGTCGCTACGTGGGGCTCAAGAAGTGATGACTTTGACTAAGGACTTAGTCAAAAAAGTATCATTAAATGAGATTCATTGCCATGAATACAAGGTTCATCCAATTAACTCGGAGCCTTTGACTGACTGCCACTTGGCGCATATGTTTGACCATATGCGCTGTACCTTGACGACTGCGAGTCTTTTCCTTGGCTAGTTTGGCAGAAATTGTGCCAGTCGTGGGCTAGGATTACAGAACTCTTTGTTCAAGGAAGTGGCGAGTTTGATGAAGGAGTTTCTGAGATGAACTCACTTGACTATAGACGGAGTTGTCCCTATATATGTAGCGTGCTTGCTGTGTCTTGCCCCGAGACGACCCCGAGACGATGACGAGTGCTAAGATGTTGAATACAGGGTCTTCGATTGACTGCCATTTCGAACTCTGTTCAATCAGCGTCTAGGAGCTGTGCAGAGGAGCTGCGCTTTTCTTGGCCAACATTGTATCTGCAGAGGAGCAACAATTTTTGTGTGTATATATTGTAGGTACAGAGGCACTTTTCTTGGTGTACATTATATGCTGTGCTTTTCCTAGCATATATTGTATGCTACGCTTTTCTTGGCATACATTATATGCTGCACTTTTCTTAGCGTATATTGTGTGTGCAGTAGGTAGATAGCTTGTTTATGTAACCATGAACATTAATGGGAACTCTGTAATAGACATTCGCTTGTATTATAATCATGACTATCAATAAAAAAATATCTCTTTTATGCGCTCTTTTCTAAATTTTGTACTGCACTTTTTTGATATTGTTTTATTTATGAAGTGTTGATGTGCGCAGCAGTTTGTGGTCCACTTCTTTTGTAGGAGCTGTGCTTCTTAGCTTATAGTGCACTTTTAAGAATTTTTTAATGCTTCTACAAGACCCCCTTCATAGTTTTCAAACTTGGATTTAAGTTTGGCATACTTTGAAAATAAGCATGTATTAACCCGTGGACGAAGAGTGCGTAGCACTGGCCGTGACAGACTGTCATTAATCGAACGGGGCTAGCCGTCAGCATTAAATGCAACATAGCCGTCATCATTAATGATAATGACTCCTCGTTTTTTGGAAAAGATCAAAAATAATTTTATTTTACCACTGTACGTGTTTTGAAATGTCTCCCCAAAACCAAAGCGTCTCTTGGTCTCATTTGACGACACGTGGCTTTTCCTATAAATAGGGGTTTTTGTAGATAAAAAAGTTTTTACTCTGTTTATTTTCTCTAACTTTTTAAAAAAAAACTTCTTCTTCGAGCCAAACCCTAGTTTTCTCTCAATGGCCCCCAAAACTCCATGAGCTCCCAAGGCCCCTAAGGCCAGTGCAGTGAGCACTATCAAGTCCAAGGAGAAGAAGCCAGCCATCGAAGCCATCGCCATCGATGCTGCTTCTATCATTGATGATCACACGCACCTTGATGTGCGAAAAGCTGTTGCGGGCAGTCTCCCTATCTTCATTTTGACAAAGGCGACCTGAGATAGGTGAACGTGCATGAGTGTTTGCTTTCAAAGCAGCACTTCAAAATATGCACCGATACCCTATTTGCTGATGCCCATGGGCATCACTTGTCCAAGTAATGCCTAGAAGATGCGTTGATGCTCCCTTGCTGATGCGCATGGGTACTACTTTTTGGAGTAGTGTCTGGGGGATGTACTGATGCTCCTTCGCTAAATCACATGGGTACTACTTTTTGAAGTAGTGTCTGGAAGATGCACTGATGCATGCTAAGCGCATGACTACTGATAAAGTACATGTGCTGAAGCTTTGCTAGCTGATGCGCATGGCTACTGAACAGTATCTGCGCTGAAGCTTTGCTTGCTGATGCGTATGGCTACTGAATAGTACCTGTATTGAAGATTTGCTTGCTGATGCACATGCTACTGAACAGTGCTTTTACTGAAGCTTTGCTTGCTGATGTGCATGTCCACTGAATAATGCTTATGCTGAAGCTTTTCTTGCTAATGTGCATGGCTATAGAACAGTGCCTACATGAAGCTTTTCTTGCTGATGCGTATGGCTACTAAATAATGACTCATGAAGCTTTGCTTGCTGATGCGCATGGACACTGAACAGTTCCTGCGCTGAAGCATTACTTTTTCTTTCTTTTATAAATGTCTTTAGACATCTTCTGACTTTTTGAACATTTGTTTGTTTTTGTGCAGTCTCTGTGGTTATCATCCGATTTGACGAGATCCTCTTAAAGTCATCTATCTGTGCTCTGGGTGTGAATTTTGACACAAAGGTGGTTAACCCTGCTAAAGAATTAATCGTTCGGGACCAGCCTCCTAGGCGATTGGCTATGATTGACATCCAACACTATGCCTACTTTCAGCGTATGATAGACCAAAATTTTTTTGCGACCGAAGGTGACGCTGATAGTGAGCTACTGAAGCCACAATTCCTGTTTGGACATAAGTTAGTCTCCAGCAATACCAAGATCATGAAGATTAAGGAAGACTGGTACCAAGTTGTGTCATCACCAAGTGTGCCAGTGTTAGGATGCTCAAAAAACTCATCCTCATGTTTCTGCCTGGAGAGATTACGTCTTCACTGAGCATCCCACAGGATCGAGGCATGTTCATATCACTACTTGTAGGGAACATACCCCTACTAAAGTTGATGCATTGATGGAGACAACTGGGGGGAATAGCCCCTCGGTAGATGCTTAGGGGAAGCCAACCTCTTCAGTCCAATTTTGTCAAAATCTGTGTGCCATGTCTCCGAAGCGGTATTATCTGCCTTTTTGATGATATAGCTACGTACCTTTATGGCCAGGGGGTTCTGGGTCCGTCGATTTGGTGAGCAGGAACCTCATCATGTCGGTAATGAAGCTGGTATTTGGATATCATCTTACCCTACTACCTGCTATGGTTTATAATATTTTGGAGGCTACAGGAGTTTTCGAAGATGATAATCAAGCACGGTAGGGAAGACGAAGAATTTCCTCGGCTTGAGCTCCTGTATCATTATCTGATCTCTTGGTTGGTGCTACACCATCCGGGCTTGAAGGACCCTGGTTCAGAAGAAGGTCACATGGACGGGGATGCCTCCATCCTCCGTTATCGTCGAAAGAAGTGGATTCACCATGGTGTTCCTGTTTATAGATGGGTGCTAGCTCACTTGACAAACTAAGACTTCTTCAAAATCCTGTCCTCCTACTCAGGATTTTTTACGAAAGACATATTGGAGGACAAGGGCGACCAGATGACTGCTTTGATGCTTGGAGCTTTCCATTGGCTACAATCTATCCAACCCTCGCACTTGATGTACAGAAATAAGAACCATGTATTTTTGGAACCATATCTGCTGAGTCGGTTCGCACGTTAATTCGGCTACAGCCAGTTGATGATGGATAACCCAAGCACCTGTTTGGGTTATAATGGGAGTTTAGTGTGGGATGTGCACGCATGGCATTACTATAATATCGGGTGCACTGGGGTAAGCTTTATGGTACCCACAGGCCGTCCCGAGACGCACATCTTGTATTCTGCCATGAAGTTTTACTGTTCAACGAACAACATTTCCCCGTGCTATAATCGGAAGCAGAGTTTCATTATCGGGACCAAGATGGAGGCTTTCCCGGTCGTCCTCAAACATGTTCGAGATTAGCTAACCTTGGGCGGCAAGGCCTCAGAGGGGTCCAGTGCTTCCCAGGAGGAAGAAGAGGCCCGACTGTTCCGCATTTGAAATGCTGACCCTCCACAAAGGTGAGATCCCCATCATCTATGAGTGTCACTCCCCATTCCCGGAATACGTAAATTTTTAATTTTTCCTGTATATGGTATCCGGCACCTGTATCTTGATTGTATGTATCATATGTTTGTAACTGGCCATGGCATGGAACAGTATCTCGTCGTAGATTAGTGTGCCACCCCTTGTCCTTGTTTGGTTGTAGGCGTGGTTCACTATTTCGATGATAGAATTTCTGAACCGTGTTGTGGTTAGGATTTTATTTATTTAATTTAATTAGTTATTGCATGTAGCATTTAACATGTCATTAGTCACATGGTTAAGAGCATGCTTGAGATTAGGGTTTTCTTTGAGTTAACCCGACCCCTATATATATTCTCTTCCTCACTCTCTCTCCTTATTCATTCACTCTTTTCATTTTTTTTCCTCCCAACGTTTAGGCAAGTACATCTTATACCAAATGGAGAGATTCTTGCATTTTTCATTTCTTGATTTTTCTTTGATATGATTTGTCTATATTGTTCTTCTCATCATCCTCTTCAAGTTTAGTACTTAGTATTTTAGATTTCCAAGGCTCAATTCATGTAGATCTAAGTTTATGTCATTTTTGGATTTCTTGGGTTTGATCTAGTAAACCTTGTTATTTTTAAGTTTTGATGGTTCCATGTTGTAGAGAATTTCTTTCTGCCCCATTTTGACCTATGGAAGTCTAGATTCTGACCATGGATGAAGGAGTTATGAAGCTTTGAAGTCATGGCTTTCCATAGTTTTTCTTCTCGAAAAGTGGAGAAGAAGAACAGTACTTGACCGCATGAACCTTCATGCGACAAGTTTCCCCTTGGCCGCATGGCTTGTAGCAGTCTGGCAGCATAAGCAGTCTGGCCGCATAAGCAGTCTGGCACTAAGCAGTTTCAGCCGCATGAGCATTTGCAACCGCATGTGTATTCTCAGCCGCATGAGCCGTTGCAGCCGTATGAGCGCTTCCACAGCCGTATAATATCCGGCCCCCACTGTCGCATGAACTATGATTTCTTGAGCCGCATGCGTCCCGCATTTCTCAGCCGCATGAGCCCGCCTCAATCCTTGCCGCATATGCCTGATTGTTTTCTCGGCCGCATAAAGCCTGATTCTTTTACAGTCGCATAAGCTTTCTTCAACCGTGCCGCATGAGCCTTTCGTGTCGCAGCTGCATATGACCGGCATGCTCCCAGCCGCATATGACCCGTCTGCTCCCAGCCGCATATGCGCTCGTCCATTCCCAACTGCATGAGCTTACTGACTCCTAGCCGCATGAGCACCCATCCATTCAGCCGCATGAACACCTGCATTCCTGAGCCGCATGGCCCAGCTTTTCTGAGCCACATGAGCCCATCCACCCTTGGCCGCATAGGGCCTACTTTGGCTGTTTTGTATATTTTGTATCCTATTGATTGTATTATGGCTAGAATTTCTCCCGACTTCCGACATGGAAGTGGTAGATCCTTGTGTAGGCTCCAAGAATCTTCATATTTCACTTTAACCAGATTTCATGTGTGACTTTTATGTCACGAGAGGTCCGTGTGACTTCCTGACTTGACCATGTTCCTGACCAGATTACCTTTGTATGTGTTGGTACCTTTTCTAAGTGTGTATTAAGATACAATATTAAGTATGCACTGCGGTGCTATTTAATGAGTGCACTGAGGTGTGACTATACGTGCTAAGTGATCATTCGTGTTATATGTCAATACATGTGTACTTTCCAGCACAGTCAGGGTAATTGGTCAGCAATTGTGTCGTGGTATAATGATTGTTGTTTGAAGTATTACACTAAGCATGGATCCAGAATTAGGATTCCTTGAGCCGATGTGGATTCGTACTTAGGGTACCCGTACTATAGTACGACATATAAGGGGATGATCGTGTGACCACGACATGCAATTCCAATACCATGATAGGGTTAATCTAGCAACTTAAATCGGTAGAAGAATTGGGAGGGAACAGAATCCCAATATCGTTCCATACTAGCCATCCCCGGGTCCCATCCTGACGTGTCGGGTTGGCCGCCACGGATACAGTTTCATCTGCCTATAGTGGATGACTATATCCGACTCCTGCGTGCTATGTGTTATATGTTTTAGCATGATGGCCCTACGGGGGACCGGTGCATAATTAAAGTGCTATATGTATATGTATATTATATGGCATTGGCTAGCCCTGTTGGGTTGACACGATCTGAGGATTCCTATATTGTATTACTGGAATAATCCAGGTAAATCATAGAAAGCCGTAGAATTTGATTGGCCGCTTGTAAGCCGACTTGTTTGTGATATGTTATCTTTTGGTAGCAACTAAGGAACATGGACTATCGTGGTGCGTGGTCCAACCCATGTCCTTGTTTGGTTGTTGGGTTGGGCTATTGTGCTACGATAGGCTATGGACCGAAGTCGCAATTAGAAGCCCTTTTACCTGCCCATGGTTATAGGATACATCTTATCTCGGCACGATATTGGCACCGTTTGTCCTTGTTTGGTTGTAAGGGTGTCGTATTGTCTCGATGATATGGTATAAGCCTATAACTCGTGAATCAGGCCTTATTTTACTCATTGGGTTTATCTCACTCTTTTGTGCTCCCTTGTGGTACTTGCTATTCGGGGCCTGACCCCGCTGGTTTTGTTTGGCCAGATCTCGTAGCAGCTCCAGAGGATCCAGCTTTCTACCCGAACAATGGTGTACACCAAGAGGATGGGCGCCAGGGACCATAAGTGGGTTTCTTCTTCACCGCTTTGGTATCTTCTATTTTATACTTGGCGTTTAGCCACCGGCACCTGTTTAGCCGGCAGTTCTGGACACTAGTTTCCTTTTGCATAATTGTAATTAAATTAGACTACAGCTGACTACAGTTATGTACTATTGACTCTCGGAACTAGCCCATCATTTTGTATAGCTAGACTCATGAATCATTTTGATGAAGCGTCGGGGACGCCTTACTGCTTTGTCTTATATGACCATTATTTTACTGCTTCTTGTTTTGATTGATTGAGACATATATGCTCTGTGAGACCATAGGAGACTTGATTGTAGCATGCGCCCCCTTGTCCCTTGACAGCCACGATCGTCGTATGACGTTTATATACCTCATACGGTGTAGCTGGCCTGGTCCGTCTCAGTATTCCGGTACTGGGGCGTGACAAGATTTTAGTGGTAGCCCATGCAGGTCTGTTTTTCAGACTTGTAGGGTGTTGCGATTATAGGAGTCTCAATCAAAATATGTTCCCCTTGATCTCCTGATTCGTCTTTGTAGAAGCATGGAATTTCACAACCAGAAAGCCCATGCGCCAGACACTACATGCGCTAGAACTCAGACGAAGAACTTCACAGCAAGATCAATAAAGATAGACATTCGAAAGAAGACTTTTATATACAGAAGTCTATTACATGTCTAAGAAAAGGTTGTACAAAGGAGAATTTCTACAAAGGAAAGATCCTAAGTCGACAGCCAGAGGCTACCACGCACCTCCAGATAAGCACAGCAGCCACCATGCGTCATCAGTCAGGCGCAGCAGACATCATGCGCCTCCAACCAGGCGCATCCTACCATATCTTCAGCAGCTCAGTTATGTGCATCCAGCCCAGCTATGTGCATCCCTTCAGCCAAATTCTTCCAGCCAGGCTCACCTGGCCGAGCAGAGCCCAGCGCCGCTCTTCCAGCCAGGATCCACAAAGCATTTAACCCTCTGGCTGGAACCAAGGAAGAGAGGAGCACGGCAAAGCTGTGGCCAGGGGAGGCTTCGAAAGAGCCTCCAAAGCCCAAGGAAGACCGTGATCGAAATCATGACACAAGGAAACTCTCAATACAACCAGAGTGGGCGACACCCACTTTGAAGGAAGAGAAAGCCTAGCACCGCCATTCCGATCTACGGCTCTTTCCGAACAACGGAGACGAGGCCCGAGCATCCCTATCTTTGGATGCAACAGGCACCTTCCGCCTGCCTCGGAAGCCTTCGACTCCGTCTTTTGGATGTAACAGTCACCTTCAAGTGCATCGAAGACAACACAGCGTCTCATCTTCACCCTCGGGAGCACTTCGTCAACAGAATGCACCCGCATGTTCAAGTTCATATTGGAAGTACGTGAGGGAATGAGAAGCAAATCTTCTCTCCATGCCACTATTTATAGGCCGGGCAGATCAAACCCACGCGCCAAGTGGATGGCCCTCCGAATTCCGTGCAATGAATTTATATTAAATGGATGAACCGGACGCCTCGAATTCAGCCAAACGGCTATTTATAGCACTCGAAGAGCGAGACAGCCGCATCATTAAAAGACATGTCCGATGCGCCAGCCAGACAGCGCATCACACGGACGCGCCCTTCGGCATCAGGCGCATCACACAGACGTGCCCTACAATACTCGGCGCATTACAGAGGGTGCGCCCCCACACATCTCCATACCGAGTGGAACGCCAACCGACGCGCCCACTCAGCTGTCCATCGAACGTCACCAACATTAAATGCTGAACTGACAGAGTTGGCAGCACGCCTCCCAAAGTCTGAACAGTTCAGAAAATGAAGCGTCGACAACGTCAGCATTATCATGACTTTATTTCGACGGCTACTGCCACGTGGCCACTCAACCAACCGCATGCGCCTCTACGGCCATGCGTCCAAATCAGCATGCGCCTCAAAAGCCATGCACCTCAGACTGCTCTCTGATCCCGAAAGACAGAAGGAAAGTCGCCTGCATGCGCCTGAAAAGCCATGCGCCCCAAATAGTTTGTAACTCCTAAAGGTTATGAGCCGCAGCCTCCTCCTGCGCCCAATCCAAGGCGCAGCCCACCAGATCACTCCTCTCCACCAAATCCGAGATCTTCGAACCATGAGTCGACGACACGTGTCCTTTGACTCAACTCATCCAAGATTTCAGCAACGGAAAGATCTTCTCTCTGCTACGTGCCGGCTCACAACAGCAGTATGAAGAGTTCTCCCCCTCGATCAGGGCGCAGCATCCATGCGCCTCCATCAGCAACCTCCACGTGGCGTCTCCACACCGGCGCATCCTACATGCGCGCATAAGCGGCCAGCCTGCAAAACTATAAATAGAAGGATCATCTCCTTCACACGGGGGACTCACAACACAGAGAGAATCCACAACAGAGAATCACCGAAGAGGCAGTTCTAGACACTCAACGTCTTCCTCCTCTCAGCAAGCTCCAGCACCCAGAGCAATCAACACCTTCAGAGAACCGATAACCGTCGTCAGCCGGTCAACGGAGTCAATGTATTACCACTCGCTCCATTGGCACTAAGGACCCAGCTTAAACAAAAGTGTACTCCTAGGACTACATCTAAGTCCTATATTGTATCACTGTTCTGTTTGTATTAAAATTTCAATCAAAACAATTTTAATGGCAAACAAGCTGGCGACTCTGCTGGGGACTTCTTTCTCCTCTACCGAGAAGGTTGTGTCACAGGCCGACGACGTGAAGGTGGGCTCCTCCCACAAGACGCTGGTAGTGCGCCTCAATCAACAGGCGTACGAGGAGTTCATTTCTGAAGGAAGTGCGAGTCCTTCGAAGCGGCTGTCGAAGCCGAAGAAGACCCGCGTAGTCTGGGTGCGCAAAGTCGACGCCTCGGGCACCACCGTTGAAGGGGATGCGCCCGTCCAGCCTTCCCTTCCTGCTGACGTCCTCAGCAGTCAAGGTGCGCCCGCTGATGCAGCGTATCTCTCGGGGAAACGTGCGGCTGACCACGTTCCTCAGCCATCTTCCTCTCAGGCGAGGAAGATACGTCGACGGAGCAGGGGCGCAGCCAATGCCCCGCGCATCACTTCTGTTGCGCCACAAAGAGCCTCTGTCTTTGACAGACTCACTCGCTGTAATAGCGAGGAGAATTTGGATGCTGAGTACTATGCGCCCCAGCGGGCTGGTACGAAGAAATCCAAGACGGCACGGGCCATGCGCCACAAACGTGCTATGCCAGCAGCTGGCCAGAGGCACGCGCTTACAATCACGCGCGCTGCTGATGGCAAGCTGTACAAGGTTGACTCAAGTGCTTCTGCACCAACAACGAGTCGACCTTCAAAGTCCTCATCTCGCTTGGGCGCATTCACTGCGTGCACAACCAAGCCGAGAGAGGCAAACTCAGTGGTCTTGAACTCCCGCGCCTCCTCTGGTTGTGCGTTTGAGGTCCGTTCAAGTCACTTCAAATGTTGTGGTTCCCCCACTACTGATCGTGATGCCTGCTTGGTATTAGATCAGGGGGCGCAACACTCACCCGACCACCCCGGCGCTTGGCCCTGCCATGCGCCTGAGAGGGGTGTGAGGGTAGCACTCTCCTCCAACGACCTGCGCAACGTGATCACTCACAAGCGCCGGTCAGGAGAGTTGACCAACAAGCACGATGCGCCTCTCACGGGGCACACTTGTGCAGTGGTCACCATCAACTGCTGTTGCAAGACGGCAGTACCGCCAAAGCAGTCGGTCTTCCAACGGCTACAATCATCGACACCCCTCCGACATCGCCTTGGGACGAAGGTGTCAGCAGAAGAGGAGCTAAAGGTTGCTTCATGCAACGTGATCTCCAACTCCTCATCTGTCCGGAAGACGACTGCCAATTCCTTGTCTTCATCCAAAAGCCAGCCGAGGAAAACCAAGGCAGCTGTCTCGACCTCTGGAGTGTTCGAAGGCACTCGGTCGAGGAAGAAGTTCTTGGAGGAAGCTGGGGGTAGCCAGACCCTTGTCGAGCCTCCTTCCGAAGACGAAGATGTCCAAAGCACAGCTGCGGCGGATCTTCATCAAGGCGAAGATGGCCTCCCTGAAGCCCCTCAAAATGACGATGTCCTCCAGGACACCGCCGGGGGTAGTGCTGGAAACGAAGAGGCCCTTCAAGACAGAGCTGAGGGCAGTCAGGCCCTTGCAGATGCGCCTGTCGAAGACGAACTCCAGAATGTGGCTGGGGGTGGCCAAACACCAGAAGAAGTGACTCCCCTACATGAGAGCGAGGCTGAGAGCGAAGCCTCAACTAATCCATCCACTTTCGGCTGTGTCATGACAGTATACATGACCGGGGGTGATCTTGAGACTGATGCGCCGCCACAGGACATTGTCCAGCGCATAGACTCGCTAGAGGGAGGACTCAAAACCCTCTCTGCCTCAATGCAAGCACTAACTCAAGCAGTGTTTGAGATGCGGTCGGCCTTGATCAGGACACCTTCAAATGGTCCCGACCCAGGAGCCAATGGGGAGTCGAGTGTGCCCCTCCAACGGACACCCTCAGACACAGAAGCACCCCGGACGTCGGAGCCCTCAAACGCTCCACTCCAGGTGGTACCTCCTTCCCCGACTCCTAGCTCCACAGAGGACGTGGTCGAAATGATCAAAGATCTGCGGGAGCGCTTCGAGTCCAAGAACAGGCAGGAGGAGCGCCAGAAGATGGGCATTCCCCAGCCTTATCCCCTTGAGTGGAACTAGGTGCTTTATCCCCCAAAGTATAAACCACAAACACTCACGCCGTATGACGGAAAGGACTCTCCACGACGGTACCTGACGTACTTCCAGTCGCAGACAGGGCATCTTCCGAAGGAGGACGCGCTCCTCACCAGCATCTTTGTTGGGGCCCTGAAAGGGGTGGCGTATGACTGGTACTGCAGCCTCCCCGATAATTCCATATCGTCCTTCGACGACCAGACACGCCTCTTCCTCGACCGCTTCTACGACGGTGGGAAGGACATGACGATGGCGTCTCTCATTGAGATACGCCAGAAGGACAAGGAAACGGTTCGGGCATTCATCGAATGCTTCCGTCAGGCCTGCTTCAGGCTACCTCCAGGCATGCCAGAGCATGCGCTTCTCTCCGCTTGCAGTATGAACATGCTGCCTGCAGTAAAGCTCTGGCTTAACTCTACTCCCCCTCCCGACTGGAGCTCCCTAATCATCGAAGCTGAAGCTGCAGAGAAGAAGGCGGCCAATGCACGTCTTCTGGGTGTTAGCTTCCCCGCCTTTGACGATAAGGGAAAAAAGTTCGCAATCAACAACTCCGGACGAGAAACAAAGGGGAAACAGGCATTGACTGTTAATGCCTCGAAGGGCACATCTGCGCCTACTCAAAAGCTCCACTGGCACCGAGACCCAAGGAGGTTTATTCATTCAATGATGACGACACCCTGCAACTCTTTGAGATACTGAAGCAGGGTGACAAGATCAAGCTTCTGGACCCGAAGCAGCCCGATGAAGTCGGGAAAGTGGACAACCCGAGGTACTGTCACTACCATCGGTTTGTCGGACACCCGACCAAGGACTGCTACGTCCTCAAAAATTACATCCAGTGCATGATCAATGCGGATGTAATCTCCGTCGACTACGAAGAGAAGACGGTGTCAGCTAATGTGGTGTCACTTCAGTTCGGCACCTTGCCGCCGACTACCACACAAGATGGCGTCATCCCCATCCCTAAGGCGAAATGGAGGTGGTGAACTTACCACCCACCCGTGACAATGTGAGTGGACTTGTCCCACTCACCACATCTCGAGGAGAGGTCCTCTGGGTTCACCCCGACCTCGTCTCCGAGGTAACTCAACCAGAGGTACGCCCTACCTCCAAAGCAAAAGGCAGGAAGATCAAGTCTTGCCGCACGGTCTCTTCTTCAACGGAAGAGACGCTTCCTGTGCAGACGCGTGCACAACAGAACTCCCAGCCCGGTGAAGCTGCCGCCGAAGTGGTACCTCATGGAACCATCCCTGAGGAGGGTCCATCCAAACCCTCAGCAGCCAATAAACAAAAGCAAGTGGAGGCCCGTTTCGACAGACCTCTGCGGAAAGAAAATGCTTCGGGGCTAGCCAAGCCCCACAATTTTGACATTCTGGCACAACTGGCCAGTACTCCTACACGCTTATCTTTGTTCGAGCTCCTGCGTCTCTCCAAGGACTCCCGAGAAGCTCTCTGCGAAGCTCTGAAGGATGCCGAATCCTTTCTCAGTCAAATCAAGCAGCCTGAAGACCTCCCAACTACTTGTGCACACTGTTATTGTGCGGATGAAGTTATCCCAAACATAACTTTCACCCAACAAGACATGCTGCTCAAGCATCACCGATATAACCGACCGTTGTATTACACAGGGTACATCGGTTCGGTAAAGGTGAGCAGGATTCAGATCGATCCGGGGTCTTCCCTAAGCATCATTCCAAAGGCGCTGCTATCAAAGCTGGGGATTCCAATGTACCGGCTGGCGCCCTCCAATACGACCATCAGTGGCTTCAACGCTAGCAAGAGCGAGCCACTGGGCAAGATCCGGCTGAAGTGTCACATCGGCAGCCTCAAAACTGAGGTGACTTGTTATGTGGTGGATGCCGAGGTCAACTACAACATCTTACTCGGACGACCATGGTTACATGAGTACATGGTGGTGCCCTCCACGCTCCACCAATGTATGAAATATGTATCCACCAACGGCGTCATCCGGACGGAGTTTGCAGATATCGATCCCTTCAAAGGGATTGAGGCCTACTTCACCGATTCCGACTTGTACAAGCCACTTGACGAGGAGGAAGCCAACGACGCCGATGATGAAGCAGAGACAGCAACATAGCCGGACTTGGAGCCCGAAATGACTCCCGACGCCCCCTTGAAAATCCGATTGAAGGGCAAGCCTCCCCAGAAGGCGCCCCCAATGAGCATCAAGCTATCAGGGAAAGCACCGACTCACGAAGCTCCCCTGAAGATACGCCTCAAGGGAAAGCCACCTCAAACAACGGCTCCCCTGGTGGTAAAATTACAAGGGAAGGCGCCACTCATCAGAGGCGCAACCGAGGCACCTCTCAAGGTGCGTCTTAAAGGCAGGCCACCGCAGTCATCCAAAATGTCGGAGAGGGCTCACATAACCCTCTCAGACCCCAAAGTCAGAGCGGTGGAGGACTCTCCTGATCCGGCCCCAGTGCTTACAGATGAGGAGCTTGGCGAATATATCTCTGCTGATGTAGACGCACCCTCCTTAGACAATATAATCCCACGGGATAAAATCTCGTACTTTATCAATAATAGAGTATCTTTCAATTATTCCTGTCTTCTATACTGGAATGCCATGTATACATTAGACAACGCTCTACGGTCGTTGCAAACACAAATAACGACCGTCCACCATAATCGAGTGGCCCCGTCTCAAGGAGTCTTCATAATCCCCCCACGAAGCCGAGACGAAAGCACCATCATCTCGGGCAAAGTCGAGCGTCATCAGGACCTCCCGTCAATCGAGCCCGAACCTGATATCGGCAGAGTACAAGTCTATCGGTACACGGATACGGCAAAGCGCATCATCCAAAAGATGGGCTACGACCTGAAAAGCAATAAAGGCCTAAACTACGGCAAGGGTCGGCATCTCCCTGTCCGGCTTTCGATGCCCAATGGAAAGCCACAGGATTACTATAATCGGACTCGACGGGGGTTAGGCTATGTCACGCCGCCATCAACTCCAGAGAGTTCAGACGCAGAAGACATAGAACATTCCCACTCGTCTGAAGCATCGACGTGGGATTCCGATATCAGTATCGGATCAGTCTTTAGGAAAGTGCTGTCAGCTAACATGACATCGGCACAACCTCAGAAAGATGAAGGCGAAGACCAACCGCCGGAACCCTTCGAAGAGGAACCCTGGGCTCAACGCCTAGGAGAACAATGGGAGTCTCGTTTTGAGTTACGAGAACCTCCCACCGAAGACGAAGTCGAGCAGATCGACCTCGGGGATGGGTCTTCTTCTAAACCCATCTTTATCAGCAAAAGCTTGGAAGGAGAAGACCGAGAATCTTTAGTCCAACTGGCTAAAGAGTATATTGACGTCTTCGCCTGGAGCTACGAAGACATGCCGGGTCTCGATCCACAGATCGCGATGCATAGGTTGAACATCTTACCAGATGCCAAACCTATCAAACAACAACAGCGACGCTTCCGCCCGGACATTATGAATGCCATCGATCAGGAGGTGGACAAGCTCTTGACCAGTGGCTTCATCCGTGAGGAACAACACCCGGACTGGGTAGCCAACGTCGTCCCTGTCACCAAGAAGAACGGGAAGATACGAGTCTGTATCGACTTCAGGGATCTCAACTCTGCTTGCCCGAAGGATGAATTCCCGCTCCCAATCACCGATGTAATGATCGACAACACATGTGGCTTTGAACGCATGTCCTTCATGGACGGGTATTCAGGCTACAATCAAATCAAGATGTTCCCCGATGACGCAAAACACACATCATTCAGGACTCCGAAAGGTGTTTTCTGCTACACAGTAATGCCCTTCGGCTTGAAGAATACCGGTGCAACATACCAACGAGCGATGAGTACCATCTTCCGTCAACATCTTCGCAAGACAGTTGAGTGTTATGTTGACGACATCGCAGTCAAGAGCCGCCTCAAAAGAGATCACCTACAGGACCTGAGGACGGTCTTTGATCTCATGCGGGCACATCAACTCAAAATGAACCCCGCTAAATCCTTCCTGGGGGTTTCTAGCGGCAAATTCTTGGGCTTTGTCATCACGACAAAAGGCATTCATGTCGATCCCGAGAAGACTAAAGCCATCCTCAACATGGACCCTCCGAAGAACCTTCGAGAACTTCGGGGCTTACAGGGACGTCTGGCATACATCTGGAGGTTCATAGCAAACCTCTCCGGTAAATGTCAACCCTTGACTCAGCTCATGAAGAAGGGAGTCTCTTACGTCTGGACAGAGGAGTGCCAAAAGGCTTTCGACGACATCAAGGCTTACTTGACAAGCCCGCCAGTCCTAGTGGCACCTGTCGCCGGCAAACCATTCCTCCTCTACGTCCGTGCCATGGATCATTCCCTCGGCGCTTTACTGGCTCAAAACAGCGATGCAGGCTACGAGCAAGCAATCTACTACCTCAGTCGAACACTCATCGGGGCCGAACACCGGTACAACCC
Organism: Iris pallida; assembly: GCA_029216955.1. Taxonomy (NCBI): domain Eukaryota; kingdom Viridiplantae; phylum Streptophyta; class Magnoliopsida; order Asparagales; family Iridaceae; genus Iris; species Iris pallida. Next base: position 18,151,026 of record JANAVB010024400.1, on the reverse strand, counting down.
CGTTGAAAAGGAGTGCTTGGCTTTGGTGTTTGCCATTCAGAAGACTCGTCATTACGTCTCGGGCCAGACAATTCACGTCATCTCCCGAGTCAATCCACTTAGAGTTCTCATGACGAAGCCAGGGTCATTAAACTTCCGGCTGGCTACATGGGCGATCCTACTAACGCCATACAACATGGTGTTTGTCCCGCAGAAGGCGGTCAAGGGTCAGGCTCTGGCTGACTTTTTAGCTGCACACCCTATCCCAGAATCTTCAAAACTCTATGAAGACATCCCGGATAAAGTCCAAGAATCAAACGTCACTGAAGGAAGCCCCGTTTGGCGGATGTTCTTCGATGGCGCTTCAAGAACGGGCCCCAACGGCCAAATCATCGCAGGAGTGGAGGTAGTCTTGGTCTCCCCCGATCAGCTGGTCATCCAGCGTGCATACTCTCTTTCGAAGCCGTGCTCCAATAATGTTGCTGAATACAACGCACTCGTCATGGGACTCCAGCTAGCACAACAGCTGGGGGTGGATCATCTGGAAGCCTACGGCGACTCGAAACTCGTCGTAAACCAGATTCGGGGGCAATACGAGGTTCGCCATGAAGATTTGATCCCTTACCATGAAGTTGCATTGAACATCATTTCAACCTTCACTGGGTTCTTCATCGAACATGTACCCCGTCTACAAAAATTGGAGGCTGACACTCTGGCTGGCCTCGCAGCCTCATTGGCCGCGCCCCTTGGGACTCAACACTATGTCACGGTAACTGGCCGAGATTTGATTTGTCCCAAAAACAACCTATGTTTGCAAATGGCTCACGCCGTACCGACAAACACCGATATTAATGTCCGAGACTGGAGATTTCCGTTCATCGATTTCGCCATCTACGGAATCCTTCCGGAAGACCCAAAGGAAGCCGTCTCAGTCAGGAGACGCTCTCTTCGATTCTACTACGATACAGTCACTAAAATGCTGTACCAATGCTCCTTCGATGGACTTCTCCTTCGATGCCTGTCTAACGAAGAAGCGACCGAAGCTCTTCGAGAAGCTCATGACGGAACTTGCGGAGCTCACCAACCAGGTCCTAAGTTGCAAGATCGACTGCGACGTATGGGCTACTACTGGCCAACCATGGCCGCCGACGCAGTGGAATATGCTAAGAAGTGCCATGCATGCCAACTTCATGCAGACTTCATACATACACCGTCTGAACCTCTACATCCTACAGTCGCCTCCTGGCCATTCGAAGCCTGGGGCATGGACATTGTAGGACCAATCACCCCTCCTTCATCAAGAGGACATCGTTTCATCCTGGCCATCACCGATTACTTCTCCAAATGGGCGGAAGCAGTCCCACTAGCGGAAGTAAAAAGCTCCAGGGTGGTCAGCTTTATCAAACACCATGTCATTTACCGTTTCGGAGTACCCAGGCGAATCATTCATGACAATGGTCCCCAGTTCATCAGCCATATTTTCAGCAGGTTCTGTGACAAGAATCGCATTCAAAACGTGGCCTCAACCGCCTACAATCCGGCAGCAAACGGATTGGCCGAGGCGTTCAACAAAACTATCGTCAGGCTGCTCAAAAAGGTCGTGTCATCCAACAAATGCGACTGGGACGAAAAGCTCGGCGAATGTCTTTGGGCCTACCGCACAACGGTACGGACCCCAACAGGCAACACACCATTCTCCCTGGTCTACGGGAGCAAAGAGGTACTGCCTCTCGAGATCCAGATCCCCTCACTCCGAGTAGCGATCACAAACAAACTCACAGAAGAAGACAATCAACGTCGTCGTCTGCGGAAACTGGAGGCACTTGACGAAAAGCGTCTCCTAGCTCAACAACGCATCGAACTTTACTAAGCTCGTATATCACAGGCTTTCAACAAGAAGGTCAAGCAAAGAACTTTCCAAGTTGGCGACCTGGTTTTAGCAGTCAGAAGGCCAATGGTGTTAACTCACAAGACACCAGGGAAGTTCGAGCCCAAATGGGAAGGATCCTTCATTATTGAGACGGTATACTCAAACGGTGCTTACCGCCTCGCCAAACCCAATGGGGACTTGTTCATGATGCCCATCAACGGCAAGTTCCTAAAGAAGTACTATTCTTGACATCCTCCAAGACATGTATTTCCCCAAACAACCTCTTTTCACAAAATCAAACGCTTCCGGAACCCAGCTGTTCCGTGGCATCCTTCCGTAGAAAGATAACCACGTCCACATTACCTCTGAGTTGTCTCTCTACATCCTACAAAGCGAAACCTTACATTTCGTGAGCTTACGCTATCCTTCATGTTTACCACGTCCACATTACCTCTGAGTAAACATCCCTTACAAACAACTCCTGTGTTGTCGTACATTGATCGCAGAACTTCCACGTCCATATTACTTCTGAGTTGTTCAGCGTATCCCCCAGGATCATTCCTACCACGTCCATAGATACCTCTGAGTAGGAAGATTCTATCATTTGAACCTAATGATTGCCATGTCCACATTACCTCTGAGCAAACATGTTGGTTCCTTCAAACTTATTATCTGTACCTAAAAACCAAGGTGCGCAAAAGATAATAGGTCCACATAAATCATCAAGTTCATGAGATCAAAAATGAACACATCACAAAAAAAAAGAGATAGTGTATTTCTTTATTTTTTAAAAAAGGGAGTACAGAAATACGCTATTTCCCCAGCAAGAGTTGCAAAAACACATAAAAAGAAGAGAAACTACAGTCCCCGATCCTCTCCAGGGTGGGATGAGAGTTCTCTGACTCGACGTCTCAGGTCGGCAGTGCGAGTTTCCACAGTCGCTTGGACTCGGAGCATGGCTTCTTGACGTATTAATCCGACAGCCTCAGCGGAAGTTTTACTCTCATACTTCTCATCAAGCTGTCGTCGCTGCTGAGCCAAAGCAAGGGTCCGCTGAGTAAGAGTCGCTTCCTCCTGCTTGAATGCCACGTGTTCAGCCAGGACACGATCAGCTTCTAGTTGAAGTTGGGCCCGCTGGTCTTCAAGACGGCGCATCTGAGCATCAACCTCTGCGATGTTAGCGTCCACCGCAGCCCGCTTCTCCGTCGTCTTCTCCATAGATTGAGACAACTGCTCCGCCGCAGCTTCAGTCCCAGCCACTTCACGCTCCCAACTGCTCACATCGGCCCGATGGAAAGCCTCGATTTCAGCAATTAACTTCCCTATCTCTGCATCTATCAAGACAGAGAGGTCATTTCGTTGGATGCGCTGCAGTTTCGCGAGCCGCTCGTCCAGCTCAATCACCGAAACCTCCAGAATTTCGGCCATATGGTCATGGCCTTGGTGAACGCGGATCAGCTCGATACAAGGCATTGCCAAAGCTTTTGCTGTCGCAAAGCTCCCCTTGGCATCCATCACTGCAGATACACCTTTCTCCAGCATTTTGTACACTCCCTCGACGAGGAACTTCACATACTCGTCGGCATCCGCCAGCACCTGCGGCGTCATAGCAGGAGTTGGGAGAGCTACTACAGTTTGCGGACCGGAGGAAGATCCGCCAACCTCGATCTGAGAGGTTTGAACCTCGGCAGCAGTAGGCTCTTCATCAACAGGGGCCAGACTGCTAGCCCAAGGAGCCGAAGGAACAGAAGGAGCCGGCACATGCGTCGTGATAGTACCCCAAGTGGAAGAAGCAACAGAGGGTTCTACACCCTTACCCTTCTCAAGCCCGGAGAAATTACCGACGTCAACGGCCACCTCTTCTACCCCCGACGTTCTATCAGCATCAGCCACCTCCCCCGGCAAAACGGAGAGATCAACATTTATCTCCTGGCCAGCCCCAGGAGACAAGACCGGCAGAAGGGTCTCATTCTTCTCAAGTCCCTCTACAGGGACAAAATCTGTCGCTACCGCCTGATCGGTAGCCATCTCTATGTCCATGGTTGAAGCCAAGGAAGGATTTGGCAATGATTCAGCCGACCTCCCTTTATCATGACAAGGAGGGGAATCAACCCTCTCCTCTATTCTCACTGCTTCTGCTGCCCCCGCAACAGACTCCTACAGCTCCGGAGCGATGTCATCGGAAGATGATGAACTCCATTCCTCTTCATCACCAGGATGCTGTGCACTTGCTAAACCTTCGATATGTGAAGCCTCCGCTGTGGCCTTCGTCACCTCGGAAGCTGCTGCACCCTCAGGTTCCCTCCTGACATAACCCGGGGATACCGGAACCTCCACGATGACAGTATCCTCCGGATCTTCCTCCATGAGAGACATCATTGTCGGCAGGATACGCACTCCAGACGAGCTCGCCATCTCTTCTCGCCTACTCCCACCCGACTTTGGGGTACGAGGTTTTCTTTTTAGCGGCTCCTACAAAAGAAGATGGGGCCTCGTAAGTGGCGGAACCAAAATCAGATTTAGTAGGATGTCCTTACCTCTTCGGACGCCGAATCCGATGACACCGTCGGTAACGATGCCTTCTTCTGCTTCTTCGACACAAGAGATTCAGCCCCTGTATCTGCACATCGTTTCGATCGATCGCCCGAGGGTTCTGCTTGTGATGCGGAGGGGGCACTCCGTTGACCCACCCCTGACGGACGATGCGACCGGGCCTTCACTGGCGTATCCCCAGTCGCTGCTAACTGGGTGCCTGCGATAAGGCTGGTCTCCCTGTCATATCCGGAGGGCGGGGCAGCCATAACACAGTAAAATTTGGCGGCCGAGTAAAGAATGGGCGGCCGCGGATCGGGGACGGGCAACGTAAAATGAGCTCCGGTACATCCGGCATTATAGTAATGCCAAGCTCGTGGACCATCCAACAAACTTCCAACATACCCCAGGGTAATACTGGGGTTATCCAACATCATCTGAGCATAACCAAATTGCCGCACAAAGCGGCTCGGCAAGTACGGTTCCAGGTAGCACTGATTCCTGTTCCGGTACACCAGATGGGACGGCCGGATACTTTGCAACCAGCGGAATCCCCATTGAGGCAGAGTGGTGGTACCTTCACCCAGGTCCCTTAAATCCTCGTTGGCCTCAAAACCCAAATAGATGGGACCAACTTTGGTGATCTCCCAACCCTGAAGACGGGATAAAACCTTTCTACAAACCGGGACACCAGTATGCGACAAGCTCCTCCGATGGAAACGACGAAGGAATGCATCTCCAGCCTTATAATCTCCTTCCGAGCCTGGGCTCATCACACTGGGATGATACAGAATCAGCCATCCCATCAAATAGTGAAACGGCAGTTCGGCGCGCGGGAAGTTATTTTTTCTGCCTCTATCATGAATCACATTTCCAGCAAACTCTCGCAAACCTCGCTGCAGGTTACATACCATTGCGGGGAGGAGAGCCAAGCGCCGGCCGAAGACCAATTTTACGGCTGGCAGGATTAAGTTTCGAGTCACCCTCTCGACGGCACCGGATCCACCTGCGAACACGCAATCCCGGAGCCATATCATCAGATAGGCGACCAAAACCGCCTTGGATGACATTGGATAAGCAAGGTGCCAGAAGCAGCTGTAGGAGCGTGCATCTGACTGCTGGTCTTCATTTCCTCGAGGATTCTTCTCCCCTAACGTGCTCATTTCGGACAGCACCTCGCTACGAGAGAGTGCCGGCGGAGTAGAAAACTTCGAAGAATCCTCTTTGTCTTGTCTAAAGACATAATCTCTCCAAGCGGTCACATGGGGCTGCGACCCGCTTTTATCCCTTTTCTGCACATAGTAATGATGACTCGCCACTTCCTTGAAGACGGCCGTCATCTCATCAGCTCTGTCCCCCAGGACCTGAAGTTCCTTATTGGTTGGAAAGTACTCTTCATAAGGCTCCGACCCCCAAGGGAGTTTAGACACCTCATACATCTCATGAAGTGCGAGCCCTAACTCCCCTACCGGAGTAAAGAAGGTCCCGGTATGAATATCAAACATCTCCAGGAGTGCGAGGAACATGTGCCTATTAAGGTCAACACCCGCCTGGGTAGCACGGATCGCGGCAGTCAACCCGATCTCTCGGAGCTCAGTCCGAAATCACGACATGATCCAGAGCGTCAGTTTATCCCATTTGGAGACGTAATGGCACCAACCCTCCACCCGAAACTCTCCTGTCGGGTAGGAGCGTTCCATCAAAAACATACGATGTGTAAAAGTCGAAGCACTATAAGCAAGCGTATCAATGGGTACATCACTGTAGAGGCTCCCAGGACGTAAAGTCCGCCAAGTGTAAGAAGACCCAGACCGTACAACGGTCAAAGCATCCCTTTGGTCGGAAGTAGAATCAATTTGGATGACACCAGTCACCGCTCCCCCCTGAGAAGGGGTAAGCTCCCAAGACATCCTCCTCTGGAAAACAAGACGACAGAAGGACGTCAAAGGCCACTGACGTTCAAGTTGCTTAACAGTCATATGCACTCCATTCGCAGTAAAGAACCAGTCCTCCTTGACCTTCAGCACTGACGAGTCAGTAAAAGTGAGACGGTCTCCAAACAGGAACTCAGGCTTCAGGAAGGTCACTTTATCAGATGTGGAAGATTTAATGACTCCACACTCCATCATCCGTTTGAGGGACCAATACTGCTGTTCACGGATTAGGGTCATTCTCTCAGGAGGCTGATCCAGCATAAGAGCATCTTGAGCAGGGTTTATCACTTCCTCGTTATGCTCTACTCCCATTTGGTTGAAGGCAGCCTCCAAGAAAACTTCACTCAAAAGCGGGATTGCCATCGACACTAGCAAAAGATCAGAAAAAGTCAGAAGAGAACACACAATGTGTCTAAAGAAGAAAACTACGGCACATTATCAAGGATTGAACCCATGCGCATGGCCTCGGCGCATCATCAGGGTTTGAACCCATGCGCGTCAGCAGTATAGCCTCGGCGCATCATCAGGGTTTGAACCCATGCGCGTTAGCAGTATAGCCTCGACGCATCACCAGGGTTTAAACCCATGCGCGACGGCGGGCAAAGACCGCGGCACATCATTAAAGACTCAAGGCCTATATGCGTTGGCGTACGGACAATGAGACTTACCAACCACCTCCGGCCGAACTTCGACAGGCCGACGGAGAACGACAGCCGCCGCAACTTCCGCGGACTCCTTCGCTTTCTTCTTCCCCTTACCGGCAGCACCGCGAGGAGTCTTGGGAGCCATTCTCTCGAGGAAGGAGAAGTTAGGGTTTTGAAGAAGAAACTCTAAAGAAGCAGAGGCACAAAGAAGAAGAACCCTTTCTCTCTCCAACTCTTACCTATTTATAGGGCTTGGTCGCACGCGTGAACAGATGACGTGTGATCTCAGCCGTCGCCTCGGGTTCTGTGCAAGGATAGCAGCAAATAAAACCAAAAGATCATCATTAATCTTTTCGGTTACCGAGGCACCATCATCATTAACTGAGAAGAGCATGCGCCCGAACAGGCATGCGCCCAAAAATCATGCGCCCTGACCTCCATGCTTCTTATTCAAAGTATTCCAAAACTTATTCAAAAGTTTTGAAAACTTTGAAGGGGGTCTTGTAGAAGCATGGAATTTCACAACCAGAAAGCCCATGCGCCAGACACTACATGCGCTAGAACTCAGACGAAGAACTTCACAGCAAGATCAATAAAGATAGACATTCGAAAGAAGACTTTTATATACAGAAGTCTATTACATGTCTAAGAAAAGGTTGTACAAAGGAGAATTTCTACAAAGGAAAGATCCTAAGTCTACAGCCAGCGGCTACCACGCGCCTCCAGATAAGCGCAGCAGCCACCATGCGCCATCAATCAGGCGCAGCAGACATCATGCGCCTCCAACCAGGCGCATCCTACCATATCTTCAGCAGCTCAGTTATGTGCATCCAGCCCAGCTATGTGCATCCCTTCAGCCAAATTCTTCCAGCCAGGCTCACCTGGCCGAGCAGAGCCCAGCGCCGCTCTTCCAGCCAGGATCCACAAAGCATTTAACCCTCTGGCTGGAACCAAGGAAGAGAGGAGCACGGCAAAGCTGTGGCCAGGGGAGGCTTCGAAAGAGCCTCCAAAGCCCAAGGAAGACCGTGATCGAAATCATGACACAAGGAAGCTCTCAACACAACCAGAGTGGGCGACACCCACTTTGAAGGAAGAGAAAGCCTAGCACCGCCATTCCGATCTACGGCTCTTCCCGAACAACGGAGACGAGGCCCGAGCATCCCTATCTTTGGATGCAATAGGCACCTTCCGCCTGCCTCGGAAGCCTTCGACTCCGTCTTTTGGATGTAACAGTCACCTTCAAGTGCATCGAAGACAACACAGCGTCTCATCTTCACCCTCGGGAGCACTTCGTCAACAGAATGCACCCGCATGTTCAAGTTCATATTGGAAGTACGTGAGGGAATGAGAAGCAAATCTTCTCTCCATGCCACTATTTATAGGCCGGGCAGATCAAACCCACGCGCCAAGTGGATGGCCCTCCGAATTCCGTGCAATGAATTTACATTAAATGGATGAACCGGACGCCTCGAATTCAGCCAAACGGCTATTTATAGCACTCGAAGAGCGAGACAGCCGCATCATTAAAAGACATGTCCGATGCGCCAGCCAGACAGCGCATCACACGGACGCGCCCTTCGGCATCAGGTGCATCACACAAACGTGCCCTACAGTACTCGGCACATTACAGAGGGTGCGCCCCCACACATCTCCATACCGAGTGGAACGCCAACCGATGCGCCCACTCAGCTGTCCATCGAACGTCACCAACATTAAATGCTGAACTGACAGAGTTGGCAGCACGCCTCCCAAAGTCTGAACAGTTCAAAAAATGAAGCGTCGACAACGTCAGCATCATCATGACTTTATTTTGACGGCTACTGCCACGTGGCCACTCAACCAACCGCATGCGCCTCTACGGCCATGCGTCCAAATCAGCATGCGCCTCAAAAGCCATGCGCCTCAGACTGCTCTCTGATCCCGAAAGACAGAAGGAAAGTCGCCTGCATGCGCCTCAAAAGCCATGCGCCCCAAATGGTTTGTAACTCCTAAAGGTTATGAGCCGCAGCCTCCTCCTGCGCCCAATCCAAGACGCAGCCCACCAGATCACTCCTCTCCACCAAATCTGAGATCTTCGAACCATGAGTCGACGACACGTGTCCTTTGACTCAACTCATCCAAGATTTCAGCAACGGAAAGATCTTCTCTCTGCTACGTGCCGGCTCACAACAGCAGTATGAAGAGTTCTCCCCCTCGATCAGGGCGCAGTATCCATGCGCCTCCATCAGCAACCTCCACGTGGCGTCCCCATACCGGTGCATCCTACATGCGTGCATGAGCGGCCAGCCTGCAAAACTATAAATAGAAGGATCATCTCCTTCACACGGGGGACTCACAACACAGAGAGAATCCACAACAGAGAATCACCGGAGAGGCAGTTCTAGACACTCAACGTCTTCCTCCTCTCAGCAAGCTCCAACACCCAGAGCAATCAACACCTTCAGATAACCGATAACCGTCGTCAGCCGGTCAACGGAGTCAACGCATTACCACTCGCTCCATTGGCACTAAGGACCCAGCTTAAACAAAAGTGTACTCCTAGGACTACATCTAAGTCCTATATTGTATCACTGTTCTGTTTGTATTAAAATTTTAATCAAAACAATTTTAATGGCAAACAGTCTTCTCCTTCTCTCACCTTAATTGCTAACTTGATTATCATCCTCGATTCCTTCCCGTCCTGTCTTTTGATACCTTGTATCCTTTCCTTTAGGGGCACATCGTTCTCGGCTATTGGAGGAGCCGACATAGAAGAGAATCCAGTAGAGCAAGGACCAGTTGAAGATCAGTAAGGGGTAGCCCCTCTACCTGGACAGATTCACATCGAAAATGTTGCCGAGCATGATCCAGTTGAGCCACAGAGGCCAGAGGATCCCGTACCTCCAGTGATGCCGGTAGTACCAGTAGTACTGGATGTGCCAGCACTATTACAGATTATCAGAGGGTTATTGGAGACCCAGCAACACCAGACGGCAGCCCAACAGCAACAACAAATCCGGCAGCAGGAACAGAATGTGTTAATGAACCAGGGGTTACAATTAGCCCTTAAGAGGAGTGTCAGGAATGATTCAGGAGCGTCCGGGAGGTTTTGTCGACTTAACCCGAGATATTTTGACGGCACGGAGGATGCCATCACGACGGATGCTTGGCTTCAGGATACAGAGGCCATATTGACCGCAACAAAGGTTCCAACAGAAGAAAGGTTGACCAGGTCAGACTTTTTCTTTACGATCTCACCCGTGATTGGTGGGCATCGAAAAAGGTTGGAATGAGGCGTCCTGTTCCCTAGGATAGCTTCAGTACCAGATTCAAGGCCAAGTACTTTGGCGTGGTAGCGCGATATGAGCTGCAGTTGAGGTTTATCAGTCTCAAGTAGGCTGGTAAGACGGTGGATGGTTATGCAGTAGAGTTCTGCAGGTTAAGTAGGTTTGCTCGGATGATGGCGGCGACAGAGCTAGAGAGAACAATGAGGTTCCAGCAGGGACTTCACTTACAGATTTTATAGCTGGTTGAGGGGCATGACTACCAGACATTCAATGCAGTATTGACGATGGCTCGGAGGCACGAGCTTACAATCCAAAGGTTATCAGCAAGGACTGGAGGCCAGAAGAGGTCTCATGTAAAGAGTGCTGGAGGAGGAAGAGCAGTACCCCGGACGTCAGCACCAGTGCCTGGCGTCCGTATTCGTGATACAGCACCAGTCACGACAATTGTGACTGCCCCAGTTCGACAGCAGCAACCGAGGCACCAGCAATGTCAAGAGGCACCAGTGGGTTGCACTTATTGTGGTAAGGGAGGGCACACTCGAGAAGTGTGTCGGTTAGCGAATGGGCAGTGCTTGAGGTGTGGAGGTTCTGACCATCATATAGCTACATGCCCACAAATGTAAGGACCAGGAGGGCCAGCACTGGCAGTAAGGCCACTAGCCCAGCGCCCATTACTGACGTAAGCTTAGATGTACCGACAAGCGCAACATCAGGATGGACATCAGGGCCAGGGAAGGCCGAGATAGAGGCAGAAAGAATTTGGAGTATTAGAGCAGAGGTTGGCTGAAGACGGTCAAATTTTGGGTAAGTTTTGAGTATTACTTATTATAATTCCTTAAGTTTTATATTCGTAGAGTGAAGGCGACTTTCTCGTCTCACTCATCTGCTCTCGTATCATGTGATACATGATATTCATCATGTGTCTTGATTATGAGAGTACGTCCTGGGCAGAGTCTCGTTCTTGATTTAGTCATTGGTACCAACTTATCTCAAGCGTTGACTCTTGTCCACTTTGGGAGTCAGTGTAGGACCTCGAGGACGAATTCCTACCTGACTTGAGAGGCATATTTTATTCGTATGTCTCCGATCATTTTCTTCTAGGGTATGATTATTGTTTGTGCTTTTACTTAATTGTTCTTGGTTTCTTAAACTGTTCATGTGTCTTGTGTTGTTTGATAATTCTGCTTGCTATATGTCATGAGTGTATTTCGTGATCTGAGAGTGCGCTCGACCAGCCTTATCGAAATTTCGAGGACGAAATTTTTCTAAGGAGAGTAGAGATGTCACTCCCCATTCCCGGAATACGTAAATTTTTGATTTTTCCTGTATATGGTATCCGGCACCTGTATCTTGATTGTATGTATCATATGTTTGTAACTGGCCATGGCATGGAACAGTATCTCTTCGCGGATTAGTGTGCCACCCTTGTCCTTGTTTGGTTGTAGGCGTGGTTCACTATTTCGATGATAGGATTTCTGAACCGTGTTGTGGTTAGGATTTTATTTATTTAATTTAATTAGTTATTACATGTGGCATTTAACATGTCATTAGTCACATGGTTAAGAGCATGCTTGAGATTAGGGTTTTCTTTGAGTCAACCCGACCCCTATATATATTCTCTTCCTCACTCTCTCTCCTCATTCATTCACTCTTTTTATTTTTTTTCCTCCCAACGTTTAGGCAAGTACATCTTGTGCCAAATGGAGAGATTCTTGCATTTTTCATTTCTTGATTTTTTTTTTGATATGATTTTTCTATATTGTTCTTCTCATCATCCTCTACAAGTTTAGTACTTAGCAATTTTAATTTTTATGGCTCAATTCACGTAGATCTAAGTTTATGTCATTTTCGAATTTCTTGGATTTGATCTAGTAAACCTTGTTATTTTTAAGTTTTGATGGTTACATGTTGTAGAGGATTCCTTTCTGCCCTATTTTGACCTATGGAAGTCTGGATTCTGACCTTGGATGAAGGAGTTATGAAGCTTTGAAGCCATGGCTTTCCATAGTTTTTCTTTTCGAAAAGAGGAGAAGAAGAACAGTGCTTGACCGTATGAACCTTCATGCGGCAAGTTTCCCCCTGGCCGCATGGCTTGTAGCAGTTTGGCCGCATAAGCAGTCTGGCCGTATAAGCAGTCTGGCACTAACAGTTTCAGCCGTATGAGCATTCACTGCCGCATGTGTATTCTCAACCGCATGAGCCGTTGCAGCCGTATGATTGCTTCCCCAGCCGCATAAGATCCAGCCCCCACTGCCGCATGAACTCTGATTTCTTGAGCCGCATGCGCCCCATATATCTCAGCCGCATGAGCCTGCCTCAATCCTTGCCGCATATGCCATATTGTTTTCTCGGCCGCATAAAGCCTGATTCTTTTATAGTCGCATAAGCCTGCTTCAACCGTGCCGCATGAGCCTTTCGTGCCGCAGCCGCATATGACCCGCATGCTCCCAGCCGCATATGACCCGCCTGCTCCCAGCCACATATGTGTCCGTCCATTCCTATCCGCATGAGCTTACTCACTCCCAGCCGCATATGACCCGCCTGCTCCCAGCCACATAGACCAAATATATAATACACACCAATTATCCAAGAATCACATAGACCAAACCAAATTAATAGAAAATAGACATCAATTATCCTGAAGAGTAACCTAATATCCGTCGTTATAATCCGATTATAGCACAAATAATCCAAAATTGCCACAAATATTCCAAATTTTCTTAATTACAATATTTTAAGAAGGAGGAGGAGTTCGATTGCCCGGTGGTGGTAATCCCTGCTACGACCGACGAATATACTCCTCCACTAGGTACGACGGCAAGCCGTCTTAGACACTGCTCGGAAGTCGGCGTAGCTGCTCTGGCAACATGAGATCCAGGAGTGCCGTCACAGTCGGAGGCGGAACCAAAGGGGCATCAGGGTTGAAAGAAAGATGACCCACGGAAGAAGGACCGACACCAGCAGTCGACGGACCAGTAGAAGATGGACCGAAACCATCAGCAGACGGACCGACAGCAGCAGACGGAGGCAGAAAGTACGTGGCAAATTGCTTCCGCAAGGACGACACCGCCTCGTGCAGCTGCGTAAGCTGCGACCTAACATCATCGTCTGTCGGGGCCACGGGAGGAGGCGGTGTCGGTGGAAATCTCTGCGTCGCCATGTGCAACGGCCCTAGGGAGCCGAGTCCGTACATGAGCCCTTTCTTAAAGCCGCCGACGGTATCTACGAACAAGTCGTTGCGAGCGGCCAAAGAAGGGGGCGTCCGGGCGGACGTCATTTCACCGACATCCTCGGTGTCAGTTAACTGAGCCCGACTAAGGGCCTCACGATAGGCAGCCTATCAAATGAATGTGTTTATATTATAAGATTTACCTAAGTTGTAATCTAAATCCTATGTTTCACTAAGTTAAGTGTGAATCCTAAGCTTACCTAAGTTATAGTCCAAATACTTTTAATTATAACGTAAATCTCATAAACATAAGTACTTACATCAGTCTCCTTGGCCCTCTCGTCGACGAAGCTCCTGTCCTTCTGTCTTTTGTGCGTATGCTGGAACACGTCGTGCATGGTGACCGATTCTGGCACCCTTCCCTCCTTCACCGCCCGTTGGGCCTGCATACGAAATTTTCATAGAACTTAATCAACTCCGTATATTAATAATACCTATTTCGATAGTGAAATGAATTTACGGTATCTCACCAGATCTGCAAGCGTCGCTGCGTGGGGCCTTGATCCCCCCCCGTATGAAGCCCCGCGGCCTGTCGGTTCGCCTTTGCCTTCTCCGATTTCTCCTTGTACGTAGGAGTATCCATCATACCTAAGAGGTCCTCATAATACTCATGCCGGATCCAATTCGGCCACGTATGCCCCATTTTCAGGTCATGAATCATATTCCGTATCTTCTTCGAGGCAGCGCTTCTGTAGGTCCTGCGGATCGCATCCTCGCGATGGGGGGCCACCAGTACGTCGTCTAACATAGAAATTCAATTATCACGTAATTTAAAAAATGGTTGATTAAAGAGTAACTAATAATTAACCAGAAGATATAGATATATACCCTCAACTCGTCGAGCCAGACGTATTTCACGTTTGGGGACACCGACAAAAAGTTGAGGTAGGGACCATGGAAGTTAGCCCTGATAATTTCTCCAAGAGCCCTGGCAACATCAAACGGAAAAAACCTACAAAGAAGAAACGACTGGATTATTAACTTGAATAAATAAAAGAAATTTAATAAATTATCTTAAATTTACTTACGAGGTCCCCGCGTGCCATAGCTCTCGTCGGAACTCGCCTCTCGGCCTCTCTGGTGCCGTCGGAGGATCCGTGGGTCCGCGCATGTACTCCCCAATAACCGGATGGAACCGAGTATGGGGGTACTCTGGGGCCCACTGTGCAGTAACTGGGGATCCACTGGTGGATCCACTGCTGGTGGTTCCGATAGCGGAACAGATCCGCTAGCAGATTCGGACTCATGCCTCGATGAAGTGGTCGATCGACGGCGGGATACGTTTGTGCCCGGGGTACTCTCCGGGTCGGGGTCCCTCGATGGGGTCACATCCCGGGAATTTTGAATGCGACCACGACCACCAGCACCACTACGACCACGACCACCACCACCACCACCACCACGACCACCACCAGCACCACGACCACGGCCAGCCACCATGACCTGTAAATAGAACACATAAATATAATTAACAATATAAAAGTGTAAATGAATATAAAATTCTAAACTAAAATATACATACCACCAGAAGGGAGACGAGTGTCGCCGCGACGAAAAAGACTAGGAGTGCCTTCTGCAATAAGTAAATAATCGAATAAAAAAAATGAATTCACGTAATTGCTTTTATGAGGTCAAACTTAATTCACGTAATTGGAAGTGTTTTTAATATACAACAATATTTAACCTAATCATCGTCTTCGTTCTTATCCTCGGCCTCATCTTCATCATCATCCTCCTCATCCTCATCTTCATCCTCATCCTTATCCTTATCTTCATCGTCGATTTCATCTGTATCCTCATCCCCATCAAATTCTTCTTCTTCTTCTTCTTCTTCTTCTTCTTCTTCTTCTTCTTCTTCTGCCTCAATATTTGGGACAAGACGCCTCTTTCTCCCCTAGTTGACAGCTAAGTCTTGTATATCAACCTCTTTATCCCCTCTATTTTCTTCAACATTATCTTCAACATCCATTGTATCTGAGTGTTGTCCCAAGTATTAGGACTTTTCGATCTGGTCCTCTTGGTATGCTGGGTCTCCAACGTTGAATGTATTTCTAGATTTAATCTTGCATACTGTCCTCCAGTCAAATCGATCTCTACGATGCCTTGGATAGCTTGTATAGTAGACTTGAACAGCCTGATTTGCTATCGCAAATGTATCGGACCCTCTATACCTCCTGCGATGATTTATATCGATAAATCCAAATTATTTATCGATTCTCTAACCGATATTTGGTGTCGTATCGAACCACTCACATTTGAACATCACAATATGCATATCATATGGGCCAGTATATTGTAAATCTACAATATCCCGAAGCACTCCATAATAGTCAAAGTCCGGCTCGTCGTCATAGATGGTGCCTCTTATGTAAACACCGGAATCCTTGGTACTGATGCCGTCATTGATAAATTCGACATTTATAGCATTCTGAGTTGACTTAAACCTGAAGCCATTAACGACGTAGCCTGGCCAAGTCTTTATTTGCTTCTTCGGTCCTAATGCCAGATAATGAACACTCTCATGAGTGAGTGTTATTTCAGGCAATAAAACCTGTAAACAAAATCCGAAATAGTCTATACTAATCCAATGTGGGATGAGCACGGATACTTTGACAAAGGAGACCACCATGCTGTCAGGAACCTCTCACTCGAGCTCTACACGAAGGATGTCCACTTGAGCTCCGGGGCAAAGTTTTGGCTCGGAGCAAGAATCTGTTGACGGAGCACATCCACCATGCTGTCAGAAAAAATAGTAATGGTGAGAGAACCATCTGAGTAGGACGTATACTCTGATAATATCTTCTCCAACACTCAATCCTACTACTGATATCATTCTTGTAAAGGTGATCTCTCAGAGTATACGTCCTACGCAGATGGATCTCTCAGAGTATCCTCTTTGGTTGGTTGTCGTATCATCATTGCCGAAGGATGAGGGTCGTAGGACAGTCAACTTCATCTACGGATACATAGTTTTTGCCTCGCCAGTCGAATGGCTGCAGGGACTATGTCCTGATCACCATGTCGTAGTCCAATACAATCCAGTGATTGACACAGTACTAATTCATATATGTAGTCCAATACAAATAGTCTAATACAAAAACAACCCAATACAAATAGTCCAATACAAATAAGTACTAATAGCTAATGAGAACCACGCAGCTCACGCAAACGCTCAGTGATACGATCACGCAACCACCTCGAGTAAGCGGGATCTTTGGCGTGAGGAGAGATGTAGTCCCTTGCAAGTGCTGCATGAATAGAACTCCCAGTCTCACTAGCTACCGGTGCTGGATGAATAGAACTCCTGGTCTCACTAGCTACCGGTGCCACTTCCTCCTTAACTGTAGGAGGAGCCACCTCAGCATTCACTGTTTTCCTCAAACGACGTGCCACTTCTCGGGTCATGGGTGCCATCTGGTAAGATCGATATTCACAAATAATATAATTGTAACATAAGCAAGCTAACTAAAGGAACCATCATGTAATTTGAGTACATTTTCGAAAGCCGATAAAGTACAAAAAATTTGATTTTTTGCCAAGTGTGAGAACGGATGGCTCAGAACACAACCCAAGATTCATTCTAGCATACATTAGTGTGAATCATCTATGTTCTGTACATATGGTGTAGTATATGTTCTTATCGTATCTAGTATCTGAAGAATGTAACAGAATCAAGATGAACTCACATAATGTAATACTAAGACATCATCTACTACTATATAAGATATAGTGATAGGTTGTCGTATCATCATTGCCGAGGGATGAGGGTCAGAGGACAGTCAACTTTATCTACGGCTACATAGTTTTTGCCTCGCCAGTCGAATGGCTGCAGGGACTATGTCCTGATCACCATGTCGTACCGTAGATTAATGCAAATTGAGCTGGAATTGGAGCCAAAATACAGTACTACTTCACCATGTCGTACCATTTTACTCTCTCACTCTCTCTTCTCCTCCCTCCGGCGCTCTCACTCTCTCCGACGCTCTCACACTACTAATTCCTATGTGTTTTAAGTGTGAGAACGGATGGCTCAGAACACAACCCAAAATTCATTCTAGCATACATTAGTGTGAATCATCTATATTCTGTACATATGGTGTAGTATATGTTCTTATCGTATCTAGTATCTGAAGGATATAACAGAATCAAGATGAACTCACATAATGCAATACTAAGACATCATCTACTACTATATAAGATATAGTGATAGGTTGTCGTATCATCATTGCCGAGGGATGAGGGTCGGAGGACATTCAACTTTATCTACGGCTACATAGTTTCTGCCTCGCCAGTCGAATGGCTGTAGGGACTATGTCCTGATCACCATGTCGTACCGTAGATTAATGCAAATGGAGCTGGAAATATCCGTCGCTAATCGGTCACTAGTCCGTCGCTAACTGAGATTGTCACATACACATATGTATATCACAGTTAGATGTATAGATATATACATCTATATAGAAGCACACAACTGATACACTCTAAGGGTCAGTTTTCCAGAAAATTTTTTACTTATTCAGTGACTTTGGTGAAGCGAATGTCCCAAGGATATTCTTAACAAAGAAGGCAGATGAAGAACTCGCACTGTCCTTGAGATAGTGAACAGATACACCATGAACCCAAACCCCATATTCACATTTACTAATCCAAACACCACCAAACTAATGGATAACACCCAATATGGATAACACATTATTTAGCCAATATATAAACTCAGATGAATTTGAGAAGCAAAGCCCCCCGCCGCCCCCGACCAAAGCTCGCCGCCCCAAGCCCGCCGCCCAGCCCCCGACGCCCCCGCCCCAAGCCCGCCGCCCAGCCCTCGACGCCCCCGCCCCAAGCCAGCCGCCCAGCCTCCGACGCCCCCGCCCCAATCCCGCCGCCCAGCCCCCGACGCCCCCGTCCCAAGCCAGCCGCCCAGCCCCCGATGCCCCCACCCCAAGCCCGCCGTCCAGCCCCCGACGCCCCTACCCCAAGCCATCCGCCCAGCCCCCGACGCCCCCGCCCCAAGCCTGCCGCCCAGCCCCCGACGCCTCCGCCCCAAGCCCGCCGCCCAGCCCCCGACGTCCCCGCCCCAAGCCAGCCGCCCAGCCCCCGACGCCCCCGTCCCAAGCCCGCCGCCCTGCCCCCGACGCCCCCGCCCCAAGCCCACCGCCCCTGCTTCCCCTACGACACCGCGAGAGATCGAGAGAGAGAGAGAGATCGAGAGAGAGAGAGAATGAGAGGGGATTACCTTTGGGATAGAGAGAGGAGAGGACGCCGACGCCGATCACCGAAGCCGCGGGAGAGAGAGAGAGAGAGAAAGAGAGGAGAGAGAGTAAATTTGGGGGGAATACAAAAAGTTCCCCCCGCCGTTTCAATTTAAGTCTGGAACCTATATTTAGCGACGGACTAGCGACGGGTTTTAATCCGTCGCCCGTTAGTCGCTATTTTTGCTACTTTCCGACTGAATATCTGTCGCTACATAGTCGAAGAATTGTCCCGCCAATTCTTCACACAATTCCTGCCAAATAATCGACGATTGACTATCCGTCGCTATATCTCCGACACCCTAGCGACGGATGTGCGACCTTTCCTCCCCCTAAAAATAAAATAAAAAATGTAATGGATTGTCGTCGGTAATCCGTCGGCTAGTTGCCACAAAGCCGTCGCGAATGCCGACGAAAAATTTTCGTCGCTAATTTTCGATCACTAATTTACTGTATTTTGGTAGTGCATGAGCGCGCATCCCTTCAGCCGCATAAATACCCGCATTTCTGAGCCGCATGGCCCAGCTTTTCTGAGGCGCATGAGCCCATCCACCCTTGGCCGTATAGGGCCTACTTTGGCTGTTTTGTATATTTTGCGTCCTATTGATTACATTATGGCTAGAATTTCTCCCGACTTCCGACATGGAAGTGGTAGATCCTTGTGTAGGCTCCAAGAATCTTCATGTTTCACTTTAACCAGATTTCATGTGTGACTTTTATGTCACGAGAGGTCCGTGTGACTTCCTGACTTGACCATGTTCCTGACCAGATTACCTTTGTATGTGCTGGTACCTTTTCTAAGTGTGTATTGAGATACAATATTAAGTATGCACTGCGGTGCTATTTAATGAGTACACTGAGGAGTGACTCTACGTGCTAAGTAATCATTCGTGTTATATGTCAATACATGTGTACTTTCCAGCACAGTCAGGGTAATTGGTCGGCAATAGTGTCATGGTATAATGATTGTTATTTGAAGTATTACACTAAGCATGGTTCTAGATTTGGGACTCCTTGAGCCGATGTGGATTCATACTTAGGGTACCCGTACTATGGTACGACATATAAGGGGATGACCGTGTGACCACGACATACAATTCCAATACCAAGATAGGGTTAATCTAGCAACTTAAATCGGTAGAAGCATTGGGAGGGAACAGAATCCCGAGATCGTGCCATACTAGCCACCCTCGGGTCCCGTTCTGACGTGTCGGGTTGGCCGCCATGGATACAGTTTCATCTGCCTATAGTGGATGACTATATCCGACTCCCGCGTGCTATGTGTTATATATTTTAGCACGGTGGCCCTACGGGGGACCGGTGCATAATTAAAGTTCTATATGTATATGTATATTATATGGCATTGGCTAGCCCTGCTGGGTTGACACGATCTGAGGATTCCTATATTGCATTACTAGAATAATCCAAGCAAATCGTAGAAAGCTGTAGAATTTGATTGGCCGCTTGTAAGCCGACTTGTTTATGATATGTTATTTTTTGTTAGCAACTAAGGAACATGGACTATCGTGGTACGTGGTCCAACCCATGTCCTTGTTTGGTTGTTGGGTTGGGATATTGTGCTGCGATAGGCTATGGACCGAAGTCGTGATTAGAAGCCCTTTTACCTGCCCATGGTTATAGGATACATCTTATCTCGGCACGATATTGGCACCGTTTGTCCTTGTTTGTTTGTAAGGGTGTCTTATTGTCTCGATGATATGGTATAAGCCTATAACTCGTGAATCAGGCCTTATTTTACTCATTGAGTTTATCTCACTCTTTTGTGCTCCCTTGTGGTACTTGCTATTCAGGGCCTGACCCCGCTGGTTTTGTTTGGCCAGATCTTGTAGAAGCTCCAGAGGATCCAGCTTTTTACCCGAACAATGGTGTACACCAGGAGGATGGGCGCCAGGGACCATGAGTGGGTTTCTTCTTCACCGCTCTGATATCTTCTATTTTAAACATGGCGTTTAGCCACCGGTACCTGTTTAGCCGACAGTTCTGGACACTAGTTTCCTTTTGCATAATTGTAATTAAATTAGACTGCAGCTGACTATAGTTATGTACTATTGACTCTCGGAACTAGCTCATCATTTTGTATAGCTAGACTCATAAATCATTTTGATGAAGGTCGGGGACGCCTTACTGCTTTGTCTTATATGACCATTATTTTACTGCTTCTTGTTTTGATCGATTGAGACATAGATGCTCTGTGAGACCATAGAAGACTTGATTGTAGCATGCACCCCCTTGTCTCTTGACAGCCACGATCGCCGTGTGACGTTTATATACCTCATACGGTGTAACTGGGCTGGTCCGTCTCAGTATTTCGGTACTGGGGCGTGACAATGAGGGTGAAGCGGGTTGCTCATAAGCTAACTATATCTGAGAAGCTGGATTTACCACCTACAGAACGGAAGAAAGGACAGCCCACAGAGTCCCCTTCAAAGGTATATGGCATACTTTTATTTACCAATTTCAGGATTTTCCCTTATTATTTTGGTTTCCTTTGTTTGTACAGCTGGTAAAGAAGTCAAAACGGTCAAAAAAGGACTTGACTGATTGTGAGTTTGAAGTCCTCGGGGATCTTCCCGACTGCCAAGGTACCTTCTGGGTCCCAGTGCGTTTGACGGTCATGGTTGAGACCATAGCACCTTTTGAAGGCCCTCCATCGATGAGGGTTGACAGAGTGACCCAGGCTGAGGGACCATCCAAGGTTGAGGTGCCAGAGAAGGCTATCAATCTGGAAGAGGTTTCGGAGATAGGGACGACAGAGGCTACACAGATTGAGGAGTCTCCAATTGCTCCGATTGTCTCCTTTGACTACAAGCACAAAGACTTTTTGGAGTTAATGAAGGCGTACTTACCCGCCGACCTAGCGAGTACGTCTAACATGACTCATTATATGTTATTCGTCTGCATATTTTCTTTTGAATTCATTGGTTTTACAAGTGCCCCTCAAGAAGAAGCCCTTGCAGGGGTAACAAAAAATGAGCCCCTTGCGACGCCCAAGGTCAATCTTATGGCGATCGAAGGTAAGGCCAAGGAATCTATTACTGGGGTAGGAGAGACGGATAAGATTGCGGGGGACATCGATGATTCAGCCCAAGAGACTCCAACAGAGCCTTCTTCCCGTACTAATGAGGCAGCAGAGGAGGCTATCGAAGGACAAGTGAATATGGTGGCTGAGTAAGCGCCGGTTAACCCGACAGTTGAAAGAAGATCGTTGCTAAGGAAGTGGATGAGCCTTTGCCCGCTGGAAGACTATAGATAGATACTGGGGCAGAAAAATCCTCGAGTTTGGAGAGTTCTGATCCAGGGTACATCCTTTGGGGAACCACCCGCGGGGCTACCTCTGAAACGGTGGTACGGAACTAGATTATGTTGTACCTGGGACTAGTATGGCTGCTCCGGTGAAGGCCTCTATATCTTCAACAACCATGGCTGCTTTGGCTCCTATTCCCCCTTCATTGGGACCTTCCATTATACCGCCCCTGATGACGCCCATGACTATAACAGGTATAGACGACTATGCTGGGCTCATTGTCGAGATAATTTATACCATTTTTGAGGTACGGAATCACCGATATTCTAGAGCGGGGTTGTAACTTTGCTTTGGTTCAAGCTGCAGCGACACTCCAGCTGGTATCGCTCAGGTCTTTTCCTAGTTGGGAGGTGACGACCAACTTCTTGGAGGCTTCGATGGCTGAGTTGGAAGCTTGTCTTATGGAGCTTTGGGGCTAGGAAGACGACCTCTCGCCTTTGGTGCACGAGGAGCTGGACAGTTGACTGCTTAGGTAGCCAAGTACCAATTAGGTCGGGATACCCTTGCACGTGAGGTAGCCAAAATTGAGGCGAAGGTAGAGGAGCTGGGTACTGTCGATGTAACGTACCAGTCCCAAAATACATAGGACCGAGTACTTGTATATGCCAGCTGCACATATACGAAGAATACTCCAATATATGGAACCCTCATATATGTACATAAGCTGTATAATAAATCATCATAGGCCAGAATAATATAACCTAATCTCATCACAGCTCAACACAGAAGATAATAAAGTCCAGATAATAAATGAGTGTATCAAAAGATAGCCGGGTGGTCATTCCTACTCCAAACAGCTATGATAACTAGTCACAATGATCGGAGTCCAACCTCCAAAAAATAGAAAGTAAAGAGATGTAAAAATGTCCACTAAAATGTTTCAAGGAAATCAATAAGCTAGGAGTCAGCAGGAGATGCCTCGACATTAATGTAGGATGGATCCATTGCCGCTCTGTACTCCTACAGGAAGTCGTCTAATCGTGGAGAGATAACCAGGTCCTCAGAGGGTCGTAACAAGATACAGAAAAAATACCATACCATATAGACTGTGATATATAATATAAGAAAAGGTGAATACAAATATGGTGCCTGCCTGTTCTATAGTGATAATGCAGTTAAAAATAGTCCTTCAACGCATGGGCATCTGGCTCAGGTGCATGTAACTCAGGTATGGTCCTATCAGGATACCAGAGACCTCAAAACATAGCATTCCTCGAATGTCAGAGGCCAGCAGGATCAAGAATAGGAAAGTGCATAAGTGGCCCATACGTTAAGGAAGCTGTTCTCCCTACCCAATTCCTAGTAGGGTCACATCCATGACTAAAGAAACCTCTAATAACTGCCAAGTCTACTAGTATGCAATTCTATTGGCAGTTACTCCTATCCGTCGCACGCCTCATACGTATCGGTTGCCAGCCGACTACGCGAGCACGTGTCCTATATGTGACTCACAACACGTGGTAAAGCAAGTGTCAAGGCCGTATGAGATATATCGATACCTCATCAACAAAGGGGTGGCCACTAGACTAAGTCAATGTAAGAGAAACAAATAAATCGAGAAAAAAACTGATAGAGTCGCTTGCACCCAAGTGTGACTTGGAAGCACAATTTTATAATATTAACAATAAGAAATACTAAACAAAAACAACTGAAGATAAGAATATATAAATTACATAGTAAGGTGGCAATGTATCTTGCCTAGTGGTGCGAAGGTGGTAAGTCCAAGAATCACAATACCGCAAGAAAAATGTCACAATCTCCAAACAAGTCTGGATGCTAAAACAAATATCAAAAACGTACTCAGAATAAGTGATATACCTAGGGAACGCCTGTCCAAAAGTCAAATTCTGGAATAGGAGCAAAATCGTAATTTTTGGTCAAAACGATGTCCGCCGTTGGACCTGTTTTGCACCGAAACACGTACCAGTATCTATGGTCTCTAAAGTCATCAAACTTCCTGTCTACCGGTCCGGTTAGAGGAGACGAACTCAACAGTATGTCTAATTTTGGATTCCGATGAGCCGTACACAAAATTACCCGTTGGACCAGGTCGCGGGCTCGCCCAATAGGCGTTCCGATCAACCTTCTCAGAATCGGACCAAACTCGGCATACAGGACCAAAAAATCAATACGGTCCTGATGGCACAAGTTTTGCATTGATCCGACGAATGTGCACGAAGTTATGGTCAAGTTTACAAAAGGTCGATACGGGGGTATCTCGACCTATACGCACTGATTTTGTCGCACACGCGCAACAAAATCGAGTTCCGTCTGTTCCCACACGTCGTCAAAATCCATATGCTCCTTTTGATGCGTATAGTGCGTGACCATGTTGCCCAGTTTGTCGGGGTACACGTCGTATCGGTCAGTTTTTCTAAAATTTAGTTTTCTCGAAACAAGTTTTTCTTGATTTTTAACCCTGAATTGTTTTGCATTTAGTTAAGGAATTCACGAACTTATGAAAGGGATTCCGTCATTTATATGTGGTCTGTGACCATCTATATTTAATTTTTTAAAACCCATAGTATTTTATTTTGTACTAGTCTTCTAAGTTGGGGGTTGGGCGGCCACTCCACAGTTCGGTGGACAGGGTTTTTCCTCGATTTCTCGAGTGTTTAATGTCAACCACAGCCTGATTCAGTTCGAATCAATTTGTAAGGACTATAGCGGGTTAGATTGTCATCTAATAGGATCAGACAGATCAGAATTTGATGGAATACACATAGAGAATTTCAGTCGCAAAGTTCGTGCCTTGCTGTCGCCTGTTCACAGAGTAGTGCTCGGGTTGCCGAGTTTGGGTCGGTCACCGTGGTTCACGACAGCGCATGCGGCTGTGAAGGCCGGTTGTAGATGGTCATGGTGGTTCATCAGGCTCCTACGAGGGTTTGGGAATTGGAAGAAGGAGGCTGCACCCTTCGAGAATTTCTCGAAATACTCTTGCTTCCTCATGTTCGTTCGTATGGCCGAGGCCTTATGTAGGGTTTAGTTTGTCTTGATTCAATTAAGATTAGGTGATGGGTTCAGGGATTGGGTTATGATTGATTCAAATCTGGGGAGGATTGAATGTAAATCTTCCTTGAAGATTTACTCTCCCAAGTCTCAAATTTCCTTTTACATTGGACATTCGGCCCTTCATAAGTTACTGTTCATAAGAACAGTAACTGAAGGTTTTTTTTTGAAGAATACCTAATACTTATAAATCTTTAATAATCTAGTATAAGTCTAAAATATGCAATAATTTCCAAAATAATCTCTATACTTATTTTAAATATTTTATGAAATATTTTTTTACCAGTTTACTTATAATGTAAAAATATTTGTTATCCTTGAAATTTTTAATAAGGCAAAAGAAATGTAAAACAAATAAATTCACAATTAAAATACTTTATACTTCCTAAATGCTTTAATTAAGTTTCTAAGAGGATCCTAATTTACGAAATATTTCCTAAAGTTTTTTAAAAAAAAATTTACCTAAAATTGTTAACCATTCCTATAAAATATGACATACCTGTTAGATGCATCATATAATTGGTTACAAGGTTAAAATATACTAAACACAACAAAAATATAAATTTAAAATCAGAGGGTTTACATTTGTATTTTGTAAAATCCCCTCCTTCCTATTTTTCTAGGGTTTCTACAAACATGACACGGACACGGCGGCATGAACACTTCATTGAATTTGTACACGTTGTGCTAGGTGGAAGGCATTAAATCCTAGGTGTAGTTTTGTGTTGTTTTTGTTTGACATATATATATTCAAAAAATTATTTTTTCTTTATTAGGAATATTGTTATCTCTGATCCTCTTGATAGTTTAAATTCGTGTTGATTGTTGGGGGAGTTGGACTCCCATTTGATCAATATTTTTTTTCATATTTATTGCTCAAGAAGAGAAGTCATATTAGGAACAACCATACATGGACCACGAAGTAGTTTATTTAGAAGGATTAAGTGTTGCATCGGCATGTTAAGGAGTTAGCAATGATATATATATATATATATATATATATATATATATATATATATATATATATATATATATATATACAAACACCTCATTTATTCATACGGCAAGAAGTGTTACAAAGGGAGAACATAAAAAGAGCAATAATTAAAGAGTAGGCATCTCCACATGAGAGAACCGAGTCATCTCCTTCTTCACTTGACGACGAACTTCTGCAATGAGATGCATCAAGGAGAAAGTGTAAGCTTCATACCGCCACTTATTACGATTTTTCCATAGCACCCAACATATAGTGCCTACCAAAATCTGCTTGACATGCTTCTGTCTTCTTCTCCACCAACATTGTAGCCTCTGCAGTATACCAGCCCTATTGGATCGAACTCCAGCCACTAATTGAAAGTATTGCCACACCGAAGAAGCCAAATCTCCCTTACCGAAGACATGAAGAACAGTCTCGCTAGCCCGATTAGAACAACAATGACAGGCCGAAGCCATAGAGAAACCCAGCTTTTGAATATTATCATATGTTGGCAGCTTATTGAAGATGATCCTCTATAGTAGTATGGACCATTTAGTCGGTATACATTTGCTCCAAATATTTTTAAAATAAGCCTGCTGAGGGAATTGAACTCTGTTGGTGATGATACATATAAGAAAAGAATATATATATATATATATATATATATATATATATATATATATATATATATATATATATATATATATATATATTTTAAGCAAAATCCTTCCACTTTATTCATAAAAGGCGCAAAATGCCGAAGCCTTTACAAGAGACACCTCCGATAGGAGGGGAAGACAGAAGGAAAAGAAACTACACAACAAAACACGGTCGAGTTCCTCGCAACATCAAGAAAGCGTCAATGCCCAAAAAACCTGGAGACCGTTGTTGCAAACCTTGCTAACTTTATATACTTGATAAAGGATTCGCGGATGAGCTGATCGGTCGAGAATTGATGGCCCTCATATCTAGATTTGTTCGTGTTCTTCCAAATGACCCACGTGATAGCGGCTGCGAGGATCTGATGTCCGTAGGAAGCATTGCCCCCATTGGACCAGGAGGTCGTTGAAGCCCCTTCTACACAATGCTTGACTGAATCTACGGGATAGGGTGTCCCAAGCCTTGGCCGCAAGATCTCCGTGACGGAGGATGTGCTCTTCCGTTTCCTGTTGTCTCTCCCTGCAGTAGTGCCAAGCTGAAGCCAAACTGAAGCCGATGTTGTTGAGGTTGTCGGTGGGGAGTTTTCGTCTAATGGCCCTCCATATGAGAAAAGACTATTTTTTAGAAATGCAGTTGTGCCAGAAGAGACCTAAATTTGGGAAAGGAGTGCCTGGGCCGCGGGCTAGGCATCTGGCGGAGGCCGCTGAGAATGTGTCGTTGGCGGTGATAGACCAAAGCAGGTTGTCTGGAATGTCTGTGATCTTCGTGGTGTGAGCTGAAGACGGATAAATGGCTCGGACAAGCTACGACCATGCCGGATGCGATGCCAAGCTGCGGAGGATCGGCAGTTGGAGGTCGCGTTGGATGCGTGAGTGTGTTTAAAATATCTGGCCTCCATGAAGCGAGTCCAAAGATTCCTACCAACCCGGAGTTTCCACCACAGCTTCATGGAGAATGCATCGACGATGTTGCCAGCCGATCGAAACCAAGGCCGCCATCTTCCATGGATTTAGCCATGATTTCCCAGGTGGCCCAATGGTGCTTGTCCTTGCCATCGTTGTGTCCCCAGAAGAAGTTGGAGAAGAGGTGCTCGATGGTAGTTAACACTTTTTTGGGTGGGGAGCAAGGCGCTAGAGTGTAAACGGGAATGGATGTAAGGACATGTTTGATCAAAATCATTTTGTCCCCTGGGGATAGCGTAGCGTTGTGCCACCCTTCGAGTTTTCTTCTGATTTTACTCACCAGACTGTCGAAAATGCTCGCGGTGGACCTCCCGTACACCAATGGACAATCGAGGTAGGTGAACGGCGAGTAAGCGACGGCGAAAGATGTGATATTGGAGAGTGTGGCAGTGTGATCCCACTTGGAATTGTGGTAGACGTATATCACACTTTTGTTAGGGTTGACCCATTGACCGAAACATGATGTGTACCTTGCAGCGTGTTGTGGATAGCTTGTACGGATACGATGTCTTCAGATGAGAAGATGAGAATATCGTTCACATAAGCAAGGTGGATGATGATCAGACAGCCGCTAGTGGTGTAGAAGTGGTAAAAGTTAGGTGTTGTAGCCAACTTGTTCAGGTTTCTACTGAGGGCTTCCACTGTAATGATGAAGATGGAGGATGATAGTGGGTCTCCTTGCCTGACGTCGCGACTGGCTTTGAAAAAACCTTCGGGTTGCCCGTTTGATCATCGTGGAGAACCAGGTTTGCTTATCGATCTCCAACCATTGTTGGTCCAAATTTTGGAGAAGCCAAAGGCTCTGAAGACCCAAATCATGAATTGCCAGTCGAGTATGTCATAGGCCTTTTCCATATCCAGCTTAATAATTATGTTCCCACATCTAGCTGGAAGCTTCATGCACGTAACCAACTCATGGGCAAGCATGATGTTATCCTGGATGTTCCTGCCCGACACGAAGCCGCTCTGATCTTGAAAAATAATTCTGGGAAGGAGATCAGTCATCCGAGTAGCGATAATCTTGGATATGATTTTATTGGTGAAAGTGCACAGGCTGATCGGTCGGAAGTCTTTGAATGTTTCTGGATTCTCCTTCTTGGGAATGAGGATCATGTTAGCACATAAAATAGATCTAGGATACCTGGCACCTTGAAAGTAGGCAATGGCCGCCTCGAGAAGATCAGCTTTGATAATGTCCCAGCATGTACGAAAAAAGTTTTCCATAAACCCGTCCGGTCCAGGGGCGCTATGCTCGTTGAGGGCCCAAATCGCTTCCTTGATATAATGTTCGGTAGGGAGGGCTTCTAGTCTTGCATTGTCGTTATCTTCGACGAGATATGGGATCTTCGCAGGAGTTCTGCGTCTCTGGTAATTGTGTCCTTGGTGAATAACTAGGAATAGAAGCTGGAAGCTGCCAATTGGATGCTCCAGTGGTCCTTTAGGATATTTTCTTTATCGTCGGTGATCTGGTACAGGGCAAGCTTCTGCCTATGGCCCTTGACACTGGAGTGGAAGAATTTGGAGTTTTTTTCGCCCTCGCTGTCCCAAGTGAGTCTGGCTCTCTGTTTCTAAAATTCTGTTTCGGTCCGCATACAGAATTTAAGAAGGTTTCTGGTGATGTTTAAAGCAGATCAGGTTTCAGAGGATCTGTTGGCCGCGTATATGGCTTATGTTTTGGTCACATCGTCTTCCGCTTCTCTCACCGCCTAGAAAATGTCCCCGGATGCTTGTTTACTCCAAGCCGTGAGGGCTTTCTTGAAGTGTGAATGTTTGCTCCAGAAATTGAGAAAGTGGAAGTGCTTCCTCTTCTGGTTCGATTTTTTGCTGATCTCGATGAGTAGGGAAGAGTGGTCTGATTCGGTGGAGTTGAGGTACGAGAGGTTGGTGATGATATCCAAATCGTTCCATGTAGAATTGAAAAGGGCACGGTCCAGGCGGGAGTATTGCCTGTGGGAGCCCTCTTGCATGTTGCACCAGGTGAAAGTACTTCCGCTGAACTGGAGGGAGGATAGGTGGGCATTGAAGATGAAGGTGCTAAAGTCTAGCATAGCCGATGGGAGGGTGGCCGGCCGCCAGATTTCTCTTCCTGACAAGTGACTACCTTGAAGTCCTCGACACAGATCCAGGGTTTGTTACTGGGGTTGAGCTGAAGCAGTTCTTCCCAGAGGTTTCTTCGTTCAGGAATATCGTAACTGCCGTGAACTGCAGACAAAAGCGAGAGGGTCCTGAGAATAGGGTGATCCACCCAGCAAGTGAGGGACTGGGCCAAGTCATGGATCATATCCAGTTTCACATCGTTGGAGAAGAGGATCCAAATGTCATGGCAGCTAGCTAGCGCCTGATGAAATCCGAGCTGAAGCTTAATAGATTAAAGTTTGTTGGAGGGAATTTTAGGTTCGATGATCACCAAGATGTCAGTTTTGTGAGTTTTCTTGAGACTGATTAATCTTTTCTTGGTTAGTTTGTTAGCAAGACCTCTGACATTCCAAGGATAGGATGTTAAGCATTGAGGTTACTTTTTTGTGGGAGTTTGTTTAGCTTGGTGATCGACCTGGTGGTACGACCAGCTGTCTCCTTACTTATGTCTATGAGTTGAGTTTTTGGTTCGGGTGTGGGCTTTTCGGTTCTCTTGCTGGCGATTAAAATGGCCTCCTTCGAGGTAAGAGTGTGGGTATCTCCCATCGTGTCAATCGAGACACTCAGGGTGCTGCCAGTGGAGAGGATACCGGCGTCAAGAACTTGTTGAGCTCCGTCAACCGATGCTTGACCCAGGATGGTTAAGGAGTCCGCTCTGAAGCTGTTTTTCGGGATGACCTATTCCAGGTTTGTTAAGGGATCTTTGCTTATGTTGTCTACCAGACTAGATGTGGGGCGAGTGATTGGGGAGGTGGAAATCGTCACGAGTTGTGGGTTCTCCTCCGTGAACGGGGTTGTGGTTGTCTTTTCTAGGGCATTCACCGCTTCGCTATTGTAGACGGGTTCAAGTTGGATGTCGCTTTTGGATAGGGATTCGTCATCTTGGACCTCATCCTCTGAAGTTTAGGCAAGGCTGTCATATTTGTTGGTTAGGGAGATGGCTAGGTGGTTGGATGGGCCGATTGTTTGGACTGGACGGGTCTTATCTTGGGGTTCGTTGTGGTCGGGACTGTCTTCGAATCTGATGTAGGAGTTGGGTTGAGGGGGGTGGCGGCGATTGGTGGGTTTGTTGGTCGATTTATCAGGGGCCGACTTATGACTGCCTCTCCACTTGAGCTCTGGGTGAGCATGATAGCAGTCCATTAAGGAATGACCATGATTACGGCAATGCTTGCAATAGATGATATTGTTGTCGTAGATGATTCATTGTGAGAGGATCTTGTTGTCAAGCGATATTTGGATGTGGTCTGGCAGGTCTTTCGAGATGTCTAGTTCCATGCAAATCTTGGCATAGTTCCTCTTGGAGAGGTTGTGAGTTTCTGCTGCTAATGCCACGAACGTTCCGAAGGAGCTGGCTATCATGTTCAACGCAGCGGGGGAGAAACAAATGAGGGGCAAGTTCAGGAAGGTGACCCATACAGAGATGGTCGTCGAGTCTTCATGAGGATTGAAGTCCGGGGTCAATTTAGCAATTTTCATGGAAATGCTATCAATCTTACTTGTGTCTCTGGCCCACACATTAATGTGGTCGCTAGGCGAGGAGAGGTGGAGAAAAAGGTGCCTTGGATCTATGGGGGCGACCTGGTACTCATACTTGAGGCCCCATCTCATAATCACTTCCTGGACTCTGGACAGCTTCGGGCATCCGCTCGAGAACTGGAGGACTAAGGTGAAGGGGAACGAAGCGGCTAGGGACGAGATCTCTGAAGAAGAGAAAGAAACTACGATCCTTGGAGCTTCAGATCCAGGCACTTCAGGGGAACGCACGAATATGATCTCTGGCAGCTCAATGGCGGTTAGATCCAGGAGTTTCTTAAAAGAGCGGTCGAGGCAGAGCTTATCGGCGAAAGATGGGGCAGAGAAAGGGATGGGGGGACAGGAAGGATAGGGAAGGGTAGAAGGGGGTGGAGAGGATGGGGGCAGGGGGAGGGGGGCGGATGGTTGAGGGGGAGGAGGAAGGAGAGTGGGAGAGGGAAAGGGGTGGAAGGCTGGGACCCGGAGGGCTGCAGGGGGGGAAGCAGGTGCACCATGGCAAGTAGGTCGTCTGGGAAGGAGCAGGGCACCGCCGGAGGAGAAGGGGGCCGGGTGGAAGCATGAGAGGTCGCATGAGGTTCTGAAGAGGCCATATGGGGATCCGAACTTACCAAAGGGGCCACGTGGGTGGATACCGCAAGAGAAGCAGCAAGAGGATCCGAGGGGGCTGCAGGAGAGGTGGCCGCAAGGAAGGAGGTGGCCGCATGGCAGGAGGTGGTCGCATGATAGGAGGCCGTATAAGAGGAAGCCGTATGGAAGGAGGTGGCCACATGGAAGGGGGTGGCCGCATGAGAGGAGGCCGCGTGGGAGGAGGTGGCCGCATGAGAGGAGGCCGCATGGGAGGAGGTAGCAGCATGCGAGGAGGTGGCCACATGGAAAGAGGTGGCCGCATGAGAGGCCGCTAGAGAGGTGGCCGCATAAGCTACGGCAGGATGGGAAGAAGCCGCAGAGACTATCACGGGGGAAGAAACATGGGGAAAGTGGGCCGCATAGGCCACAGGCAGGGAAGAGCTGGCCACATAAGAAAGCTTTGAACGGAAGAAGGCTGCGGGAGGGAGAGAGACCATATAAGCCTCCCCAGAGAGGGGGGAGGCCACATAAGCCTCCTCAGAAAGGGTAGAGTCTACTAAACTAGTCTCTCGATCACTCTTGAGAGTCGGGGCCAAAGGTAGCAAATCCTTCTTCAGATCCATGGTGAGTAGGACATGCATCCTCAGGGATAACATCTGTAATATTTCAACAGGTCCAGTCAGGACAGGAACGAATACATCTCATCAAGTAAATCCAAGTAAATGACGAAAACATAAAACAATTATAGACAATTATATTAATGAAGCATGGAAATTTGAGACAGTTTAAGATGTAAATCTATAGTAAAAGAACAAGGAAAGTAAAAGTTGTGAAACAGAATACCAAGTCAATGAAAACTGTAAATAAAAGCTAGCTGAACTAGAATAATGTGATATGAGTCTAGTGGTACAATATATGTCAAGTGTGATTCCATTCAATGATCCAAGTAGGGTGATTCTTGTAATGGTTCTTGTGATGATTCTAGTACAGATTCTTGTGGTGATTCTAGTTAAGATTCTAGACAATACTCACAGTGTGTTTTAAAATACTAAGATCGACATATAAACGGCTAGGGGTAATTCGACACATCACACACTGGCCAAGTGTGGGATGGCTATCGTTCTTGTATAATTCACAGGGAGGTGGTTTGAGTATTTAGGAATGTTTACATGTCTACTCAAGTATTTTCCCGTCCGACAAATATGAGTGAATCCATAACACGACACGTAAATCGAGAATAAATCTAGCCAGAACATGAAGGTGCTTGTAGGTGATTCTTGTAGTGGTTCTTGTAATAGAGGCTAGATAATAAGGTATGTGGGTCGTATACATGAATTCCAGAAAATATCAATTCGTGTTTGTAACCGAGAATCAGATAGAACTGACTAAAACTGAAATATAGAATTCGACAAGTAAATGAAAGAACTATCAGAAAATGTACTCGATGTTTAACTGATCTGGAGTGATTTAAACCTATTTAAGGTAACCACAAGTCACAACATGGTCTAACATATTATAAGAAAGGGCTACAATGCAATTCAACATGCTTCCAAGTCCTTCTAGGTCAAAGTCAACCTTAGTCAACTTTGGTCAAACCTGGTCAACTCTGGTCAATACTAAGTCAACTAGTCCATTTACTAATTTTTTGGTCACACACAAGTTTACAAGTCATTCCGAGTTCGTTTGAGTCGATTCGGAACAAGTTTGACCCAAAGTTGACTTTTCTCAATTTGGTCAACTTGTCGGTCAACTCGACTAAACTTGGCTCATTGGGTTGATCCTAATCTGTCCCAATACCCTATGGTTACATTCATAATCAATACACATACATATAGGTATATTCACATTCATTAAGGTAATATATATATATATATATATAAGTCCCCAACTCATTTCACACTCAAAACTATATTACACACACACACACACACACACACACACACACACACACACATACACACACACACACACACACACATATATATATATATATATATATATATATATATATATATATATATGTAAAATATATATATATATATATATATATATATATATATATATATATATATATATATTTATATATATATATATATATATATATATGAAAAACCCAAATATACTTGAAAAAGGCAAACACATAAGTAATAATCCCACGGATCACTTCCCGCAAGTCCAAAATATTATATATAAGTTAACAAGTCAGAAAATATCGATTAAAAGTCGAAGAATCAAGATATCACATTTCTATTCAAAATATTGAACCCGAAAAATTCAATTTCGAAAAAATGACCCAAATCACAAAATACTCAACAAAAAATCACGAAACTCGGCAAGCATGTTAGTCTCGACATACTGACGTTCTCGGGCACTCACAGAGTCGAAACCGTATCCATGTCGTGTCCAGAGAATGCGTATCGGAAAACCGATTTCACGTGTCAAGAGCGCGTATATCGCTCGATTGAGCACCACACGCACAACGAGAAGCCTCGTGCTCGTGCATACAACTAGGTAGGGTCCCAAGGTAGGGCTAGGACATGCTGACATGATACCATGTCGCGCTTACGTGATACAGCAAACCGCGAACAGCCACGCGGCTTGCGCACGCGTGCGGGTGCGTGTGTGCCCGTGGGCGCGTGTCGAGCCTCGTGGCTCACGATCCGAGCCACGCTGCAACTCAGGATCGGGTCCTTGGGTAGTCTAAGTATAGGGCTACATGCTCTTGATCCTGGAACGGGTCTTCAATGCGCCGTGTCCGCGTACGAAGGCCGTGTCCGTGGCAAATTTCAGCCACGTGCACTTTGTGGGCTGACCGGTGCACGTTGGATTTCTCCGCGCTCGTTCGACGAAACGTCGTGGAATTTTACGGGCTTATGGGAAGAGGTTACCCCTATATGCTCATAAAAGTTTAGACGAGACAGAGCTCTGTGCGTCGACTTATGACGCACAAACAGTAGGGCATGCACGGGACCGTACACAAGATCTCGTGCACGCGTGTCCGTGTCCGTTCGGATGCCAAAATCGTGTCAATTTATGATCCGTCTTCACAAAAGTTGTTACAAATCATATAAGGAAGGATTTCGTAAAAACAGAATAAAAAATTAACACTTTTTAGTTCTAAGTGGCATTTTGTCGAACACGTGTAACGTGAGACCGATACGTGTCCGATACCGCTATCAAACGAAACCAAAATCCTACCAAACTTTTTAAACAAATCAAGGGTGCCTATATGGATCCAATAATGAAGAAAATTTAGTAGAAACAAACGTAGATCGAGATTTACCTATTGAGAGTCAGAATCTCAATAAAAAAAATTCCCCGAGCCCATAGTCGGCCGATTTCTCCCAAGTAAATGCCTCCTCCTCCTTGCTAGCAGTACTCCAGCAAATCCACCTCTTCCCAACGAGCACAAAAAAATTTGTTTAAGGTGAAACGGACTCCGGATGAGAAATCTAGGGTTTTTGGAGAAAGGGAAATTAGGGTTTACTCTATGGAGGCTATGAGTTTCTACGAATGAGAGAGGGGGGGCTGCTTGTGGCCGGCCATGATAGGGGGTGTTAGGGTTGGGGTTTGCACATTGGCCAAGTACTCTATGAGTTGCTAAAAGGCCCATGTCAAAAAGGGTTAAAAAGGCCTATGTAAAAATGATTTTAAATCATTAATTCATTGCCAAAAATAAAATAAATTCAGAAATTAATTCTATAGGTCAACAAAAATTCTAATTATCATATTAGGCTTTTAATGAAGGGTGACTTATGCTACTCAAAACACCAATCAAGCTACAAGCATCACATTAATTAATAAATTAATAAAAAAATTCAAATGAATACATAATGACTAAAATACCCCTAAATTAAAATTGTGGTGGTTACAAATCTACCCCCTTAGAAAAATTTTGTCCTCAAAATTTAAGATGGTTGCACTTCTTCTAGGTTAAACCCCCGACAATCAAAGTCAAAAAAATTATATATAAAACATGTAAAATATGGTCCTACTGGTCGTAATTCACAGTCTCGAACAGGGTTACTATACTATCTAGCACATCACAAGATTATTCTGACAGGTACTAATGAAATCGCACAATAAGAAGGGAAAAAAGGATAGAAAAGATATACCTGCTAACCCATCACCTGCAGCATCGGTCTCCTCGACCCTCAGTGCAAAAACTCCACCCCTCTGGTATTGGGTATGGCGCTGTGCTATAGGTGGCCTAGCTTCCTCTCTCTGACCCTGTGCTCCACCAAGTGGGTGTGCCGAGGGATAATCCTTTATCTGGTGAGCTTTGGATCCACAAAATAGGCAAACTTTCAACCTCCTCCTACAAGACTCCCAAATGTGTCCCGGCTTCTTGCAGTAGGCACAACTCTGCATCCTCTGATCCTGACTTTGAGGCTGATGATGTCCCTGCTGAACCCGAGCTAGTGTCTGCATCTGCTGAGGCTGGTGTACTAACTTCTGCAAACAGTGACGCTTTCCACTCCCACTGGCCCCTCCTGAATCATCTCGAATCCTCTTGGACTTGAGCTCCAAGTCATCATCTCCTGCCATAGCTCCCAACAGAATCTCCTTAAAAGTAGCATTTCTGTTGCTCTTGGTCAAGGACTTGACTTCCATAACCAAGCCCTTTCTGAACCTCCAAGCCTTCGCTGTCTCGCTAAGGCCCTCCAAAAATCTGCCCAGGCAGCATAACTCTCTAGCATACTCTTCTACTGTCTGGTTCCCCTGAACCAGGTTCTTGAACTGCGTCTCCAAAGCGCCAAGTACTGTATCGGAGAAGAACTTCTCCTTGAAAAGCTTCTTAAAGGCCTCCTAAATCTGCCTCTCTGTACCAATGATGTGGTCGGTCTGGTACCATATACGGGCAAGGTTCTGCATCTGGCTGCCCGCTGCCTCTATCTGGAGCCGGGCTGGTATCTCCGCAAGGCAGAAGATCTCCTCTATGTGCTCGATTCAGTCGTCCGCATAAAGGATACCCTCCGTACCCTTGAAGTCTCACGGATGCATCTTCTGGAATTCCTGAATGCCCGGTGTCTTCGGCTGGTATGGCTGAATCTGCCCTCCCTACGACTGGGCAGTCACCTTCTCCACTGCTACCATGGCTAGCTGATGGGCATTGTCAATGCCCTGTCTCATATCCTCGGCCTGGCTCCGCTAAGTCTCTATCATCTGTTGTATGAAGGCGAAAAACTGTGCCATATCAACTGTCCCCTGAGGCGGTGGTGTTAGCATCCCCTGAACTCCTGGGATAGTGCTCAGAACCGGTGGAGGAGCACCCTAAAAGCTGTAGACGCTTCCACCTGAGCTGGAACAAGAGGTGCTGCGGTCCTAGGGTCCTGCTGAGTCAGACGAGAAGTGGCAGACCTCTCAGTGGTATCCCTTAGGCCAGAGCATTATGATCGTGTCTTAACCATCCTGAAGACAGATCAAACAAAGAATCAATTACTGAGAAGGAAGCGATATAATCAAAGGAGGACAGTTATTTCAAAATAAGGCAATTATCAGCAAGAATGTGTAGATGGCACAAATTAGATCAGAATTTTTTTCTAAAGGTGATTGAGTACCTCTCCACTAATGCCTATTTCTTAGTTCCTATCGCAGGCTCTTAGCAGTACAACTAAGTCGTCGTACTACCACGATATCGTAATAATACGAATCTTGACCTGCATGGGCCACCACTAAAAATGTGTCACAACCCGCACCCAGTATAAGGGTACAAGCGTAACTATGCCCAGCCTACGCCATGGAATCGGTGGTAGAACGCTGTTCTAGGTCACTATCTAAACTAA
Organism: Iris pallida; assembly: GCA_029216955.1. Taxonomy (NCBI): domain Eukaryota; kingdom Viridiplantae; phylum Streptophyta; class Magnoliopsida; order Asparagales; family Iridaceae; genus Iris; species Iris pallida. The sequence goes on along the minus strand of JANAVB010024400.1, from coordinate 18,113,366 downwards.
CTCACGCAATTATATAATGTACTTGTCTTAAATCCCAACTCCGAACAGAGGATAAGTACAGAAATAATATAACTCAATCACAGTCTAAGTACGATAGGATAACATAGAATTTTATAACTAAAAGAAACAATAAGGACTACTAAATTATAGTATCTCAAAACAACTCAAAATAAGTCAACTCTCAAATTATTACAATTCAAGTTCCAGTAAAGAAATCTAAAATAGTCTACTAAACTAATCTCCCGATCACTCCTGAGAGTCGGGGCCAAAGATAGCTAATCCCTTTCCAGATCCATAGTAAGTAGGACATGCATCCTCAGGGCTAACATCTGTAATATTTCAACAGGTCCAGTAAGGACAGGAACGAATACATCTCATCAAGTAAATCCAAGTAAATGACGAAAACTATAAAACAATTATAGACAATTATATTGATGAAGCATGGGAATTTGAGACAGTTTAAGATGTAAATATATAGTAAAAGAACAAGGAAAGTAAAAGCTGTGAAATAGAATACCATGTCAATGAAGTCTGTAAATAAAAGCTAGCTAAACTAGAATAATGTGATATAAGTCCAGTGGTACAATATATGTCAAGTGTGATTCCATTCAATGATCCAAGTAGGATGATTCTTGTAATGGTTCTTGTGATGATTATAGTAAAGATTCTTGTGGTGATTCTAGTAAAGATTCTAGACAATACTCACAATGTGTTTTAAAATATAGAGATTGACATGTAAATGGCTAGGGGTAATCCGACACATCACACACTGGCCAAGTGTGGGATGGCTATCATTCCTATATAATTCACAGGGAGGTGGTTCGAGTATTTAGGAATGTTTACATGTCTACTCAAGTATTTTCCCGCCCGACAAATATGAGTGAATCCATAACACGATACGTAAATCGAGAATAAATCTAGCCAGAACATGAAGGTGCTTGTAGGAGATTCTTGTAGTGGTTCTTGTAATAGAGACTAGACAAGTAAGGTTTGTGTGTCGTATACATGAATTCCAGAAAATATTAATTCGTGTTTGTAACCGAGAATCAAATAGAACTGACTAAAACTGAAATATAGAATTCGACAAGTAAATGAAAGAACTATCAGAGAATATACTAGCCTGACAATCTGAGCTGCTGATGAGAATGTGTAACTGAACTGGAGTGATATAAACCTATTTAAGGTAACCACAAGTCACAACATGGTCTAACATATTATAAGAAAGGGCTACAATGTAATTCTACATGCTTCTAAGTCCTTCTAGGTTAAAGTCAACCTTGGTCAACTTTGGTCAAACCTGGTCAACTCTGGTCAATACTAAGTCAACTAGTCCGTTTACTAATTTTTTGGTCACACACAAGTTTACAAGTCATTCCGAGTTCGTTTGAGTCAATTTGGAACAAGTTTGACCGGAAGTTGACTTTTGTCAACTTGGTCAACTTGTCGGTCAACTCGACTAAACTAGGCTCATTGGGTCGATCCAAGAGCCAATGGTTTAAGCAAAGGGTCAAGAGAGCTGCGTACGCTCAAAAGTCACGCACGCATGAGGGCTGCGTACGTTCAAAAGTCACGCATGCTGGAGCTGCGTACGAACAAAAGTCACGCACGCATGAGCTGCGTACGAACAAAAGTCACGCACGCAGGAGAGCTGCATACGTGAAAAGTCACGCACGTAGGAGAGCGGCATACGTGAAAAGTCATGCATGCCAGAGAGCGGCATACGTGAAAAGTCATGCACGCCAGAGAGCGATATACGTGAAAAGTCACGCACGCCAGAGAGCGGCATACGTGAAAAGTCACGCACGCCAGAGAGCGGTATACGTGAAAAGTCACGCACGCCAGAGAGCAGAATACGTGAAAAGTCATGCACGCCAGAGAGCGGCATACGTGGAAAGTCACGCACGCCAGAGAGCGGCATACGTGAAAAGTCACGCACGCCAGAGAGCGGCATACGTAGTCACGCACGCCAGAGAGCGGCATACGTGAAAATTCACGCACGCCAGAGAGCGGCATACGTGAAAATTCACGTACGCCAGAGAGCTGCGTACGTGCAAAAGCACGCAAGCAGAGAGCTGCGTACGTATAAAAACACGCACGCAGGGTCTGGGTCTTCTTCTCCATGGCTGAAAAGAAGCTCCAATGGCTCCAAAACTTCAAGGCATCACAACTTGGCCATCCGGACTCCGAATCCAGATTTTCAAAGTTCTAACCAGGATAGAATTAAACTCTCTTCCACATGGAAATATCAAAACCCATAAAAATCTAACTTAAATAGATCAAAACCATATAAAACCAAAAATAGAGAAAACTTAGATCTAGGACAAAAGAGACTCCAAATCACAAAATACTAAGTTCTAATATTGATTACCATGTCCTAATCTAGCAAATGGACAAATAAAAGAGGGTTCTCATGTGGTGGCAAGGTGCACTTGCCTATGGTGGGTGTTGTGTTGAGGAAGGAGAAGAGTGTTGTGTAGAGAAAGGAGAAGAAGAAATTAATGGAGGTTTATGAGGAGAGAGAAAAAGTTGGTAGAGTTTTAAAGAGGGTAGGATGTGGTATGTTGAGGGTGGAGCATAGGCTAAGGTGATCCAATACATATTAAACCAAACCAAACCAACCCAATCCAAACCAATTAAAACCGAGCTATGCTAAAACCCAAAATACGAGAAATACTAAAATTTCCACAAGTTAAGAAAAATAAAAATACATGCCAAAATCTAGATACGAGTATAAATATGAAATATTGGGAATACGGAAAGTGAGGGTGACAACTCTACCCACCTTAAAAGAATTCCGTCCTCAGAATTTAATCAAGGAGCTAGAGATTGTCACGACAAGTCACATTAAGCACAGGCAAGTTACACTAAGCAGTTCAATCATACAATCATACAATGCAAGCAAGGAAGGGAAAATATAAGGCATAAGAAAGACATTATACCTCACGAGCCAAACAGGTAGGGATATCGCGATCGGATGTCGTCCTCACGCTCCCACGTTGACTCACCTAGAGAGTGATGACCCTAAGCAACACGGACTAATTTAATAGTCTTGTTCTTGAGTGTCTTTTCCCTTCGGTCCAATATAGACACGGGCCTCTCCTCATACGAAAGGTTGGTACCAATAACCAATTCCGAATGGTCTAGGATGTGGCTCGGGTCCGGAATATATCGTCATAATTGGGACACATGGAATACATCATGCACCCCACTTAGCGACGACGGAAGAGCGAAATGATAGGATACATCTCCTACTCGCTCTAGAATATCGAACGGCCCTATATACCTAGGACTAAGCTTTCCCCGTACGCCGAAGCGAATGACGTCGCGGTTAGGCGAGATCCTAAGGAATACATGGTCGCCGACAGCAAATTCTAAGAGACGCCGGTGAGCATCGGCCCAATGGCGCTGGCGGTCCTCGGCAACTCGGAGGTGATCTCTGACCTTCCTGACCACTTCAACCGTCTGGGAAATCAATTCGGGTCCGAGCATCTGCCTCTCCCCGACATCGTTCCATGCTAGCGGGGATCTGCACTTCCTGCCATAAAGAGCCTCGAAGGGTGCCATCTGGATACTGGCCTGATAACTGTTGTTGTACGAGAATTCTACCAGGTGCAGATGATTCTCCCATGAACCACCGAAGTCAAGGGTACAGGATCTCAATATATCTTCAAGGGTCTGGATTGTGCGCTCTGACTGACCATCCGTCTGCAGGTGATAAGCTGAGCTGAATTGAAGTCGAGTCCCCAAACTCTTCTGCAAGCTGCGCCAAAAGTGTGATGTGAATCTTGAATCCCTGTCCGAGGTGATGCTGACTGGCACACCGTGAAGCCTGACGATCTGCCTGAGATACATCTCTGCTAACTGAATCGTCGACTGTCCAACTCTGAATGGGAGAAAGTGTGCCACCTTGGTAAGCCTGTCCACAATTACCCAAATAGCATCTCTGCCGGCCGAAGATCTGGGCAATCCGGTCACGAAATCCATGGTTATATGCTTCTATTTCCATTCTGGGATCGGTAAGGGTTGAAGAAGTCCAGCGGGCCTCTGATGTTCAGCTTTAACCTGTTGGCAAACCAAACACCGAGAGACAAACCGGGCTATCTCCCTCTTCATGCCATTCCACCAGAAATGCTGACGAATATCACGGTACATCTTCGTACCACCCAGATGAATAGAATATTGTGAACTGTGGGCTTCTGCCATGACTTCCTGTCTGATATCTCCACTGGGTACACAAAGATGAGTGCCGTGCCGAAGTGTACCGTCTTCATGGATACATAACTCTGGCCTTCTTCCTGCTTCACACTCTGCTCTGAGTCGCTGGATCTTGGAATCTGTTGACTGTGCCACCCGGATTCTCTCAACTATGCTGGACTGAACCTGTAGACTGGCCATCAATGCCACGCTGGTTGGAAGAACCACTTTAATTCCCATCTTCTGAAGATCTGCCAATAATTCTGGTTGCGCCGTCAGGAAATAAACTCTGGCTCTCCTGCTCAATGCATTTGCTACAACGTTAGACTTTCCGGGATGATACTGCAAATCCACATCATAGTCCACCAGTAGCTCGAGCCATCTTCTCTGCCACATATTAAGGTCCTTCTGGGTGAAAATATACTTCAGGCTCTTATGATCAGTAAAGATCTCCACTCTATCTTCGTACAAGTAGTGTCTCCACAACTTCAAGGCAAACACTACCGCCGCCAATTCCAAGTCGTGGGTCGGGTAATTCTTCTCATGATCACGTAGTTGACGTGACGTATAAGATATTACCTTCCCATGTTGTATCAAAATACACCCCAATCCTCTGTCTGAAGCGTCGCAATAAACAGTGAATCCTCTGGTCCCATCTGGAAGGGTGAGAATGGGAGCCGTTATCAAACCTCGCTTCAACTTTTCAAATGATTCCTGACACTCTGCTGTCCAAACAAACGGCACATCCTTGCGGGTCAACTGGGTCATCGGTGCTGAAATCCTTGTGAAATCTGAAACGAATCGCCGGTAGTAGCCGGCCAATCCAAGGAAGCTGCGAACCTCTGCCACTGAGCTGGGTACCGGCCATGACTCGATAGCCACAATCTTCCGGGGATCCACTTCCACTCCTCCTCGGGTAATGATGTGACCCAAGTATGAAATGCGATCGAGCCAGAACTCGTATTTACTAAACTTGGCGTACAACTGATGCTCCCTAAGCGTCTGGAGGATGACTCTGAGATGCTGCTCATGCTCTGCTTCACTCTTGCTATAGACCAGGATGTCATCTAGGAACACGATCACAAATTGATCCAAGTAAGGCATAAAAATACGATTCATGAGGTCCATGAATACCGCCGACGCATTGGTCGCTCCAAAGGGCATAACAAGGAACTCCCAATGTCCATACCTCGATCTGAATGCTGTCTTCGGGATGTCCTGCTCTCTGACTCTGATCTGGTGGTATCCCGACCGCAAGTCGATCTTCAAAAACACCGAAGCCCCTCTGAGCTGATCAAACAAGTCATCTATCCTCGGAAGAGGGTATCTGTTCTTGATTGTCATCGAATTCAAGGTACGATAATCAACATATAGCCTGGACGTACCATCCTTCTTTTTTATAAGAAGCATCGGGGCTCTCCAAGGTGATCCACTTGCACGGATGAATTCCTTGGTCCTCAGTTCTTCAATCATCTTGTACAAAATCTCCAACTCTGAAGGCGCCATCCTGTAGACTCGCTCTGATACTGGTGCTGTCCCGGGAATCAAGTCTATAGTGAACTCAATCTCCCGTTCTGGCGACATCCCTGGAAGCTTCTCTGGAAAGACATCTGGAAACTCTTCAACTATCCGAGGTAACTGCACTGCTGCTACTACCATCCGCAATGCTGGAGAAGATGGCTCCACTGCGCCTCTAGAAAACAAAAACTCTGGCTCATCGGGGATACTAAAGACGACTTTGCCAATATGACAGTCTATCCTAGCATACTGGTTCCTCAACCAATCCATGCCTAGGACTACATCATAGTCTGCCATAGAAAACTCTATGAATCTAACGGGGAACTCCCTACCGCTAACTACGATCTGACACGAGGAAAACACTCGATCTACTCCCACAAGGCCATTACCAGTAAGTATATTGAGCCTCACTGATAATGACTCGGGCTCCAATCCTATCCGTGTCGCGAATCGTGCAGACATAAATGAATGCGATACACCAGAATCAAATAATACAGACACTGGAGAGGAGTTGACGAGAATAGTACCTGCCACAACCTCACCTGGTGTAACTTCTTCTTCCATAGCCATCATCATGGCCTGACCTTGTCCTCTGGCTGCTGGTCCCCTCTGCTCGAAACCTCTCTGCCTATTCTAGATCTGAACTTGGGCTTGTGCATACTGCTGGGGGTGCTGTTGCTGGAATGCCTGAGACTGAGGCGACAAGGGCCTCGAAGACTGATACTGCTGCTGCTGAGCTGGTACTGGGGCCGGTCCTCTCACCGAAGAGCTAGAAGGGTTGGATGCTGATGAACCACCCCTATTCGGGCAAGCCCCTATCCTATGATCTGCTGCTCCACAAGCTAGGCACAATCCCTGTGCCCTGCGACAGTCTGCAACCATATGCCCTGGCTTACCGCAATGAGAACATCCCATCGCGGAAGTCTGCTTCTGCTTCTGCTGCTGCGGGTACGTCGGGGTCGAATGCTGAACCGACGTTACTGAGGCCGCTCGCCTTAGAGTTCCAATGGTCAATCCCCTAGCTGCCGGGGCTGGAGCTGATGATTGGTGCATCTGACTGTGGGACCGCTTCCTACCTCCGGTCCTATCCATGATCCTCTGGGAGGTGTACTCATGCCTCCTAGCTGCTCTCAAGACTGAATCGAACGTCTGGTGTTCGAACTGCTCAACCGCCAACAAGATCTCTAAATGCAGTCCCTGCTGGAACTGCTGGGCCCTATCAAACTCGATCGCCACCAAGGTGGGGGCAAACCTACTGAGCCTAGAAAACTCCGATGCATAACTGTCGACTGTTCTGCCTCCTTACTTCAAGTTGGTAAATCTGGTCTGTAAGTCGTACCGAGCCACAGCATCGAAATACTTCGTCTAGAATCTCTCTCTAAACACTGCCCAAGCAATGGGTGCCACTAATCCCATGGCTTGCGCCGCCCACCAACTGTGAGCCAAGTCCAACAACTGCAGGCGTACCACCACCACCTTCTCATTCTCGGGTGTCCTAGCTGCTTCCAGAATCACCTCGGTATCCTGAAGCCATGCATCCGCGGCAATCGCATCCTCGCTGTCGTCGAAGAAAGGAGGGTTCAATCGCTTGAAGCTGTTTGCCGCCTGGTTCCCTGGATGTCTGCCTCGGGTCAAAGCATCTTGAACTGTCTGGTGCAGGGCGTCGCTTCGACGGTCCTGGGAAGCTATCAAGGTTCTGATGAGGCCTACTAAGGTACCATCATCTGGCTCTGCGGGCTGGACGGGCCGAACTGGTGACTCTCCTCCAGTAGGTATCTGTAATGCCTGTTGTTCGTATTACGTATTTGGAATACGTATACGTATTTTATCTTGTATTTGCATATCTTCTTGGTTTGGCTTGGCTTGTTTACTCTCGGTTTGGGTTGGCTTGGTTCGGCCGGCCCAATGCTTGGTTCATCATGGGCCAAGGGTGGAACACCTTAGCCTATGCTTCTCCTTCATTTCTACCACAACCCCCTACCTACCACCACCCTTGATATTTATTTCCCCACCAACCTTCTCTTTCCTCCATAACTCTCATTTATTTCTTCTTCTTCTTCTTCCTTCCTCTCCACAACTCCCCAACCATAGGCAAGTATAACTTGCTTCCACAAGAGAACTCCTTTTGATGGTTTCATTAGCTTCTCCTCATGATTCTAAACCACATTTGAACTTATCATTTTCCATTTTGAGGCTTTAATTCTTGTAGATCTAGAGTTTTGCTATTTTTGGATTTTTGGTGTTTTGATCTATCAAACTTGCTTGTTTTCAAGTTTTGATGGCTCCATGTTTTAGAGAATTTCATTCTACCCAATTTTGACCTTTGAAAAGTTGGATTCGGACTTGTTTTGACCAAGATTTGGACAATTGAAGCTTAGATTCAACTTTAGAGTTCTTGCTGTTCTTGCCATTTGGAGAAGACAGTGAACAGTGAGCTAGCTTTTTAGCTTACGCCACTGAGTTCGTACGCTGCTGTTTAGCGAGCGTTCGCTAGCCTTTGTACGCTGCTGTTTAGCGAGCGTACGCTAGCCTTCGTACGCTGTTGTTTAGCGAGCGTACACTAGCCGTCGTACGTTGCTGTTTAGCGAGCGTACGCTAGCCTTCGTACGCCGCTGTTTAGCGAGCGTACGCTAGCCTTTGTACGCTGCTGTTTAGCGAGCGTACGCTAGCTTTCGTACACTGCTCTTTAGTGAGCGTATGCTCACCTTAATACGCTGCCTGTTGGCAGTGTGTCTTGAGCGTACGCTAGCTTGAGCGTACGCGTGCCTTGGTACGCTAGCTTAAGCGAGAAAGGCGTACGCTGGCCCCTTTCGTACGCTAGCTCGAGCGTACGCAGTCTTGAGCGTACGCTAGCTTGAGCGTACGCTGACCTGTAGCTTGAATGTGCCCTTCTGTACGCTGACCCTTGCGTACGCTTCCCATTGGAAGTATATGGATCCTTTGGTACGCAGACCTGAGCGTACGCTAGCCTGAGCGTAGCCTGGTTTGAGCGTAGCATGATTACCCTTGATCTTCTATAGCCATGTATATTGATATTTTATTAGATATTTAACGTCCATTTTATATTCTTACGTCTTTTGTCCTGAACTTGATAATCATGGATTTGTTTAATATGTTTGGAATTGATAATGGAGCATGACACGATAGTGACCCGTAGTGGTGCACTCCTGACATGAGTAACATGACATGACCTGATAGTGGCCCGTCGTGGCGCACTCCTGACTAGTACACTTGACATGATTACCTGACATGATTATCTCGAATAGCTGTTACAACGGCTACCTGACATGACATGACCTGTATAATTAATCCTGGACACCGTGGGTGATTGTGCTTGTATAAATAAACCAGTCCTGTCTTGCATCATGTCTAGGATGGGACTCCTGAGTACCACGGTCAGGAGTACCTTGAAATGAACTAAGGACTAATAACTAGATTGATACATTAGTCATGAAGAGATTTCCCAGCTACAGGCAATCCTGTTACCTGGACACGCCTTGGGATCTGTAGCCTGCCGTCGAGTAGGGCACATTTCCAGCACACTGTCATGTGTTGCACCCTTCAAGCTACCTAAGGGTACATTCGTTTCCTGGACAATGTACCCACCTGAATTCAACTCTAATCTTTTAACCCGGGGAACCTGGATGGTCTGCAGGGCTTGTGGCTGTGGAATAGTCTCACTGCATCTTGTTAGTAATTAGGCTTGTGACAACCCTAGTTAGTTAAAGTATCAAGCCGTAATTCTTGCTTGGCCGTGAAGTGATTGGATGGAGTCTAACCAGTTTAGTCTTGTCCTGAATCCTGTTCCAGATTATTGAATGACCAGAATGCTTATATTTATTTTACCGATAAATGGTGAGAAACCAAGCTCCGTTCAGACAAAGGGTTACAACCCCGATCCTTGTTTGGTTCACGGGTTGTAACCTGGTTATCTGAATAGTTCCATGGTTATCTCGTCGTATATCATCCTGATATGTTTCCTTTTATTCCAGTCCTTATTTTATTTATATTTATATTCCTGTGCTGATTGCTGGTTTTAGTTCTTAAGTGAAGCCTCCTTTGTGGCACTTGCTCTTTCTGGGGTCTGACCCAGCTGGTTTTGTATGGCCAGATTTCGGAGCAGCTCCAGAGGATCTACCGACCTTCCAGCCAGATGGTGGCCACTAGAAGGAATCCTGGCAACGAGTGGGTTATTTTTGGCTCTCCCACTCTATTGTAAATATATTCTTTTGAGGCGTTTAGCTGACGAGCACCTGTTTAGCTCGGTTGTACTTTTACTTATTGTCTGCCTACGGGCTGTAACATGATTGACAAATCCTAGGGTTGATCATGTATGACTAAACTCTTGCTAGTCCTAACATTTTGTAACGACTAGCTTCATGATCAGCTGAATATGTAATATTTGGGACGCCTTATCATTGTATATTTAATGATCATACATCTTGTAACATTTACTTACTTGCTTGTGATTGAGACACTAGGCTTGTTCATGACCATAGGAGACTGTTGGCTTGTAGTAAACCCTCATGTATCTAGACAGCCGTGACCGTATAGCGAGATGGAATCCATTTCATATACGTAGCTGGCTATATTTGCCCCCGCTCTCCAGTATTCTGGTTCTGGGGCGTGACAGTATCACTCTGGAGGCGACTCCGGAATGCTGGGCTTGATCTCCAGGTTGCTGCTGGTCCACGGGAGGTGCTCCTCCGTACTGATCGGCAGGGTCAGGTACAGTGCCGCTGGGGAAGATGACGCAGGGAAATAATAAGGAAGGACCAGGACAGATCAACGATATAAGCATGTAATCAGGGCAAGAATTTCAGGGATTTGAAAATACGGGCGGAGATTAAGGGCGAATACTGATTGAGACATCTATTCGGTAAACCCTCACATTTCTTGATTGACAAGACCTGCATGGGCCACCACTTAAACCATGTCACGCCCCAGAACCAGAATACTGGAGAGCGGGGGCAGACATAGCCAGCTACGTATATTGAAATAGAAACTACCTCGATATACGGTCACGGCTGTCTAGAAATATGAGGGTTTACTACAAGCCAACAGTCTCTTATGGTCATGAACAAGCCTAATGTCTCAATCACAAGCAAGTAAGTAAGGTCGCAAGATGTATGATCATTAAATATACAATAATAAGGCGTCCCAAATATTACATATCAGATGATCATGAAGCTAGTCGTACAAAATACGAGGACTAGCAAGAGTTTAAGTCATACATGATCAACCCTAGGATTTGTTAATCATGTTTACAGCCCGTAGACAGACAGTAAGTAAATGTACATCGAGCTAACAGGTGCTCGTCGGCTAAACGCCTCAAAAGAATAAATTTATAATAGAGTGAGCGAAACAAAATAGAAAACCCACTCGTAGCCCGGGTTCCTTCTAGTTTTCACCATTGGGCTGGAAGCTTGGTAGATCCTCGAAAGCTGCTCCAAAATCTGGCCACACAAAACCAGCTGGGTCAACCCCAGAAAGGGCAAGTGCCACAAGGGGGCCACGAAATAAGAACAAAAGCCAGCAATCAGCACAAGAAAATCTAATATTAAAACTAGAATTTACGAAAACATGGCAAGATGATATACGACGAGATAACCATAGAACTATTCCGATAGCCAGGTTACAACCCGTAAACCAAACAAGGACCCGGGGTTGTAACCCTTCATCTGAACAGAACTTGGTTTTCCACCATTTATCGGCAAGATAATAATGCAGGAAATCAAGACAGGGAGCAATCTTGTACTGGATCAAGACATGGCTAAACTGGTTACAGCTCATTCAATCAATCACGGCCAAGCAGATACTACGGCTTACTACTTTAACTAACTAGGGTTAACACAGGCCTAATTACTAACAAGATGCAGTGAGATTGTTCCACAGCCACAAGCCCTGCAGACCATCCAGGTTACCCAGGTCGAAAATTAGGGGTTGAATTCTGGTGGGTACATCGCCCGGGAGACAAATGTACCCTTAGGTGACTTAGAGGGTGCAACACGCGACGGTGTGCTGGAAATGTGCCCTACTCGACGGCAGGCTACAGATCCCAAGAGCGCCCAGGTAACGGGATTGCCTGTAGCTGTGTCATCTCTTCATGACTACTGTATTATTCTAGTTATTAACCTTAATCCATTTTAGTAGGTACTCCTGACCGTGGTACTCAGGAGTCCCATCCTAGACATGATACAAGACAGGACAAGTGGATTTAATAAGCAAGCAAGGAAGAACCACCCACGGTGTCAAGGCAGGTCAAGTTAAGCTAGCTATCGCAACAGCATTAAGATAAATCATGTCAGGGTACTTATCAGGAGTGCGCCACAACGGGCCACTATCATGTCAGGTTGGTCATGTCAGGAGTGCACCACTACGGGTCACTGTCGTGTTATGCTAGTTCCTTGTCATACCATGCCATGTACAATAGTCATTCCAAACATATTAAGTAAAATCAAGTTCATGACAAAAGCCAATGGTTTAAGCAAAGGGTCAAGAGAGCTGCGTACGAACCAAAACTCCAAGAGCCAATGGTTTAAGAAGAGCCATTGGTTTAAGCAAAACTAGAAGAGCCAAGCTTAAAGAGAGCTGCGTACGAACCATATCAATATACAGGGCTATAGAAGAGCCAAGCTTAAAGAAATAAAACCAAAACTCCAAGAGCCAATGGTTTAAGCAAAGGGTCAAGAGAGCTGCGTACGCTCAAAAGTCACGCACGCATGAGGGCTGCATACGTTCAAAAGTCACGCACGCTGGAGCTGCGTACGAACAAAAGTCACGCACGCATGAGCTGCGTACGAACAAAAGTCACGCACGCAGGAGAGCTGCATACGTAAAAAGTCACGCACGCAGGAGAGCGGCATACGTGAAAAGTCACGCACGCCAGAGAGCGGCATACGTGAAAAGTCACGCACGCCAGAGAGCGGTATACGTGAAAAGTCACGCACGCCAGAGAGCGGCATACGTGAAAAGTCATGCACGCCAGAGAGCGGCATACGTGAAAAGTCACGCACGCCAGAGAGCGACATACGTGAAAAGTCACGCACGCCAGAGAGCGACATACTTGAAAAGTCACGCACGCCAGAGAGCTGCGTACGTGCAAAAGCACGCAAGCAGAGAGCTGCGTACGCGTAAAAACACGCACGCAGGGTCTGGGTCTTCTTCTCCATGGCTGAGAAGAAGCTCCAATGGCTCTAAAACTTCAAGGCATCACAACTTGGCCATCCGGACTCCAAATCCAGATTTTCAAAGTTCTAACCAGGGTGGAATTGAACTCTCTTCCACATGAAAACATCAAAACCCATAAAAATCCAACTTAAATAGATCAAAACCATATAAAACCAAAAATGGAGAAAACTTAGATCTAGAACAAAGGAGACTCCAAATCACAAAATACCAAGTTCTAATGTTGATCACCATGTCCTAATCTAGCAAATGGACAAATAAAAGAGGGTTCTCATGTGGTGGCAAGGTGCACTTGCCTATGGTGGGTGTTGTGTTGAGGAAGGAGAAGAGTGTTGTGTAGAGGAAGGAGAAGAAGAAATTAATAGAGGTTTATGAGGAGAGAGAAAAAGTTGGTGGAGTTTTAAAGAGGGTGGGATGTGGTGTGTTGAGGGTGGAGCATAGGCTAAGGTGATCCAATACATATTAAACCAAACCAAACCAACCCAATCCAAACCAATTAAAACCGAGCCATGCTAAAACCCAAAATACGAGAAATACCGAAATTTCCACAAGTTAAGAAAAATAAAAATACATGCCAAAATCTAGATACGAGTATAAATACGAAATACTAGGAATACGGGAAGTGAGGGTGACATATATATATATATATATATATATATATATATATATATATATATATATAAATACATACACACATATATATATATATATATATATATATATATATATATATATTTCATAAACCAAGCGGCCGTGTCGAAGACACCCATCCATCGCTTGGCCCGGGGGCCGTGGGCATACCACCAAGTCGCCCCCGTGGGGGCTCGAACTCCGTCCGATGCCCCAAGTGCCGGTGCGCCTAGCCACTTGAGCTACAATATATATATATATATATTTTTTTTTGGAAGAAGCAAAATTTATTGACATGTAAGAAGGGCTCAAAATAGAGCATTACAGCTGCTACCAAAGGCGAAAAAACAAAATGCCCTGGAAAGCAAAGAAGGAAAAACAGAAAGCTAGGAAAAAAGCACAAAAAGTAAACAGTGAAGGCGAGGACCCGAGGGACTCACATCCTAGCCCGAATCATCGGTCCAAAGCATCCCAAAACTTGTTAGGGGTGTGAGAGCAACATCTCTTCCTTTTGAGGATTTGCCGAATCACTTCGCTGTACAACTTCGAAGGCTGAAATATATATATATATTATTTATATTTTTATATTATATATATATATATAAATATATATATAATATAAAAATATAAATAATATATATATATATATATATATATATATATATATATGTATCCTCAGGATGCCCCAAACTCACCATGGTGCAGGAGGTGATTGCCACTTGGAAACTCTCTACGGACTACAGAGTGGCACCCCTCGACCCAGACACATCCTTCTTCACCTCTCTTCGGACATTGATCACGGCTTGGTGTGGTCCAAGGGCACCTACAGGGTCGACTCCCACCAGATGAAGATCATCAAGTGGTCTGCAGATTTTAATACCAAAGTTGACTCTGCCATGGTCGTCGCATGGGTGACCCTGCCTAATCTGTCCCTCATCTGCTTCGTTCCTTCGGCCCTGAGGCGTATTGCCAACTCCTTCGGGCCGTTCGTCGCCACGGCCCCAGAAACCAGCAATCTGACCAAGGCTCACTATGCCAAAATCTGTGTTGAGCTCGACCTTTCCTCTAAACCACCCAATTTCATTAACCTTGAGTTGGGCAACCAGACTCATACCCAACAAATCATCTAAGACAACCATATTTTGTTTTACAATCATTGCAAGCTGCGTGGACACCTCCCAAAGCATTGCCATCGTCTTCAACCAGAACTCAAAAAGAAACCTGTTCGGAACGATAATATGGCTATATGGGAGAGAACGCCCAGATCCCTTCTATTACCTTGTCCGAACTCACACACAATATTCAGCTCCAGTGATGGCAGGGAAGGTCAAAGAGGATCCCCCAGAAAGGCCATGATTCCCTTCAACAGCCGATCTCTCGCCCTATCCAACCAGTTCAACGTCCTAGGATTGGAAGATGAGGACCTACCAACGGAAAGCGCCCTTATCCAAGATGCTTAAGCCCTCACAGAAATACCCCCAGCCTTGGAGGATGCCGAGACGATCACTGTCCCGACTGCAGTAGACCAACCCCACAACGACGAAGACTCTATCGAAGAGGCCCTCGCGATCCTCGGACCGGATCAGGCTCAGTACGGATTACAGGTTCAAGTAGCAGGTTATCCACTTCAGCTTGCTGTAACTCTATTTGGCAACACGAGCGACTCCCTGGTCATCCCTAACGAGGAACCCACCCTGGACACTGCTGGAGACTTGGTCGATCCCTCCGACAGCTCCTTCTTCCAGCCCAGCGAGACATCCAGTATCGACCTTCCAAACTTGATAACGGCAGCAGCACTCTCTAGCAAAATTGTAGAAAAGAAAGGGGCTGCCGAAACTACAACCATTTGTACCAGATCCGCCTCCAAGCGGAACAAAAAACTGCCCCCAAAATCTCATTAATGTTAAACATCCTCTCCTGGAATGTTCGTGGACTGGAAAACAAACCTACTTTAAGGAGAGTTTCCAGCCTTCGGAAAATCCATAAGTTCGATATCCCTTTTATCCTTGAACCCAAAATTCCCCCCAAAAGACTGAAATCTATTCAGCTTCATCTTAACCTCCCTTCGCCTATTGCCGGTAGCCACGATATCTGGATCCTTGGCTCGGAGGATATCAACTTTGGGACCATTCAGGATTCTGGGCAAGCTCTCTCATGTTGGCTCGAACACCCCACGCTCCCTAAGCGTGTTATCATCTCAGCTGTTCATGGCAGCTGTGACATCGTTGACCGAAGGCATCTCTGGAGCGACCTCCTTGATATCCATCACCACAACATCAACACCCCTGGCTTTGCATTGGGGACTTCAATGCGATAACCTGCAGAGAAGAGAAAATAAGTGGTCGCCCCCCACAATCTTTGGCAATGCAAGACTTCAACAGCTTCATCTTTGATGCTCATCTCTCTCCTCTCCAGTTCAACGGCAATGCTTTCACCTGGTGCAATATGCAGGAAGGTGATCGGCGTCAATACTCCCGGCTGGACAGGGCCCTTACTAACGTTCACTGGCTTGGGATGGGGACCACCACCAACCTATGCCACCTCAACACCACAGAATTCGACCACGCCCCTCTTCTGGCTGAAATTCAAACCAACCCTAATTCGGTCAAAAAGAACTTCCGATTTCTCAACTTCTGGACTGATCATCTCCAATTTTTGGGCATCGTTGCTGAAGCCTAGAATAGGGAGAAATCTCACGACCCACTTGCTCGGGTGAGCAGCAAGCTCAAAGCAACCAGGAAAGCCCTGTCGAGTTGGAGCAAACTTGCATATGGGGACATTTTCCAAACCGTTAGGGTTGCGGAGGATGATATTACTCTCGCCGAAGCCAAGTACGCTGAGATGCGCACTCCTGATGCCAGGACCTCCCTTAATCTCACCAAAGCCATACTCAAATTCAGGATCAAGGTCAATACCGAATTCTAGAAACAGAAAGCGAGGTTGAAATGGGACAACGAGGGGGACAAAAACTTGAAATACTTCCATGCCTGCGTCAATGGACGCAGACAGAAGCTCTCGATCCACCAGATTACTGACGATAAGGGGAATATCGTCTCGGATTAACAGAGTATCCAAGAGGCAGCGGCGGAGTTCTACTCCAAGCTATTTTCCAAAGAGACGGTTACTAGAGAACTCCTTTTTGGACCAAATTCCCTACTTCATCAATGACAGTGACAACGCTCAGCTGGAGCGCCCCCTTCCGATCTGGAGGTGAAAGCTGCGGTGTGGGCTCTGGACGAGCACAGTGCGCCTGGCCCGGACGGCTTCTCCGGAGTCTTCTTTCGTGTAACACCCAGTTTTCTGAAATTAGGGTATTTTTGAAAATTTATTATTTTTATTATTTATTAGTGGTATTTTAGTCATGGTATAATTTTCTGGTGAATTTAGTTAAGTTAAACCATTTCTAAGTCATGCTAAGTCATAACTTATGACTTTGTGACTTTGTTAGTAAACCTTAGTGTAAACCCTAGTTTTCTCTAACCTAGAAGTTGCCATGACCATGTGAACTTGACCATAGGCTTAGAATATCATTTTAGTGATTTTTGGCCTAAGGGGTATTTTGGTAATTTTCTAGAAATTAAGGAGGATTAGTGAGATTTCACTATTCATGGACTTTTGATTAGTGACTTGATAATCCCTAACCTAGTTACCCTAATCTATAGGTTAATCCCTAACCTAGAATGACTAGAGGGTGATATTTTCATTTAGTCAAAGAATGAAAATATCTACTTTACCTTTATAGGATATTTTCCTTAATTTGTGCAAAATATCTTTTCTTAGCACCAAAAGTCCATTCCTTAGCCATGAAGGGTTGAACCACCCCCCCCCCATGCTTGGCCGGCCAAGGGGCACCCCCCTAGCTGGTGCACACTCTATATAAACTCTTGTGTTCATCCATGAATTAATTTACATGAAATTAATTCCTAGAAAATCACATTTTCTTCAAACACCCATATCTTGATCATTCTTGATCCAAATTGACTCTAGTCTCTTGCATTGGGACCCTACAACACCAAGGGAGCTAAGGGAGGCTAGCAATCAAGAATTTGGAGGCTTTTGTCATCATCAAGTTGAAGAACAACACCCCCCTCTTCTTTGAATTTCCTTGAAATTCACCAATAGGTAAATTTCCACAAACCTAGTTAAATTCCTATTTTTCTTTCATAGATGCATTCATATAGGGATAACAATATTGTGGGTAAAGTTTGGTAAGATTTTGATGTGTTTTGGTGTCGTGTTGGACACGTATCCTACTAGTCTAGAACCCTAATTTTACTCACTGTTTGAGCACTGTCATTGTGTATTTTGATCACTGTTTTTCCAAACTCTTTGAACAAAAACCTAGCCTAGCTAACCCTAACCCTAATCCTATGTCACTGGACACAATTTGACCTTGTGTCGTGTCCAAGAATGGACACACAAGCTCTCGGGACACAGGGCAGTACACAGGAATTGTGTCCTGCTGCCACAGTGTCCCCACGCACTGTAGAAGCCACGTGGACACGCCAAAATTGGCACAGAGCACGGGGCAATGACTGACAGGTCATCCCCAAAGTTTGGGATGACCTCGTGTCGTGTCGGACACAGAATCGACCCCGCAAGGGTCGTTCTAAACACTGTGTACACACGCACAGACACTGTACTTTGAACGTGTCGTGTCCACTGTACACGACACGTGGACACTTGCTACTGACATGGACACGAAGCCTGTATGTAGGCGAACACATTGGACACAACCACGTGGTGTCACGTGTCCCGTGTCGCGAGCACGAGACACGCGAAAACGCGACGACACAGTCTGAAACACGTAATTTGGGGCTTCTGATACGTGTGTCGTGTCCCCTCTACACGACACGTGGACACGTATCAGGCCCATGGACACGAAGCCCAACCCTAGGCGCACCTTCGGGCACGAGCACGAGGCCTGTGTCGCTTTGTGTCGTGTCCTAGACTAATTTTGAATTTACACTGTAACAGTGTACACTGGTTTACCCGTGTGATTTCAAATCTTTGTGGACACGTCGTGTCGTGTCGTGACACAGTGTCAGGCTGCTAGGGACCTAGCCCAACCTAGGGGCTTTAGTTACCAACCAAGTTTGGGTCATCTTAGGTCGTTTTGATTGATGTTTGAGCTAACCCAAATTAGGTTTTCACAGTGCATTTCCTGTTTCCTGAAAATTCCCAAATTTTGCAAAATCGAATTTTGATTCGATTTTGCTAATGATTTATGTATTATATTAATGTATTTTAATGTGTATATATGTAGTATATGTGCATGTGTGAGTGTGGGTCAAATTTGGGGTGATTTGGTAGTGTGTGTGTTAAGTTATATATATATATACATATGTGTGTATATATGTATTACGTATGTGTGTGTTTTGGATGGGTTTGGGTTCAGGAATTCCTGGAACCCCCCCTGTTTCACTCAGTCTCTCACTCTCTCTCTCTCACTGTCTCACTCTCTCTCTCTCTCTCTCTCTCATTCAGTCTCTCTCTCTTTCTTCCCTCTCTATATATATTATATATATATGGGTTTATATATATATAGGTATATATATATATGTTGATATATATATATATATTTGTATTAGTTTTCATATAGTGATTATATATATATATATATATATATGTATGTGGGTTGTATTGTATATAGTATCCATATATGGGTATATGGGTAGTAGATAGATATATCTATATATAGATATATACATATATATATATGATTCTAGTATAGGTTTATGTGAAACCTATGACATTAGCCTATGGCTTGGGACTAACCCTAACGACCCAAAACCCATTGTTGACCCTTGTTGACTGAAAGTTGACCAAGTCAACTTTAGGTCAAAGTTGACCTAGTTCACCTAGAAATGACTAGGAATGACCTAAATCAACTAGTTTGACTAGTTGACTAAAACCCTAACTAGTTTGACTAGTATTGACTTAACTTTGACTAGTTTGACTTTAGAGTTGACTTTTGACCAGATTGACCTAGAATCATGTAGTTTGCATAGTAGACTTCATATTTACTATTTAGAATACATTGTGACTTGTGTTGCTCTGATCAGGAGCCAGACACCTCTCCTCAGACTGCATATTCTCTACAGACATTCATACAGCAGGCGAGTACATTCTCTGACCGTTTCATACTTGTTCAGGCTTTACTTCTCGCTCTAGATTACTTTACTTGTTGCTGTCACATTTGTAACACGGATTGGTACTATATGGATCTTTACATGAGATGTTATCCCCCTCGGGAGCATCGGGTACTTCATGTTATGTGTGTTTCACTATCATCATGTACTCCTATGCTTCCATTATTCATGTGCACTCATGTGATCATGTACTCTCATGTTTACTGAGCTCTCATGTATACTATCATGTGCACCCTTTCATGGGCCTCATGTGATATCATGTACAATAACGTAACCTGTATAGATCCTTGTGTATTGATTGGGGTACGGGGGAGTAGAAGTGGTCATGTGAATAATTCCAAAGTAGTGTAATCATGTGCAAACTCAGTAGTGTAATCATGTGCAAATTCTAGCCATTCACATGCCTATCTTGTGCTCTACATCACTAGTCACTTACAGTTCTCTATATACAGTAGATATTTCATTACAGCTATCTCTTTTACAGCGTATATTTCCTTTCAGCAGTTCATGTATCTTACTCTATTGCCTGTATCGTATTTCCTAACCTGATATGCACTGCGTGAGATGTATTGTGCTCGTTCCCGTCCTGATTGGACCTGTTGAAAATATTACAGAGGATGAGGATGAGGCCCTGGTGACTACCTATTATGGAGCAGGACTAGATGATACTTATGTTGTGGACCCTCAGCAGGTTCCACCTACAGCTGAGGAGGATGTTCCAGTAGTCTAGACCAGTTTAGTCCAGGCAGTCTTTTCTATATCTTTTTGTCTCACATTCTGTGTTGTATTTTGAGATGTGGAGATGTATAGACTCTTAGACTTTTGTATTATGAGTTGACAGTTCTGGATATTATGTTGTACTAGACACTTAGACTTATTCATCTATGATACTGTTCTCTTGAGTTACTATCTATCTATCTGTTCTTCATTCTTCTACCTTAGATGTGATTGAGACAGTATATTGTTATATCACCTCCATTCGGAGAGTATAAACTGTACAGGTACTTTTATATTGTTAGATGATTGACCTAGGACAGCGTTCTACCGCCGATACTGCGGCGTAGGCTGGGCGTTGTTACGTTCTCGTACCCCAACAGTGGGTGCGGGTCGTGACACATTTTTAGTGGTGGCCCATGCAGGTCGAGTTTATGTAGTGGTATTCGAACTAGAGTATCACTACAGCCTGCGATAGAATTGAGGAATAGGCTTAGAGAGAATGGATACTCAATCACTGCTAGGATACTTTGAGAGATTCCTGGGATGACCCTTGAGAATCTCATTGAAATTTCGATTTAAACTCCTTTTTTCTTGATTGAATTTGATTTTGAAGGATTCACTGTAGAACTTTGAATCCTGGAGATTAGTTGATGATTTTGAAATTTTGTAGTTATTGATTTTAAATTTCTTGTGTTAGATTAATATCCTTATTTTAGGGTACTCAATCGCATTAGAAAAAACTCTTAACTGGATTCCTGCCATCTAAATTCCTGTTGAAGGTTTGCTTCCTTGAATAACTGTCCTCCCTTGAATTATCATTTTATATCTCAGTATTGATTCCTTATTTGATCTGTCTTCAGGATGGGTATGGAGACACGATCTCATCGTCTCGATCAGGGAGATACCACTGAGGGGTCTACCACTCCTCGTCCTGATCAGCAGGGCCCCGGGACTGCAGTTCCTGTTGTGCCAGCTCAGGCTAGGATATCTGCAGCCTATGGGAGTGCACCTCTCCCTACTCCGAGACTTTCTTCTGTCGTCCTGAACGTTCTTCAGCAGCAGTCGTCATCAGGATCAGAGGACGTGGCACGATTGTTCTCCTTCTTCCAGCAGATAGTGGAAACTCAGCGGCAACAGTTGTTTAAGAGGGGACGGGACGCTCGTGGTACCAGCAGCAGTAGAGGCCAGGCCAAGAGGCCCCATGTACAGTTTCAGCAGACACAGACCCCAGTGGGAGTTCAGCAAGTACAGCATCAGTATCGGGGTCAGGACCCGAAGACAATCAGTTGTCCCTATTGCAAGAAGTCGGGACATGGATGGGGTGAGTGCAGGAAGAGGTTGGGCCGGTGCCTAATATGTGGGGCAGCGGACCACCATCTGAGGGAGTGTTCCCAGTACACAGGCAGAGTAGCACAGGGAGCAGCACCAGGAGCAGGAGCCAAGGCTCCGGTGGGACAGCAGCAGAGAGGACCGTTACAGCCACAGCAGCAGAAATTGTTGCAGTTCCAGCAGCAGGCTGGAAGAGGTCAGCAGGGGCGTGCTTACGCCATGACAGCTGAGGATGCTCAGGCAGTTGGCGATGTGCTTGCAGGTTCTGTTTTTCTAAATTCCATTCCCACCTTGCTTTATTATATCTATCTTAAAATCCAATTCCATCTGCTCCTACCTATTCTTTATTAGTGATCAGTTTTGTCCTGGTAGTTCATTTGGTTTTGTCGATTGTTTTTGTTTCTTTATCTCTTACTTAGGACTAGGAGTAGGAGTAGCTTTAGCTATTAATATAATTCTTGACTAATTCTTTTGTCAAGAACTTTCCTCTTAAATAAATTAATTTATGTGTTATGCCTTTTGACTTAGAGTTGATAGAGTAGCTCTGACCATAGAATGGTGACCCTTTTAGCCCTGTGATTTATTGTTTCCTTACCTTCCTAGTCTATGCCCATGACCAGGACTATGTATCTTCCTTCATCATTCCACCCTTACTTATATCTTATGCTACAAATTCATCCTTAGTTTTACAAGCTTATCCTTTTTCGAGCTTGATCATGATATATTTTATTGGGTGCGCACCCACTAACATATTATCTAATCAGAATCGGCGCATGATGGTCTGATCAACCTATTGCGTTTTGGTTCGCTTTTTCATATATTAATCTACGTGGATGGAGACATAATTAAACGTGCCTTAGAATCTTATCCGCAACAGCCTTGACAATTCTCCTTGGAATTATTTTAATCGCCTATGAACCTCGTATTCGTATCCAGTTGAATTAAATTTATCATGACCTGGATCTTCACCATTGGATGCTCGTGCTCATACTTAATTTCATTGATTTTCCATCTTGTCCAAATCTCTATTTTTCCTGAAATTGATCAACTTAGATCGTGTCAAGACTAAAATCTAATTGTGATTGTTTGTACCTAAATTTTCAATTTCCTTTTTATGGAATGGTAACTTTAATGATTTCTCACTTGTTAATGAACTATTTTCATAAGGATGGTAGACGACCCTATAGCCTTGATGATTGTTGTTTCCTTATTTTCCAAGTCTACACCTTATGACCTAAAACTGTTAGCCAATTTTTGGACATGACCCAGTATAGGTCTACTACCCATATTTTGCTTGTTGACCTTGTATGTTGCCTAGGTAGTGGCTTCCCTTGATTGTTGGAGGTTTGACCTAGGAGGAGTACGACCATCTAAATTTCGAGGACGAAATTATTTTAAGGTGGGTAGACTTGTAACACCCAGTTTTCTGAAATTAGGGTATTTTTGAAAATTTATTATTTTTATTATTATTAGTGGTATTTTAGTCATGGTATAATTTTCTGGTGAATTTAGTTAAGTTAAACCATTTCTAAGTCATGCTAAGTCATGACTTATGACTTTGTGACTTTGTTAGTAAACCTTAGTGTAAACCCTAGTTTTCTCTAACCTAGAAGTTGCCATGACCATGTGAACTTGACCATAGGCTTAGAATATCATTTTAGTGATTTTTGGCCTAAGGGGTATTTTGGTAATTTTCTAGAAATTAAGGAGGATTAGTGAGATTTCACTATTCATGGACTTTTGATTAGTGACTTGATAATCCCTAACCTAGTTACCCTAATCTATAGGTTAATCCCTAACCTAGAATGACTAGAGGGTGATATTTTCATTTAGTCAAAGAATGAAAATATCTACTTTACCTTTATAGGATATTTTCCTTAATTTGTGCAAAATATCTTTTCTTAGCACCAAAAGTCCATTCCTTAGCCATGAAGGGTTGAACCACCCCCCCCCATGTTGGCCGGCCAAGGGGTACCCCCCTAGCTGTGCACACTCTATATAACCCTTGTGTTCATCCATGAATTAATTTACATGAAATTAATTCCTAGAAAATCACATTTTCTTCAAACACCCATATCTTGATCATTCTTGATCCAAATTGACTCTAGTCTCTTGCATTGGAACCCTACAACACCAAGGGAGCTAAGGGAGGCTAGCAATCAAGAATTTGGAGGCTTTTGTCATCATCAAGTTGAAGAACACACCCCCCTCTTCTTTGAATTTCCTTGAAATTCACCAATAGGTATTTTCCACAAACCTAGTCAAATCCTATTTTTCTTTCATAGATGCATTCATATAGGGATAACAATATTGGGTAAAGTTTGGTAGATTTTGATGTGTTTTGGTGTCGTGTTGGACACGTATCCTACTAGTCTAGAACCCTAATTTTACTCACTGTTTGAGCACTGTCATTGTGTATTTGATCACTGTTTTTCCAAACTCTTTGAACAAAAACCTAGCCTAGCTAACCCTAACCCTAATCCTATGTCACTGGACACAATTTGACCTTGTGTCGTGTCCAAGAATGGACACACAAGCTCTCGGGACACAGGGCAGTACACAGGAATTGTGTCCTGCTGCCACAGTGTCCCCACGCACTGTAGAAGCCACGTGGACACGCCAAAATTGGCACAGAGCACGGGGCAATGACTGACAGGTCATCCCCAAAGTTTGGGATGACCTCGTGTCGTGTCGGACACAGAATCGACCCCGCAAGGGTCGTTCTAAACACTGTGTACACACGCACAGACACTGTACTTTGAACGTGTCGTGTCCACTGTACACGACACGTGGACACTTGCTACTGACATGGACACGAAGCCTGTATGTAGGCGAACACATTGGACACAACCACGTGGTGTCACGTGTCCCGTGTCGCGAGCACGAGACACGCGAAAACGCGACGACACAGTCTGAAACACGTAATTTGGGGCTTCTGATACGTGTGTCGTGTCCCCTCTACACGACACGTGGACACGTATCAGGCCCATGGACACGAAGCCCAACCCTAGGCGCACCTTCGGGCACGAGCACGAGGCCTGTGTCGCTTTGTGTCGTGTCCTAGACTAATTTTGAATTTACACTGTAACAGTGTACACTGGTTTACCCGTGTGATTTCAAATCTTTGTGGACACGTCGTGTCGTGTCGTGACACAGTGTCAGGCTGCTAGGGACCTAGCCCAACCTAGGGGCTTTAGTTACCAACCAAGTTTGGGTCATCTTAGGTCGTTTTGATTGATGTTTGAGCTAACCCAAATTAGGTTTTCACAGTGCATTTCCTGTTTCCTGAAAATTCCCAAATTTTGCAAAATCGAATTTTGATTCGATTTTGCTAATGATTTATGTATTATATTAATGTATTTTAATGTGTATATATGTAGTATATGTGCATGTGTGAGTGTGGGTCAAATTTGGGGTGATTTGGTAGTGTGGTGTTAAGTTATATATATATATATGTGTGTATATATGTATTACGTGTGTGTGTTTTGGATGGGTTTGGGTTCAAATTCCTGGAACCCCCCCTGTTTCACTCAGTCTCTCACTCTCTCTCTCTCACTGTCTCACTCTCTCTCTCTCTCTCTCTCATTCAGTCTCTCTCTCTTTCTTCCCTCTCTATATATATATATATATGGGTTTTATATATAGGTATATATATATATGTTGATATATATATATATATTTGTATTAGTTTTCATATAGTGATTATTATATATTATATATGTATGTGGGTTGTATTGTATATAGTATCCATATATGGGTATATGGGTAGTAGATATATATCTATATATAGATATATACATATATATATGATTCTAGTATAGGTTTATGTGAAACCTATGACATTAGCCTATGGCTTGGGACTAACCCTAACGACCCAAACCCATTGTTGACCCTTGTTGACTGAAAGTTGACCAAGTCAACTTTAGGTCAAAGTTGACCTAGTTCACCTAGAAATGACTAGGAATGACCTAAATCAACTAGTTTGACTAGTTGACTAAAACCCTAACTAGTTTGACTAGTATTGACTTAACTTTGACTAGTTTGACTTTAGAGTTGACTTTTGACCAGATTGACCTAGAATCATGTAGTTTGCATAGTAGACTTCATATTTACTATTTAGAATACATTGTGACTTGTGTTGCTCTGATCAGGAGCCAGACACCTCTCCTCAGACTGCATATTCTCTACAGACATTCATACAGCAGGCGAGTACATTCTCTGACCGTTTCATACTTGTTCAGGCTTTACTTCTCGCTCTAGATTACTTTACTTATTGCTGTCACATTTGTAACACGGATTGGTACTATATGGATCTTTACATGAGATGTTATCCCCCGGGAGCATCGGGTACTTCATGTTATGTGTGTTTCACTATCATCATGTACTCCTATGCTTCCATTATTCATTTGCACTCATGTGATCATGTACTCTCATGTTTACTGAGCTCTCATGTATACTATCATGTGCACCCTTTCATGGGCCCCATTGATATCATGTACAATAACGTAACCTGTATAGATCCTTGTGTATTGATTGGGGTACGGGGAGTAGAAGTGGTCATGTGAATAATTCCAAAGTAGTATAATCATGTGCAAACTCAGTAGTGTAATCATGTGCAAATTCTAGCCATTCACATGCCTATCTTGTGCTCTACATCACTAGTCACTTACAGTTCTCTATATACAATAGATATTTCATTACAGCTATTTTTTACAGCGTATATTTCCTTTCAGCAGTTCATGTATCTTACTCTATTGCCTGTATCGTATTTCCTAACCTGATATGCACTGCGTGAGATGTATTGTGCTCGTTCCCGTCCTGATTGGACCTGTTGAAAAATTACAGAGGATGAGGATGAGGCCCTGGTGACTACCTATTATGGAGCAGGACTAGATGATACTTATGTTGGACCCTCAGCAGGTTCCACCTACAGCTGAGGAGGATGTTCCAGTAGTCTAGACCAGTTTAGTCCAGGCAGTCTTTTCTATATCTTTTTGTCTCACATTCTGTGTTGTATTTTGAGATGTGGAGATGTATAGACTCTTAGACTTTTGTATTATGAGTTGACAGTTCTGGATATTATGTTGTACTAGACACTTAGACTTATTCATCTATGATACTGTTCTCTTGAGTTACTATCTATCTATCTGTTCTTCATTCTACCTTAGATGTGATTGAGACAGTATATTGTTATATCACCTCCATTCGGAGAGTATAATGTACAGGTACTTTTATATTGTTAGATGATTGACCTAGGACAGCGTTCTACCGCCGATACTGCGGCGTAGGCTGGGCGTTGTTACGTTCTCGTACCCCAACAGTGGGTGCGGGTCGTGACATTTCGCACCTGCTAGGACATTATCAAGCAGGACATCACCGAAGCAGCTATTGCTTTTTTCAAGGTGCTACTTACCCCAAAGCCATATCTAGTACCAAGCTGATCCTCATCCCGAAGAAACCTAACCTGGGGTCTTTTTGCGACTTTCGACCCATCAGTCTGTGCACTTTCACCAACAAGATCATCTCCAAAATTATGCTACCAGAATGACCGGTATTTTTACCAAAATCATTTCCAAGGAGCAGAGCGACTTTGTTCGTGGGAGAAACATTCAGGACAATATTATGATGGCCCAAGAGTTAATCACATGCATGAAGTTTCCTGCGAGGGGAGGCAACATAGCCATCAAACTCGACATGGAGAAAGCTTATGACAGACTGGATTGGCAATTTATGATTGGGTGTTTAGAGCCTTCGGATTTTCGAAAACCTGGACCAACACCGTGTGGAGATCCATCAGCAACTCGGAGTTTTCTACGGTTATCAATGGTCAATCTGAAGGATTCTTCAAATCCAGCCATGGAGTTAGACAAGGCGACCCTCTCTCCTCTACAGTCTTTATCATTGCCGTCGACGCATTAAGTAGAAACCTTAACCACTTGGTGAGCACTCCAAATTTCCAGCACTATCACACCGCTAGTGGTTGTCCGATCATCACCCACCTGGCCTTTGCTGACGATATTCTCATCTTCTCCTCAGGGGACGTTGGAGCGATGGAAGTGGTCCATAATACCCTGCGGAGGTACTTGAGATGCTCTGGCCAGAAGATCAATCCCTCCAAGAGTATTATCTACGCCCACCATAATATCAAAAGAGAGCAAGCGGTTAATCTTTCCAACTTGACATCCTTCGCTGTGGCTCACCCTCATTTCCACTATCTGGGATGTCCCCTGGTATACGGGAAATCCACAGTGGCAACTTTAATGATTTGATTGCTAGAATCAGGAAGAAGCTAGAAGGGTGGCACAACGCCACCTTATCCCCGGGCGGCAAGATGATCCTCATCTAATATGTGCTCACTTCTATCCCCATCCACACCCTTGCCGCATGCTCTCCGCCTAAGAAGGTACTCTCCACGATCGAACAGATCTTCTGTGATTTCTTCTGGGGGCATAGCAACGGCCATGACAAGCATTACTGGGCTAGCTGGGACTCAATGGCTCGTCCTTCAGCTGAGGGGGCATTGGTTTCACCAAACTCTCCAATATCGTCAAAGCTTTCTCTATGAAGCTATGGTGGAAGCTACGCACGACCAATAACTTATGGACGACATTTATGAAGGCCAGGTACTTCAAGCACATTCACCCGTCTGTGCCATCCACAACAGCAGATCCTCGACGGTGTGGCGTCGGATCCTCAATGGGCGAGACCTCGTCGAGCCAGTGATGAGACTTCAATAGGGGATGGTGAATCTGATACATTCCTGGAGCGATGGGTCGGGGACAACTTGATTCCGAACATCACGGAGACCCCGAGGCACAGCAGGATCAGAGACTTGTGGAACCCCACAAGCAATGACTGGGACTGGGAAAAGGTCCGTGTTTGGTCCGGACGCGAAGTGGCGGAAAGCTTACGTATTAGCGGGTTGACTCTCGGCTGCATTGCCGACGAGTCGCGGTGGTCGATCGAGGCTTCAGGGGTTTTTTCGGTTAGATCGGCATGGACTGTTATCCAGGGGAGAGGGACATCGCACCCCACCATCGCTCCCTACTGGCATCTTTGTATTCCTAAGAAATGGTCTTTCCTTATGTGGAGAGCCATTCGTAAGAACTGCCCACAGACGATATCCTCAATACCATTGGGATTAGTTTAGCTTCCGCATGCACTTGCTGCTCGCTCGATCGTCAGACTGAGACGATTGACCACAACTTCTACCAAGGGAACCTATCAGGCCATATCTGGAGGACCCTCAATCGGCTCTGCAGCATCGACCCGAGCGGTGGACACTTCCATGATCTTGCGATCTCCTGGGCATCAGCTTCCCATGGTCACCAGATCATCGCAGCAGCCGCAACGTGGGTGATTTGGAAGAACCGCAATAGAGCGATTTACGAAGGTCACCAATTCACCGCAGACCAACTTTTACGGGAATTGTTCTGCCAATGCCGTAAACGGAGCACCTTATGCCCCCACAGCCCGAGAGATTTCTGGTCTGATCTCCTACCCTAACCCAGTTGCTTGGGTTGTTTTGTCCGCCTTATTGGTTTTTTGGTATACTTGTATAGGCTTTCTCATTTTGCGCCTTGTACTTGTTCAAGCTTCGTCTTTTTCGAGCCTTGATTAATAAATGGAGGGGTTTAAATATATATATATATGTTTTTTAAATATATAATATATAATATATATATATATATATATAAAGTTATACAAAGGTATACAATATATATATATATATATACAATATATATATATATATATATATATATAATATTATTATAATATATATATATAATATATATTTATATATATATATATATATATATATATATATAAACACTTGATATATATATGCACTTGTGTAAGCAATGAATCGATTACACAAATTCGAGAAAGACTTAAACATGGAAAATAAGAACTCACTCCCAAAACAGCACTATAAAATATATATATATATATATATATATATATATATATATATATATATATATAATATATATATTATATATATAAACTATATACATTGAAATACATATATACTACTCATGCATATATATATGTATACATATAGGAAAAACCCAAATATACTTGAAAAAGGCAAACAAATAAGTAATAATCCCACGGATCACTTCCCAGAAGTCCAAAATATTAATAAGTTAACAAGGCAGAAAATATCGATTAAAAGTCAAAGAATCAAAATATCATTTCTATTCAAAATATTGAACCCGAAAAACCCAATTTCGACAAAAACGACCCAAATCACAAAATACTCAACAATAATCATGAAACTCGGCAAGCATGTTAGTCTCAACATATGTGATGTGCTTGGGCACTCATGGAGTCAAAACCGTGTCTGTGTCAAGTCCAGAGAATGCGTATCGAAAAAACCGATTTCGCGTGTCAAGAGGCGTATATCGCTCGATTGAGCGCCACACGCACAAGAAGAAGCCTCGTGCTCGTGCACACAGCTAGGTAGGGTCCGGGGTAGGGCTAGGTCATTCTGACATGATACCACATTGCGCCTATGCGACACAGCGACACGCGAACAGCCGTGCGGCCTCCGCGCGTGCGTGCGTGCTGTGTGCCCGTGGCGTGTGTCGAGCCTCGTGGCTCGCGATCCGGACAAAACACAACTCAGGATCGGGTCTCTGGGTAGTCAGGTATAGGGCTACAAGCTCGTTCTCCTGGAACGGGTCCTCGACGTGCCGTATCTGCGTACTAGTAGGCCGTGTCAGCGACGAATTTCAGCCACGTGCACTGTGAGGGCTGACCGGTGCACGTCAGATTTCTTCGCACTCGCTTGATGAAACATCATGATATTTACGGGTGTGTGGGCAGAGGTTGCCCCCACATGCTCATAAAATTTTACGTGAGAAGGAGCTCGTGCGTCGAGTTATGACGCATAGACAATAGGGCGGGCACGGAATCTCGTGCACGCGTGTCCGTGTCCGTTCGGATGCCAAAATCGTGTCAATTTCTGATCCGTCTTCATGAAAATTGTTACAAATCATACAAGGAAGGATTTCATGAAATAGAATCGAAAATTAACACTTTTCAGTTCTAAGTGGCATTTGCCGAACGCGTGCAACGTGAGACCGATACGTGTCCGATACCGCTATCAAACGAAACCAAAATCCTACCAAACTTCATACACAGATCAAGGGTGCCTATATGGATGCAATAATGAAGAAAATTTAGGAGAAACAAAGGTAGATCAAAATTTACCTATTGAGAGTCAGAATCTCAATAAAGGAATTCCCTGAGCGCTTTGTCGGTCGATTTCTTCGAGAAAATGCCTCCCCTCCTCGATAGAAGTACTCCAGCAAATACTCCTCTTCCCAACGATCACAACGGAATTTATTTGAGGTGAAACGGACTCCGGATGAGAAATCTAGGGTTTTTGGAGAAAGGAAATTAGGGTTTACTCTATGGAGGCTATGAGTTTCTACAAATAAGAGAGGGGGGTGCTTGTGGCCGGCCATGATAGGAAGGTGTTAGGGTTAGGGTTTGTACATGGACCAAGCACTCCATGAGTTGCTAAAAAGCCCATGTCAAAAAGGGTTAAAAGGCTATGTAAAAATGACTTTAAATCATTAAATCATTGCCAAAAATAAAATAAATTCTGAAATTAATTCTACAGGTCAACAAATATTCTAATTATCATATTAGTCTCTTAATGAAGGGTGACTAGGTCAAACCATCTTATGCTACTCAAAACACCAATCAAGCTACAAAGCATCACATTAATTAATAAATTAATAAAAATTCAAATGAATACATAAAGACTAAAATACCCCTAAATTAAAAATGTGGTGTTACAGGGAGAGATGATGGGAGAGGCTGAGGCTCAGCGAAAGGGAGGTTGGGGGGAGGGAAGGAGGAGGACGGAGGAGGAGCCGACGAGGGCCAAACAATCGGGCGGCCAAGTCAGGGGCATCATGGACGCAGAGGGCGAACACGGAGGGAGGAGGGGGCGGAGGACCAGCTCCCTCTACTGCGGCGGGGGGCTATATATATATATATTATATATATAATATATATATATATATATATATATTTTATATATATATATATATATATATATATAATATATATATATATATAGATATAGATATATATATATTATATATAATAATATATATATACATATATATATATATAATAATATATATATATATATTATATATATATATATATAATATATTATATATATCTATATATATATAATATTATATAAAATATATATATACATATATATATATATATATATATATATATGTATATATATATATATATAATTATATAAAAATATATAAAAATACATAAATATATAATATATATATATATATACATTAATTAATTGTAAATAAGTGCAACATGGCTTTGTTATCTTGTGCCTCTTCTTTTTGCGAGAATAAAACTTTATTCATATTGAGAATTGATCAAATAGAATCATCAGAAAGCTGATCTATAATAAAAGTAAGGGATAGTAAAAATCCATATGGAATCAGTCCATAAAAGAGAGAGAGAGAGAAATGTGCTAATGCATCTGCAGTCGTGTTGGTTGCTCTTGGAGAGTAAGAGAGTGAACATCCAAGTAGCTGAAGAAATATTTTCTTGCATTCTCAACTTGAATTCTGATTAGCCAAGTCACATAATGTAGTGAAGTTGAATGCCTTGATCAAGACTATGCATCCCTTTCAAAGAGGACATTTGATAACTCTATGATCTACAGAGTTCCATGCCAATT